>JAQLOL010000023.1:1853814-1876668 GCA_029783665.1 Naso thynnoides
TGCATTTGCTCTGTTGACATCATTTGGAGCCAGAGTCTGCAGTAGTGTCTGGAGGTTGGAGCCACAGTGTTAACATCCCGCCCACACACCATAAAACACCCATTTCTCCATCCGATTCCTGTTTTCAGAATGCCAAGAAAGTGGGTGCGAAAAATTGAAAATCGGTTTCAGATAAGGCGAGGCAGGGAAAGAAACAGCGAGGTCCATCACCAAAGAAAGCTCAGCCATGTGACATTGAGCTGATGCTGCAAGAAATTACAAAACCTCAGAGAATGAGGATCAAGACAGCTGCCCTGTGTGGGCTATTACAGCAGTCACAAAGTCTTCAATGTGCAGCGAGGGGATTTCTTGACTGGAAGTGAAGAGTTATACCCTATGTGCGAAGACAAAAAGTGTTACAGCGATCCTCATTCTCCCCTACAGCATGGAGAGTTTTGGACAAGAGTTCAGTATATTTTTTTTGTTGTATCACAGCTTCAATATTGGTAAAATGGTCAGTTTCTATTATTATATCTGCTGCACAAAGTTTCATTTAGAAAAGCTTGCAATCATTGTACATTTAAATGTAGTGTAATATTACAATACATAAGAATGCAGTTTTTTGTGATATTAATTGGATAAACATTGACATTATTGATATTAGAAATTAAAGAAAGGTTTGTGTAGTTTGACTTATTTTACCAGATCCATGACGCCACCTCAGGAGTTTTAATTAATTATCACAATTTTTGTGCACTTTGGAACACAGAAAAAAGTCTTTATGATGAAGAGTGATTAGTGAACGGCCTATTTACTCATCCTGCAGATGTACAGCAACATTGGTATTCATTTGAGTTTCAAGTTTGCGGCCGCTTAATGACTATAGGTCCAATATTTACTCATCCAGTAGCTGTGTTTCGGCCTCCACCAATCCTTGAGGGAAACATCAAGTTTTATAGCAGCTAAATGCTCCACTAAGTGCACAAGCTAAATGCTAACCTTGTCTGTTCAGGCAGGTAGTGTGCAGTCAGGTTTATCAGAGATTTTTTGCTGAAAGCAGCTGCATGCTGGTGCTGGACACACAGTTTACGAGAAAGGTGAGACTTGACCAAAACTGTTAAGTTGTGACCTGTAAAACCAAACAACATTTGATCCACTGTCAGTATAAAAATAATGGCTGGTGCATCTTGAAGATACCTACATTGTAACATTACACAATGTTTTGTAATTGCAGTGTCTCCCACAAATGAGAGCAATCAGACTGACCTCATGTATTATTCCTCCTCCTCTAAGGACGCTCTCACACTAGGCAATCCAAGCACATTTGACCCCCGAAGTCCAGTTTGTTTGACTAGAGTGAGTGCTCCGTATCTTGCCCAAAGCACGCTTAGACGGTCCTGGCACGGTTCGAAGAAGTGGGCTTTGGCACAGTACAGATGCACATGCACAAGCACAGGCATGGACCGCTGACATCACTGTGGCTGTTTGTAAAAGATTCACCTTAAATCAGGTGGCAACAGTAAACAAAGTCCAGATAAAGAGCAGTGGAAAAATCCATGGCTGTCTTGTAGATCACAGATACCAGAGAACAATTGAAAAAATTTTATTAAGCAATTTGAAAAAGCCAGTTTAGTATTTGAAAATACAGGTCGCACACCATAGATCAGGTAACTCAAGCTCAGGCCCGGTTAGACTGGAGCAATGTGAGTGCAGACCAGCAGGGGAGAGGGGAGGGGAGGACAATCCTGCTTCAGCACGGTATGGCTGGCCCAGGTGTGAATGTGCCCTAAAATGCTTATACATGTATGATACATGTATTTAATCAGCTAAAAGGAAGGACTAGCAGTTGTGGACAACATTACTAGTCCAATCACTCATTTATCTTGGCTCTCGATTGCATTTTAATACAGATTTTTAAATATGCACTAATAATATGAAGAAACTAAAAGCAGCAAATTTTTAGTCAAACTGTTTCTTAAATGAAGTTTACATAATTTTAGAGAGATCTGCATGTCTCATAAACATTAAGGAACAAATCTTGTCCAAGGGAGGAATTTAAACGACTAAAACAGCCAATTAACACTTCATAACAAAATTGCCCCAAAGATGGAGGAAAACATTATGTGTGTATACACTCCATATTTAATCTGTCCTTAGCAGAATCATTTAATCTAGAATCCATGCAGTCGATTAAAATATTTGACTGAGTGATCTTCTGGCTATCAAGAAGCCCTCAAGTGCAAGTATCTGCAAATCAAAAACTGTGTCTACAGGTGCATATGATTTGCTCGTAGGGACATTTTTGTTTGGGGCACATTTTGAATTGGCTTCAGTCATGTTACTGCTTGATAAATTATGAGCCGAGTCCAAGTACGTCAAAAAGGCCTCAAGGTTCAAATGCTCAATCCTCCGCTCATACAGTCTTACATTGTATATGTCTCAACACCTTTTCTTCCTTTACTCGTCCATAATCCCCTAATGACTACACGCTGTTATTTCCCCTGAGGGCCAGTGAGCCGTGTACTGCTGCGGGAATGCATTAAATTCAAGAGTTGTTGATGCATGCTCAACAGAAAGCAATAACCTGTACAGGGTCATTTTTTTCCCATTTCCTTTCATTTTCTGAGGTCGAACAGAATTGCCTTTCAGTGCTTGTGTGATTATGTTCCGTTTAACATGGGAATTATGAGAATTACACACGTAAGTGGAGAGCGGGATGCCTTGACAAGATTAAAAACAGCTGCGCTGAGAGAGGGAGACACAAAGGACGGGAGGAAGGGAGAGAAACACCCAGAGTTGCAAGATAGACATGTAGCTTTACAGTTTTAATAACATCCAGCCTTAAACTTTTTGAAGATAAGTTACATTTTTAGAATTGGAATCATCAATCCTGTGTGGGGTACATATCCTGGCTGCATCCATAAATGCAAGACAGTGACCGCTGGCTATTTGAAGAAGCTTTAAAAGTCCCGAAAACCCGACAGGGAACATGTTCAGATTTATTCTAAGAATATTTTGCCTTAAGTTTGTGATTGCGATCGTATATTTTATACTAACAAGATGATCACCCCCTTTGCCTGGCAACCTGCTGTCAAATGCTAAACACTCCCGGCATGTAAGTATTGAAGAAAATAAGCTGTACTGTTTTGGTGTTCTACGCTCAACAGCTCACCCAGGAATTTGGCAGTTCAACACCTAAGTTTGTGACCTGTCCTGCAATGGATCATCAGTAAACATTCAAAAGATGCCAGTTACCATATTGTGAAATCCTTCCTGGAGAAGTAGGAAGACTGGAGGGTCAAACAGGCATTGGTTCGAAGGGGAATCCCTGGAAAAATCACACTGAAAGGCATAAGCCATTTCCACGCTGGGCCTCAACAGCGAGCAGCCAAATTAAATGACAGGTGAAAATGGCCGTAAAAACCTCACTCCCCTCAATACTAACGAACTTAATTATCAGAATCAGAAGAGGGGCGTTATCAAGCCGTTGGCACAAGACAGTTCATTAAGACCCACCACCGCTTTGTATCCACAGCAACTCCCAGGGATCGATGCGTAATGGGCTTTTTGTTTATGAAGACAGAGGAAAAAGGGGAGGAGAAAGGACAAACTAATTGAGCTCAGCCAATTATTATCCCGATGGCCTTGTGGCCTGCTTGATGGTGAGCTGGTGCAGCAGAGAGATCCTCCCTGTGAGCAATTATAGGTGCATGTGAATCAAAACTGTCTCGTGGATGTAAATGTATGTAATTGTTCTGGGTGGAAATGCACCCACAGGCAACTTCGCATGCATTGACAGAGCAGTGTCACACACCCCTCTGCCTTTTGTGAAAATAAAATCACTTTTCTTCTCTTTTTTGCTATAGACAGCCAATAGACTCTAATGACAGGTTCAATTAAATTTCACAGTCTTCATACTCACACACAAACGCACACACTCGCAAATCATCCTCGCGGCTGTTAGCATCTGAGTCAAAATAAACAGCACTAATATGGTGTCTCACACACAGTAATTACAACCTTATCTGTAGTGTTTCTCCAATTCTTCATTTAATTGCTCCACTCTCTTTCTATCAATCCCTTTTTCTTCTTTCTCTTCCTTCTCCTTTGCCCTCCCTCTATCCCAGTCTGTCGCTCCTCAACATACTGCATTTGAAGAATTAGCAGGCCCTAATTGGCTGTCACTGTGTGCTCGGAAATGTGGAGCCACTTCCTCGATATAATCATGTTTACACGCGAGTGCTGGGTGCCAGACTGCTGGGTTTGTCTCTATTGAGCTTGTTTAGGAAGTAATTTACTGTTAAATTGGCTATGATAGTCAGTCACAGAAAAATATAGAGAGAGGGGCTAGCTCAGCGTAAAATTGCTGTTGTTGAGACACAATGACTTCGTCAGTGTGCAGGTTTCGGGGTTTTTTTCTCACCGTTGATTTGGAGTTAGGAGTAATACTCAAGTATCCACCACAGAGTCTCATTATTCATGTATTATCTTAATCAGTTAAATAAAAGTAAAACATGTTAAACAGTGTAATGCTGCAGCTAACAAATCACATAAGATGAATTACAGGACGTCCAGTTCTAGAAACAAGCAACATAATCATTTTGCTGGTACATTTGTTTACATGCACTTTACTTCTGCTACTCCAATTTATCACACTAATTGGAGGAGATAAAACACAACCATTTCAGAAAATAACAAATCAAGAAGCATCTTGGAAAAAAAAGAGAAACCCACAGAGCCATGATACATTTGTCTCTGCACTTTTCATTCAGGATGAAATACCTTGATGCCAAAACGATCAAATGGGTTCCTTCAAATAGAAGAGTCCCGCCTCATCTTTCACTTCCAGCAGTAAAGACACAGTTTTTCCATAAGTGTCAAGAGTGTTTCAGATTAAAAGCATCTTCATTTGGAAGCGCGGTGACCAGAGGGCAACTCTCCCAGGAACACATTCCTTATTTACCAGTCCTGTTAATTCTCCTCCCCAGCACAGCGAGGGGGGCCACTTGAGAAGTCTGCACACTGTGAAGTAGACCTGACATTTTTCTCCTCTAATTGTGTTTTCTTCTCCTTTGCTGGATTGCCGTGTGTGTTCATGTGTATTTATTTGTTTCAGTTTGTGTGTGCGGCTGTGCAACCAAAGCAATGTTCATGTGGGTTTGCATGTGTGCATATGTGTGTGTTATTGTGTGTGCAGGCATACTTACAGTATTCATCTTGCATTTTGTGTGTGTGTGTGTGTGTGTGTGTGTTTTGCCAATTAGGCACTCAATGACAGGACATGTGGTGAAGCAGCTAGCTGGGCTATTCATGGATCAGCAGTTATGGGAGGAAATTTCAAAATACCAACTGGATACACACACACACAAACACACAAAGCCACAAAGCTGCAGTAATTTTGAATGCTCAGTGTATGAAGCTGATCTTAGTGGCTCAGACAGCAGGATGCTGTCTGTCAGTGCATCATGTGTTGACACAGTTGTCCTCCTCTTGTGTCAAGTTCACTTATTTCTTTAGATTTGCGCATTTCGAAAGTTTTGACAAGTGATGTCAAATAGAGTTCTTATTTTTCAGACACAGAATGATCATTTTAACCCTGTCAGGTTAAAAGGAATCCTCTTGGATATGAAGTAGGCCTGTACTTTAGCATTTCCATAGTCAAAACATTAAGTACCCATCCATTTTATCCTTGAGTGTTTCAGTAGCCTACAGGACTGTAATGCCATTACCTTAGTGTAACATCTAATGCTAACAAAAAGAAAAATGCACACCAAGTCTACAACTAAGAAAGCTTAAAAAAATCCATTGAACGTACTGGCAAGGGTATTTCCTGGAATGAAGTATCTTTTTAATAAAGTTAGATTTCAAATGCTCGATGTGTTTGCTGGCCTCTCTCCATGTGACCAACATTATGCTTCAATACCAACAGGAACGTGTGGTGTTGAATTAACTTTGTAAACAGAAACATGGTCTGGGCCTTTTTCTCCAGCTTCAACTAAATTTGATGTAACTTTTTTCAGAATCCTGCTGTGGTGACCAAAAAAAGACACGGTGCAGAAGAACAACATCCATCTATCCACACAATCCCTTGTTTTTGTTTAGCCTCAGAAATGAGGACTTGAATGTTCAGCATGACTTTTTATCAAAATAGCTGTGCATATATACTCTGTCCACAAATCACTTCACTGACAAGAAATTTCAGGTCTAGTTTGAATTTGTCAAAACAAATAAGAAAAGGCCAACATCCTGAAACGGCCAGCTGCAGTGGGGGACTGTCTGAGGGGCATGAGACAAAAAACTGAAAAGGTCCAGGAGGGCGATTCATAACATTTTCTACACTGGAAAGAAGAATATTCACAACTTCTACACTTTAGCGGTCACCAGCTACTCCCAAAAAGTAGTCAAGTCAAGACATTTTTTAATTTTTTTTTTTAATTTACCCAATAAAAAGGATTAATTTTCACCAAAAAGGTGGACCACCAGTGGACCACCTTGGTGGTAGAAGTCTTCGATTGGCTTTGAGAGTCTGTCTTCAAATGTGCTGTGATCCGATTGAACCAAATCCTCAGAATGATATGAAAAATCAAAAAGAGGACTCCAATGCACTCTCTTTGGAATGTTAAAATGCCTTTATTTTCACGGCATGGTCACGTTGGACCTTTAAAACATGCTCAGACGCGTTTTGACTCATTTTTAAGGTCCAACATGACCATGCCCTGAAAATAAAGGCATTTTAACATTCCAAAGAGAGTGCATTGGAGTCCTCTTTTTGATTTTTCAAGTCTCAATCTATCCCCACCCAAAGAGCACCTGAAACAGACTGGTTTTGAGTCCAGGAAGAACTCCTTTTCTTGCATTTTTGATTCCTTAGCATGATTGTCTGAACTGTCCATTCAGTCGCAAGACCTCAGCTTTTTTGTAGGGATAGCAGGATTCTCTGCTTCTGTAAATACAGTAAATTCTGTTAATAAGATGTATAAAAATATGGTTCAATCAAATCTGTGTCTGCTCTGATAAAGTATCTCCTCAACATTGATTGTAATTGAGCACTGGGATGTATAGCCATGTTTCTTTTTGCTTCTAGCGCTTCATACTACACAGTATTAAAGTCACACATGACAACTGTGACTTGTCAACAACAATGACTCCCAGCACACCCAGCTGCATATCTCTCATATCTCCATTGTCAGTGCTTTATTACTGCACCGTGCTAAAACCAACTTCAATGAGCACCTCAGCATGTTTCCTCATGTGGCACTTTTAAGTTACTTACGGTCAGCATGCGGCTTATCACATATTTTCTTACTCATCTTCTAACAAAACTGTGGTGTGTGATGAAGAGCGACTCTTGTGCTTTGAAATCAGATTATGACCAAACGAACCAACGATAAACCACAGAAATGAACAGTCTTGTCACATGTTGCTACTTGTTTATGAATATCAAAGAGCAAAGACAGGCCCACAACTCTCTTTAATGTTAGAGGAAGTCATATGTTTGTAGAGAGAGAGAGAGGCTACTTGTGTGTCAATGTGGCCGTGAACACTGTGACAGTGTGTGAACTCGAACGAAATACAAAAATTCATGTTATAATTTAACCTGGGGTTTAAAGCAAACACATCATGACATACTGTTGGTGTAATAGAAATCTCTGGGCAAAACATGAATTATTTTACTCAGGGTCTGGGCTTGTTGCTCCCCATGAATCATAACTACGACATTTAATTGGGATTTTGCAGGGATTTTCTGGGACAGGACATACCCTCTGTCATGGCAGGACATATAGACAACTGATCCGATCTATGGATGCTTGACTGGGCGTGGTTGTAAAATCATTTTCTATGCCCAGGCAAATTAATATAAACATTCTTCTTCAGAGTCCTCTGTTGGTCTGCACACAGAATGAATTATATATTTAACCAGACTAATCCAAATAAGTTGAAATTCACTACTGCAAGTACAACGATTTTTGGCAATAACATCTCTACATAACATTCTTTAGTAAAAAGGCAATTAACAGACTCAATTCTTTGTGTGCCAGGACAACATGAAAGATGGCTGGTTCACTTCAGTGATGATCCTACTGGCCATAGGATTGATCTCCTCAAATGTAGAAAAGAAAATTATGGGCCAGGAAATGAGAGAGAAGATGCTGTAATTGAAAAAAAAATTATAATGAGCAGCAAACACAGCCAACAAGACATTAGCCGAAAGGGATGAAATGTGAAAACTATGGCGTGGGTTGAATGGAATAATATAATGATCACTCCTCTTCACTGTCAGCCTCTCTGGATTAAATAGAAGAACATTTAGTTTTATACTTAACAAATTTCTTTGCATTCATTTTGGATGTGAAACAATCCATCCAGTCCTGAGAGGACATATGAGTTGTAATGGTCACCCACTGACCGAATGTGCACCAAGTCACTTCTTCATCCATCAGTCATCTCAGCCCTCCGCTCCTGAAGCGATGCCATATGGCGTCTCGTACTCTCCTCTCACTCTGTTTCTGTTATATTTCTCACCTGCTCGCCTTCTCCCTCCCTTTTCCTTTGCCTCCTTTTCTCTCATCTTTACCACCTTCCTTTGTTTTGTCATTCCATTTCAAACCCTTTGGCTCAGCGCTGCTTATTTCTCCTTCTTCTCCTTTGCTGGAAAACAGGTGTTAATACAGACTCCGTACAGTTTGCTTCCTGCCACGATATGGGATGGTTGATTGAATTCAACTGCTGAACGTTATAGCAGGACTTTACAAGCTGTAATAATTTGTTTTAATTTGCTTTTATGCCATATTCATGTTATATCATTATTACAAGTATCACAGTGGTTAATAGCTTTTGCATCCACATCCAAATCCTAATTAGTTACGTTTTTTTCTGCATTCTCTTTCTCCAGCTATTCAATTTAAATGAAAATAATCACATCTGTAACATTAAATACTATCATCTTTCCCCGAAAACTCACTCAGTGTAAATAAACCAAAATTTATCTGTGAATCCTCTGTATTCATCACACCTTTTCAAAGACAAAAACACTTGCAAGTCATTAACATGGGAATCTTTCCTGTCTTTACCATCCATCCCATAAGACACGAATGTTGCATTAGTGGGACACAACAGGAGTTCAAGCCTTGTGATTGGATATTTATTCCAAAATGCTCTCTGGGGAGTTGCAGTTGATTTCTCTCCTTTTGTTTACGTGTAAACAAACTTGTGCCTTTGACTTTTCATCAGACATTTAATATTTTATAACAGTGACTCATCTTTTGTTTAAAGTTTTGTATTTTATGTCAATGTCCAAGCTTGGTCAACCTGCCGATCACCTTGTCTTAATGCAGGAACATTTCATTCCTAAATAACTTTATTACTCTATAATTATGTATCCGTTAAACAAGTATTATAAAAATGTATAAAAGAGCGTTTAAAGGAAATTAGAACACATGATGTGTCAATAAATTTACAACTCCTGAAATTAATATTTTTTACAAGGTAGTCAGAGACACTGACCGTTAGCGTCGAGGGCTATTGTAGCTAATTCTCTCTCTCTCTCTCCTCCAGAGTTAGACAGCAGACTGGGCGTCTGTCCAAGCCACACACCTGCTGGAAGCCGCAAAACACATTAGTCTTTAGTGAAGGCCTCTCACCGCAGTCCGCCCGTTCCTCTACACTCCACTCTCCTTCTCCTCTCCACTCTCATTTCCTCTGAACACCTCTCATCATAGAACCTCTTGGGTTTTTTTTCCTCTTTTTCTTTTTTTTTTCATCGAGTGTCACCAGTTATCTCAACAACTTCTGTACTCAGGTCCAGTCTCTGTCCCCAAACATTTTGTCCACTTGAACCGCTCACTTTGCCCGGCCCTCTGTATCAATTCAGACCAACTCCATTTGGACTTCACCTTCACTCAATTTTCCGTGACTGTCCCCTGATAAAAAAAAGTACAGTGTTACGACTGAGGTCATAATGTGTTAATCTTGTCGTGTTACTGTCCCGTTCACTTTTCATATGTAAATAGGTGTGTGCCAGGACCGATCAGGGATATGTGGACTGTTCTCCCATTCTAACCTGTGATTGGCTGCTGCTCAAGGACATCTGGTATATAAGACAGCAAGATGACGACACGCTGGCAGCTGGCTCACTCATCTTCCTCTTCTCCCGACTGGCCACACTTCTCTTTGGTTCCGGATCTTGGTTGTGTAAACTTCTGTTAAATAGCAGGGGTGAACTGCTGATTTTGTTTACTCTGTTTTCTTCTGTTTACGTTAGTTAGGGAGGTAAGTCTTTGTATTTTGTTTTGTTTGTTTTGTTAGGTAAGCTGTGCTCCCCACTTAGATTCACTTTTGTTTATTGTGTTGGCCTTGGTTCACCCTGAAGCATTATCTTTGAGCGTCGCATCATTTAAACAATTCTTAGAAATAAATATCTTTCTTATTTTGAGCTCTGGTTGTGTCCGTGGCTACTTGGGACTTGGGGAAGATGGGTCCTTTTCCTGTTGTGTCTCAGGCCCCCTAGACTGGGCATAACATACAGCAATTAACTTTAAACATACTGCACATTCATGCTTCAAAACATTAAGGATATCTTATGTTCCAAAAAGGAACAAAATGTTATGGTTTGGGTATTTCTGTGTTGGGCTGTTTGGAGGGGTTTTTTTGTGTTTTTTCTTTCCTTTTCCCCGCTTGTGTCTCCGTTTCTGGTCGTGTGTGTGTGTGTGCGGCAGGAGGTGTGTCGGGCTCTTCCCGCCCTGGCAGCTGAGGCACACCTGGGTTCAATCATCAGCTCATCAACCAGTCCACATAAACCCGGTCTTCACTCCGTTGCCAGATAATGCCATCCTGTTTGGTAGAGCCAGTGCCTTGTATTTCTAGTGTTTCACGTTCTGTAGGGTAGGTTCTTTCACCAGTGCCTTTAGTTAAACTCTTTTGTATCGTGTCTTTGAGTTTGTGCCTCGCTGCAGCGACCATCATCCAGTCTTTTGTGCCCACATCTACTCAGTTGGTGGCCAGCCTGCCTCCTGTCACCACCGTCTTCATTTGTTGGCCATTTTTGTATTGTGCTTTAATTTTTGTAATAAACCTTGTTACAAACACTTCGCCACTGCCTCTGCCATTTTCTGGTCCAGATATTCTTGCCCAAACCACAACACAAAATTCTCTTTTGTTTTAGTTGTAGAAGAACTTTATGCACTACACATTCATTTGCCTTCATGTAGTAAATTGAAGCCAGCCTCAGGGCCGGTGAACGTTGTTGGCAGCGTTCCTCTATGGTCTAATAATCATCTCTGCCACCTTGTGAGCGTCCTCTTGTAGATGAGCCGGCATGGCCTCAATTTCCATCATGTTCCAACTTTTCATAGCTGATAAACAAACTTTACACTGTCATTTTAAAAACCTCTCTGATTTCACATATGTTTACCAGTCACCACTTCATAAAATAAAAGAAAGTCTAATCCTTTCTTAACAACGTTCCTTTGATGCCTTACCTTTGATTTTCTTTTTAGAAAATGATTAAAGAGAAAGTTTAGCTGATTTATCAATCCTGAAACTGGGAAAACAAAAAAATATAAGTTAAGAGATGTCCAGTCCGGATGGGAAACAACCCACAGTGGATGCAGATACTTAATGTCTGAGGTGCAGGGTGCAACCCTCTTGGTGATGTAAAAACCACACATATATCTACTGAGTGGAACAATTTCTTATTTCAGTCATTTCAATTTCAATTTCAATTCATACATGTGGAAATCTATTATTGAATCAAAATCCCTGTCTTCTCCTCTGCTTCAAGACCAGTGTCTCTTGTCATTGCTGCAGTCACCTTTGTCAGCATCACTGTAGCTATTCCTGTGGGATTCACCTGCTGCAACATTAATGTGTAACATCAGCAGGAAACACAAGCAGAACATGCTGGTTATTGCACTGATCGTCCTTCTCACTGAAGTCACTGATACAAACACAGAACTGAGAGCTCTCAAACACAGGTGGGAGTCCTCATACACATGCACAATGTTACAAACACATAACAACCTCAAACCTTTCCCACCCCCCACCTACTTATTTGTTTCCGTCTCCTTCCCCCATCTGTAAATCCTTCATGTTAGTTAGGACTTTTTTTTTAGGTTGTTTTTTTAGCTTTTTAGTTAGAGGGGCTGACAGTCGGTTATTAAAAATGTTGCCTGTAGACTACAAACTTCAAAAACTCAGTACACTGTTATCTCTAACAATCTCTGGCCCTTGTGCATGTGCAAACGCTTCCACATCAAAGGGTGGGTCGTCTTGCAGGGTCAAGGAGAACCACAGCGGACAGCAAGCACGGCCCAGTATGAGCTTTTGTTTCACACTACAGTTTAGATGGTAGTGTAGGCAGCTAAAGCTGGTTTGCATAGAAGAAGAAAAAAACAGAATGGATGCTTATTTTGAAGAAAAATTGTGCATTACCCAGATTTATACATCATCTTGATTTTTATAGCATTTAACAAACAATGTAGTGGTCCACTACCACCACCAACTGGAACAGGGTGCAGATGGGGTTGTGCATGCATGGAACGCCTCACCAACGGGGAAACCCAACAATAGTATGAAAGGAACCCAAGTGTGTCTGCAGGACTGGAACAAACTTGCAGCTGTGTGCAGATTTAAAATGTGGAAATAATGTTCAAGGCTTAATCGGTCTCCTACTCCATGTGTTGTTGCAACACTGCACCTCTGTAACTCAGCCAAATGCTCCCAAATCCCCAAGTTGGCTGTTATGTGTTAACTTTAACTAAATGAACAACTCCAACAGCACCCATCTACTCCTAACTGTTTACCTTTGGAAAGATTTAAAAGAACCGTCCTCACTTGTGGAACCAGCCAGCCAAAATGAGGAGGGAGAATGAGAGAGTTAAAGTGGATGTTGCAGCCTCTTTTAATGACATTATGCATTCGTCAATCATTATCATCCCTGCTTGATATTTGGGTAAAGTCAGGAAAATACACCATGCACTATGATTGCTGTTGCTGCTATGATTGAACTTTTCTTCTTTTTACACACACACACACGCCTGTGGTTGTCACTAAATAGAAAGCAATTTTTAAAGTTTAGGCTGTCGTTGCATTGTAGAAAATAATATACAGCTGTTGATTAGCCTGCATGGTGTGTTGGGAATATAACAAAGAAATTTAGTACATTTAGTTTATTCTTATAGCAATATCTTTCCTGTCTTAAAGTGGTATGACTATGTAGGGAATACAGAAAGTAATTCAGCATGTGACTCAGAATCCAATACGAAAGCTTTTCTATCATTAAAAACAAACATGGAGTCCTTTGAGTTTTTGTTAGTTGTCGTCACATGCCGTATGATCTCCTCTCTGAACAAGAAAGGAAGGCTGTGAGTGTTCATTATATTCTGTTCTTTGCTCTGTGTTAAGTCTATCTGTTACTCCATGTTCTTGTCACTCACCTGCACTCCCCCATCACCTCAGCTCATAACACAAAATCAACACAGTCAGACGCTGCTTATGAAACTACAGCCACATAGTACTGAAGAGTCCAACATGGAACGTTTGTCAGTTGTCTGTAGTGAATTATACAGTGTCTGCCAGTTTATTCAATTGGAACTCAAAGTATTTTTTTTCTTTAAAACGAATATAAAATATCATGAAATATCCACAGAATGAATCTACTCATGACTACATATGTGAGTCGAGACATTGCGCCGCAGTCTTTAAGTAACATTCTAAGTGTTTGCCTGAAAAGTAAATTGTGCCTTATATGATTCCACCCCCCCATCCCCCACAAAAAAGATTCAGTGCCTGATTCATTATTCTTTGAATTAAATCTCTTCTTTCTTTGACATAAATGATTACACAAATTTTGTTCATTCTGCAATTTGTTAGTTTCTAGCCACCTGCTCCAGAGGAATGGAGGGGGGGGGGGTATTTTTTCACCCTCATTTAACGTGTATTTTCTTACCACTTGCTCCAAATGAATAGAGAGCAGCATTTTAACTGATTCCTCTTTATAATGGGGTATCTCAGCATTGTTTTGTTACACAATAATTGCTAAATAAAATTTTTGGAGGTATACAGTGACATTACATTCTGAGAAAAGTCTGTTTAAAGAAGTACACTAAACAAACTCTGTAACCCTCATTTGCGTAAAGCCAGCACAAAACAGCTGGTTTGAATGTTAATTTCAGTTGTAATCAACACAAAAGGTTTTCACGTTTTGCAATTTATTACAAAGACAACAACGATCAATAGCGATGCTTTAAAGCAACACTATGTAACTTTGACTGCAGCCCACTGCTTCGAAAAACGAAGCTTAACGATGCACGCTGCTACATCACACAAAACAGCTGTTACGGTAAAATTGGGTCATATTTTTCAGAGGAAATGCCCGCTGGTTTTCCCTCTGTTGTTTGACAACTGCTCTGTCTGTCGGCAGCCTTTTATTTTAGCGGCGCTGTCACCAGCAACAACCCGGTGCTGCAGTTGCAGCTTCGGTCTGCAGCACCGGGTCCATGAATCACAGAGTTGAGGCAGAGCAGTCGCAGGACATCCACTCCGTAAAATATGACCCGGATTTACTCAAACTGTTGTTTTATGAGATGTATGGATGTGCATTGTTTTGTTTTTTGAAGCAGTGTCAGTTAAGTTCAGTCAAAGTTAAGTAGTGTTGCTTTAATGCAAACGCAAAGAAAATGACGGAACATATTGGTCCTAAACATCACAAGGGCAGATTTACAATACGGTGTATTGTCTAAGTCTTTTTAACCTGGTAGGAATTTGTTTTGTTGTTGCACAAATATAGAAAAACAATAGAGTTTTGTGCAAATCATTCTATTTATGCATGTGTAAAATTATACATTATAATGAATATGTGTCCTGACATGAAAGTCAATAATACTGTATTCATAATGCCGCAAACGAAAAATCAGAATAAAGAACCACTGGGGTTGGCTTGTCTGAATTTCTGGTCCTAAAAAAGGAAAAATTGTGACGGGACAAATAGTACATTTCCGACACATTCTTTTTATCAGCTAACTTACAGAAGAAGGAGGAGGAATTTCTTTCAGAAGCTGAAATTTCGAGATAAACTTCAAAATTGGGAAGATGTTTTTAGTATGCACCTCGAGAAAAAAGTAGAAATTCAGAGAATAAAGTAAAAATGAGGAAGATTTTCAGACTATATCAAATGGGGCATATGACTGCCTCTACACAATGCCTTGTGCAGATAAAGTTGACAAATTGTAAATTTCAATTTAAGGGGTGCGCATCTCTCCTTTACATGACAATATGATAACCATCTAGGTGCAGGAGCTCCAATATGATTCAGGGACAATGTGTTTATTAATACAGAACGATTAGATGCAATTCAATACGATTCAATGTGATTTAATGAAATACAATGTAATGTAATACAGATCATTTTAAATGCATTTAATGTGTTCATTTATTTTACATTATAACAGTGGCAGTACTTTGGGTTTCCTGGTCTGTTACATAACTGATATACCTCATAACAGAGGAGGAACACAAAGTGTTTCTGTTACCTTTTGTTGAAAAATGTGAGACAAAGATTATTTTGAAACCACACTGAGGGCAACAGCAATAATGATAATAATAATGACTGGTTACACTGTCACTAATGTCACATTAGTATTGTCTGTCGGCAGTCATGACTGTGATTAAGCCTTTTGCAACAGACACAGACAGAGACAAACTCACTGTATGAACAAACATGTTGACACTATGAATATAAACTGTCTCACTCAGTCAGGCTCAGCTGCATCACTTTGACAGTCAGGATGAGACATATGAAATGATTATCTCATCATTACTTTAGGTGTCGCAAAGCTGAAAAAGGAAAAAACTGTGAGATACGTCTGTCTTTGTCCAGACAGAGCTCCACTGAAGCTTAATCTGTGTTCTACAGAGCGACAAGACTTTAATCCAGTTTTCCTTCTTTCTTTTAAAGTCGGAATGTCTTCTGAACGTAAGGATTAATGCCGGTGTTCTGTCAACCATGTCAGGTTAGCACTGTCAGACACGTTGTTTTGTTTATCCCTCACAAGCATGGCTACCATAGCAGTGCACTAACGTGACCAATAAGACTCCTATAGAAATACCATGACAGTCTTGCACTGAACTTTAACCTTAAACGAGATTTGAGGACGCCTTACCGCATTAACAGCTGAGCTAAGCCTCAGTATGACCGATTATTAACTTTAAAATCGGGCCATTGTCTGATTCAGAGCGCATTCATATCGATGCAGGGCCCGCACATCAATGCACTCGCATCTCTATCGTTAAATATCAATTTCAGATTGAGTCTGGTGAATCTTAAAAACTTAAAAAACTAATCTTAAAAACTTAAAAAATATAAACACAGTGTAGTTATCACTTTTAAGTCTTTGAGGAGATGTGCCCAAAACTGTGTCTTTTCAGATGGAAAAAGCTCTCAAGCTTGGAAGAGGCAGCTGCATTTGTTCAAGCTCAAATAGCACGTAATGGACAAATGCAAGGACATAAATTCAGAAGGGATATTTTGTATTGCAAGACAGAATAAGACGACTGATAAAGTTGTTTGATCCTGAAGCTGTGGAGCTCAGGCATGTGCAGCATTTGAGACGCAGGAATCTACACAATGCCTTTTGTTGAGACCATCATATGCCCTGTTTGGTATAGTCTAAAAATCTTGCTATTTTGAGTTCATTCTTGAAATTGTGACTTCTTTCTTGAAGTGCATGATTTTAAAAAATCTTCCTCATTTTGGCTTTACTCTTGAAATTTTGAGTTTACTCTCTAAATTTTGATTTTTCTAAAGTGCACAATGTAAAAAGAAAAACTTCCTCCATTGATTTTTTTTTCTTATCTGTGGCCCCTAACGCTTCTGTAAAAACCAGTGCTTTTAGTGTTTGCTCTTTTGTACAGTAACACAAGTGTAATAAAACCTATAATCAAACATTTTATAGCAATGTTTTCAGACTTTGAATCTTGTCTCATGTCATAACCTTTATGCAGAGTTGTAGGACTATGTGAACATTGTTTCTTTCGATCTGTGTACTTCTAGCCAATACCACCACAATTTACAGTCATCCGTTGTGATAAACAAGGTAATGTTAACTAACAACAGACAGCAGGTAAGAATTTGCTAAATTTAAGCAAACTGCTGAAAGTCTGAGAGTCAGTCAATATAAGACTGCTATCTTAAAATCTTCAAGTGTGGCTACAGCTTACTTAGTTCTGTTACAGCGGCAACACAGCAACAAGAAAATAGTCACATCACACCATCTGGTTATCTGTTACTTTAACAGTTTGTAATGATATTAGTTACACCAGGGTGACTAGACGTCCCCGATTTCCAGGGACAGTCCCTGTTTTGAGTGGCCTGTTCCCAGCCAGAGCTGTCCTCGGAAATGTCCCTGATTTTAACTGTTGCTTAAAAAAAGACGAAGTGAAATAGATGCTGCAGCTGTTCTGGCTGCCCCAATAGTATGCGTTTGCAGAGTCGTCCTGGGACACATGTGCCTCGGCTGCACGCATACGAATGCAGTATCACCTTTGACCACAATGTGGGTTGTAACGGCAGAGTGGAACTGAAGAAGAAGCAATCAACGTTATTTATGAAGCCAGAAGAAAAAATAAGTTGGAGCTGGAGCGGACTGAAGACCCTCTTTACTGACAGTAGGCTAACATTTACTGTCATTTGTGCGGCTGTAACATACTTTACTGTAAAGATTTGAAAGCGATTATAATATTTTTCATGACTTCGTGGCTCTGTTTTAGGAGAGGAGGATTAGTGACAGGATAGGAGTGAAGGACACAAGAGGAAAAGTAGAAGAAAATGAGTACAAAAAATTAATGGAGAAAACAAGGAGACTGCCAACACCAGCTTCTCCTCCATCTTTGAGTCCTGACCAATCTACTACTTGTTAAAACAATGAAACAACACAACAATCTTCGAGTCACTGGAAAGAGCGCCGTTGATGTCACCAGCGCTGTTCTAAAAAGATAATTTGAGAATGAAAAATTTTCTACTTTGAAGAGCTCACAGCGGCCACACAAAAAAGGCAAAACGCTCGGGAAAAAGACGCTAGCCACTGCACCTCTGTGCAGTCACTCGCTGCTGCAGATGCTCTCTCCATGTTAAGAACAATTAAAAAGGATGCTGGTGCTCAGAAAAAAACGCTTTTCGTGTATTTGCCCTATATACATTTTAACATGCATTTTCAAAACTCATAAGGATTCACTTTGGTTTGCATTCGTAAAAAAGAACAAGTTGTTTTTTGACACTCGGTCTTGGTGTTTTTTAAGTGACAAGGGGTGAATACCAAGAGGACTGCTTTTGGGGACTTGGTGACAGATGATCTGGAAATGAGACCAAGCGACCATGGATGTGTGTGCATTTATTTGACAGTGTGTGACCTGAGGAATCAGTTAGTGTGGTAGAGGTCAAAGGTTATCTGTCACTGGGACAAAAGAATTGCTGATCTGTTCTTTTTTTCCATCTAGATCTCGGTTTGACTCACTCCCTATTGGTCTTTTCTGTAGGCTGTCCATCTGCCTTTACGCCCATCTGGCTGGAGTGAGAGGGCATGACAGCGGTGTGTATGGTCACTGGAAATGTGTGTGTGTGTGTGTGTGTGTGCGTGCTCTTGGCAGCAGTATTGCCAAGCACTATAAGTGTGTGCACATTTCCATAGAGCTGAAAATATAATGCTGCATCAGACCCAACTGTCAGCTTTCTGTTGACATTGAGAGGAGAGGAGAGGAGAGAAGAGGAGAAAGGAGAGGAGAGGAACAAAGAGGAGAGTGTAGTATGGCAGAGCAGAGACAGAGGACAGAGGAGAGAACAAACACCACACACGTGCACACACACCAACACACACACACACACACACACACAAACACAGTTTGTTTGCTATGCAGTGACCTGGTGCAGAAAATTATGTCTCCCTCGCTCTGCCACAATCAAATTACTGCTGGAGGACAAGGCCTGGACAGACCTGCTGCTGTGAGGGAAATGAACACACATACATGAACACACACATTCCGTCCCCATCATACACACACAAATTCCATCATACACGCGTACACCCACACAGTCGTAGTGGTGAGTGAGTAAACATATTTCTAAAAGAGAAAATGTATTGGCTTAAAGATTAAAAGAGGTTGACTATAAAGAAGAAAAAAAACATTCCCTTTTTTCAATGCAGTTCTTGTTTTTGAATTAAGATTTTTTTTTAGATAAAAAACAACGTAAATAAAAGGTAAATAGGGTGTATTGTCTAACATCCCTATGTGGTCTTTTTCCTTCCCGCTCAATAAGTTTGCACATTTGTAATTAATTTGGTAATGCTCCTGATTTTAGCAATACAGTTAAATTGTTGTAGCATCATGGAAATGAAATAAAACATGTTTACTTTTTGCTTTGCTGTGTTTATCGTTGTGCAAGGAAAGGGGCTTTTGTGCTCTTGTAGGCCAGTGTCACAGATCAAAGAAATTTTGACGGTTGTTTTTTTGCCACATTGTTGTGAGGCTTCTGGATGTTTTGTGGGTTTTCCTTCAATTATCACACAGTGAGTGGGATTAAAAACAAGGAGGTGCCTCACACGATGCTCACACTTATGTTTAAAGGCATTGCAATATGAGTGATCAAATGCACTTAATGACAATCAAGCATCACTGAAAGTAGCTACAATTGATATTATTCACAAGATCTTTTGGAAAAACTTTTAGTTTAGGTTAGGTTGGCCCAATGTGGCGACGCGCTCAGTCGCAGTGGCTCAGGACTAATGCTCCACTCTAACCTCACAATTCATTGTATAATGACAATAAAGCTGTTTTACCTTACCTTTACCTTTACCTTAGTCAAGAGGCAATTATACTGTTCCGAGCGAGATGAATTATAATATAATATTGTTCACTGATACGTTGTGAATCAAAATGTTTTGGATGCATATGTTTATGTAGTGGATGGCAGAACTCACTCCAGAGAAGTCTACTCTCAATCAGGACCTAATGTTTATGTTGTTTGTTTTTTAAAATGAACATTTTTGGTGGGCATGCACCTTCATTTACAAAGCTAAACATTACTACCTCAAAAAGCAGTATCATCAGTGCATTTATGCATAAAATAGCCTTTAATTGTGGTGGAAACATGCAGCTGAATTTCACAGAAGCATTTGACTAATTAGTCAACAATTTTGTTAACTGATTAATTGAGTGACTTGTCTTGTAAAAATGTAAAAATACTTCCTAGTCTCCACCTCTTAAATGTAAGGATTTTGTAAAATCCTTACATAATAAATGATTATTTAGAAACATAATTGCTTGGTCATCTTTCATGTCCCCTAAAAAGATTGTATTCTTACCAGAAAAATTACAACACCGCACAACTGTTAAATAGTAATAGTAAATAGTAATAGTTTGAAATTCTGGGAAATATATTTCCCACTTTACTTTCTTGTTAAAGGTTAAAACACCACTTTAATGTCTGCCCGGTTAAAATGAGGCTCCAGCTTGCAGCCTGTTAATTTAGCATAGCATAAAGACTAGACACAGACGGAAACAGCTAGCATTTCCAAATTTTATAAAAAGGAGAAACAACACACCAACAAGACCTGGTGATAACTTAGTATATGGCTGGACCACATCTGGCTAAGGCAGCACATGTGGTTCATGTATGATTCTCTGAATCTTCTTCGTGTTCATAGACTTTTGGTTATGGGTCATCTTCATCTCCCATCCAGGCTCCAGAGAGAGGCACAGGTCTAACATTAAACATGTTTTATAATAACTGTATATGTATTGAGGAAATGGATCAGCTAACATCAAAAAATGTTTTATTTGCTTTTGGCATTGTGTATTGCCGTGGCGGTCACAGCAAAATGTCATCAGAATGTCAATTGACACGATATGACAACATCTACGTGATTATTTAACAGCTTGTGGAGACGTTTTTGGCTTTCGCTTGCTTAGCGAGACTGCTGTACACTCACTCCATAGGCGAAACGCCCACTGACAACGTAATGATTGTTCGCATGGATTAATTTTAAAAGGGCAACAACCAATAAGGACAGAGCTATGACTCCCCCACCAATCGGGAAATTTGGTTGCCTCACTCAGTCACTGGCTCACTCACTCACTCAGAGACAGATGTATCCTTTGGGCTGTGTGTCCAGACAAAAAGTACTGGTTAAAGTCTCTGTTAAAAGTATTTTCGCTGTAACTTTATATGTACTGTACAAATATGAGAGGGGTAATCGATATTCCAATCTAACTTTTTTGAATTCTTACTCTTTTTTTAATAAAGTAGTTTAATTTCGTAAACCTAAGCAAAAGTGTTTTCTTTTCATTAGAGGTTTTTCTGTCTTTTAAACCAAAAGTAGAGAGACGTATATAAAGAAAGACAGTGACAGAGACTGAGACAGCAACACAAAGAGGCACAAAAGAAAAACAAGAATGCTTAAAGCTACCCATTGAGAGAGAAAAAAAACTTACGTTTTTCCTACAGTAGTTAATAGTAAAAATGTTCTTATCTTTGTGCCAAAACAGCAATTTGCAGTTAAGAGAGAAATAAAAAAATGTGTGACAAAAAAGGAAGTTAATATAAAAAGGGAACGTAGAAGAAATGAAGTGCCATTGAGACAAAGGCCGGAGACAAGTGGCAGATGGGAAACAGGAAAACTGGAGACAAAAAGAGAAAAGAAACCAAGCTGTGGGAAAGCAAGACACAAAGAGAAAAAATGAAGTCAGATAAAGGGGAAAAAAGGAAGAGAAAGAGGAAAGAGGGATCTAGAGGAAGACGGGAGATGGTGTTGATGTTTGCTTGTTATTCCAGTTCTAATTTTCCCCCTGGAGTTAATTAGAGTCTGGAGAGAAACGAACCACAAAATCTTAAAAAATCACCAGAGTGGAGAAAGAGAGAGAGACACAGAGGAAGTGACAGAGAGAGGATAAGCATCCAAAGAAAAAAAATGTACAGGGGTGTAAGACTGCAGGGAGAAAGGGGTCTGAAAAGACAAGGCCCTTATGTTAGAAGGGACCAGATGGAGCCAACAGAAAATGCCTATGTGCAGGGTCCAAAATTTCAAGCTACACCCTTGCCAATAAAAAAAAGAGGAATGAGGGAGAAAGTTTCAAGTGACCAGGACAAAGAGGGATGGAGAAGACAAAGAAAAAAGTAACCCAAATCAACTGAATGCAGAGAGAGAATGAGAAGGAAAAAAGGAAAATGAAGTGAATAAACAATACAATGTAGAAGTTATTCAGTAAAGATCCACAGAGATATCGCAAGAGGAGGAGACACCACCCACCATTACACACAACACACCTGGGGCAGTGTATGTTTCTGACTGCTTTCAGAAGTTATGCCAGCCTCAACAAAATAAACTGTCAGGCCAGACTTAAAGTAGGTTTAAGAAAAATAAAAGTACCATTTAAATTTTATTGATTTCATCGGAGCAAATAAATAAGAAAACAGTAGATAAAATGATTTGATAGACTGATAATAATAATAATAATAATAATAATAATAATAATAATAATAATAATAATAATAATAACAAGTCCTTTTTAGCTGTAGGTGTTTTATATTAGTACTAGCCTCAGCTTTTTAGCCACAAATTGGTTTGACCCAAAACAAAAACAAGAAGCATGTTTTTAATTAAAAGAGCAGAACGTCAGCCTCAGATTTCCACACACAATCACTAGTAAGTTTCTTGTAGAATTTTTTTTTTTTTTATGTAACACTGAATTACAGAAATACATATATTATAGTCATCAATCAGATTCAGTTTTCAGTATTAGTATTATCATTATTATCATCATAATACCAGTAGAATAGAAATAGTGGCTTAAATTTCAATATATTTATATATCCATTTATATGTACTA
>JAQLOL010000023.1:1901272-1928906 GCA_029783665.1 Naso thynnoides
ATTTGGGCCCAACCAACACCCATTACAGTACAGTTTGGTCAGGAATGGACCCAGCCAACACGTTCTACCTGCAGAACTACTTCGAGAGAATTAAAAAAGTCCTTCAGCAGCATGAGACACTGATGCCACCAACTCTGCTGTAGCAATGCAGTTGGCAGCAGCCCATGAGCAGGCATTAGCTGCTAGACGCAGTTTTGACTCACCATGCAGTTTCAGCTTTGCCTCCAGCTCCACAGCCACGAGCATCAGCACCATCTCTACCGAGAGCTGCACCAGAGCCCCAGGAGGGGACTCTAGAATGCTACACTGAAGAGCCTGAGGGCTGAACTGCTCCTTTTTATTTTCCCTGCAGCCATAAACCTTTGCCACAGAGGAGGCAAAGGTAGCCTTCACAATCAACCACCTCACTGTTCAGCAAGGTGTGGGACCTGACACTACCGGAGGACTTACGAATCTGCAGCAGGGGAACCAGACAGCGTTTGATTATGCCATAGACACTTTGTCTTCATAATTGACAGATCAGCTGAATGACTGCGGCCATCTAGGGGTGGAGCTCATCGTGTCACCAGATCTGCCTGAAACAAACCACTGCTTCCCAGCAGCTACTCAGGTCGATTACCTCACTGATCCTGACAGGAGTGCCTGCTGAATGTGTAAGGCAGCATTCAGAAAAGCCAAGGCTACATCTCTTGCCTCCACAGTGCTTCTACAACTGCGCCATTTACCCTCTAGCCTGGCACATCTCCACCCAAGGGATGCCTGTACTCCCTGAGAATCCTTGTCTGCGCCTAAGAGGGAGGCCATGGAAACCTACATCGATGACTCTATAGCCTGGAGGATCATCTGGCCCTCATCAACACCTGCTGCTGCTCGATTCTTCTGTGTGGAGGAAAAGACTTAAACTTAGGCAAACGAGAAGTTATTTCTATGTTCACTGCTGGTTGAGTGATTACACCTACAGTAGATGCATCTTTTTTAGTTTGTGATGGAGTTCCACATGTCACTACAAGCACATTCTCAACTACAAGGAGTAAAGATTTCAAGGGTCTTGTTACTCTAACACTCATGTCATTGTATAACAGTAACAAACCTTGGCGTTGTCACATTCTCAGGTTAAGGGCGGTTATCTCTCTGTCTTAAGGTTCTGATGTGGCCACTAATGTAGTTAGCATAGGGGGCGTGATAGAGTGAATTATGTTTGCAGATTTTGTTGTGTCGGTCAAGCCTAGGTCTTTTGAATCAATTTGAAATAAAGTGAATATTTCTACATGTAGTATCTCTCCTTTGTGTCCAGGCCAAGTTCAAGGTACAAGTGCAGGCACGGGTACAAGTGCAGGCACAGGTCAACTCATATGCATCTCATTAAGTGTTAAATACGTGGTTCTGTTAATTTGCATGCAATAGCTCATTAGTGCCAGTGGTAAAGCATCTACCCTGTTAACTTTGTGCCAGCGCAGATTTTGTTTAATGAATTTTATTTATGAGTTTTTCAACAAATTGAACGTACAAAAACCAAACAAAACAGATAAGCTGCCAGCACTCACTCAATAAAGAAAAAAAGTGCACTTGTACATGCCAGTTCATACAAGAAATATAATGTCCAAACAGGTATTCCATGTCAGAAACAGAGTCCAAAAGTTCATAGTCCAAATAGAGTGTAAGAAGGCCCAGTGCAAATTGAAGAGGCAAGTCCCAAAAAATCAACATGGCACACAAGCAGAATAGCACAACTCGAACCAAGACAATCAATTCCCAACCCCTGGTCTCTCCTTCCTAATATGTTCTACAAAAGGACCCCAAATTTTATTAAATTTGGCAAGTGTATTAGACAGAGTGTAACCTTGCCATTTTGCCATTTTCTAAAACAGGGAGGGGTCTCTGACTTCCATTCTCTCACAATAATGCGTTTAGCAATAACCACACCAAACATGAGAGCTTGCTGTAATGTGTGAGGAACAGCCAGAGAATCATAGGAGCAGCCCAATATCACCTGAAGACAGTCAGGAATTAATTGTCTATTGTATGCAACACTGTACAAATGAAAAATGTCAGCCCAAAAGTTTGGGAGCTTAGGGCAGGACCAAAAAAGGTGACCAAGAGTCCTGTCAGCTAATTTACATTTGCCACACGTACTTGGAACAGAAGGAAAAATTCTATTCAATTTAGTCTTTCAAAAATGTAATTGGTGATTAACTAAACTGAATGAGCTTAAGTTTAACATTGATAGAGCATGCTTTTATTCCATTCAGCCCTTTTGCCTATAGATCATCTGAAATCATTATACCAGTGTCCTTAATCCACGCTTCCTTAATATGGAGAGAGGGGGTTGCCAGAGAAAAAAGATGAACCAATTGTGAGATTAAATGTTTGGATGTGGGGTCCTTAGTCATCAAGTCATAAAAAACATGCTGCTTAGGCTTCATATCCAAATGAGGAGAAAGTTGTCTAACAAAGTTGAAAGAATTGACTTGAGGGTAGATCAAATTTCGTTTGGAGCTGAGCAAAAGACGCAAAATGATTGTCAGTGTAGAGGTCTTCAATAGTAGACAGACCCTTATCTGACCAAACTTTGAAAACAGCATTCATCAATCCTGGATTGAAACAGAGGTTCTGACATATAGGAGCGTAAATAGACAACTCTGGGAGCCTCAGCACACTCAGAATCTTAAATGAGTTACTTGAAATAAAGAAAAAATAAAATGGCTGAGAGAGAGGTGCTAGTAAGTGCCAGTACCTTGCAGGACTAGATTTTAGGCCAGCTAGAGTGAAGCATGGCCAGCTCCCCAGCTCCAGATGGTTTAAAGCCCCAGAAAACTCATGCCCTGGCATTGCAGGCCCAGTAATAATGTCAAAAAATGGGTAGGCCCAAACCACCCTCCTCAGTGAGTTTCTGTGAATGGGCCTTGAAGATGCAACGAGGTCTATTGGCCCAGATAAATGGCATAATAATAGAATCTAACATCTTAAAGAAAGAGGATGAGAGAAAATGGGTACATTCTGAAAAAAGATATGTCAATTTAGGGAGTACCACCATTTTGATAATGTTCACACGACCAATTAGCGAGAGAGGAAGTTTCCTTTTATCTGTCCAGCTCTTAAGTCTTCTAATCAAATCAGATGGTTGAGTTTAAAGAGAAATTTGGGGTTTCTGGGGATCTTAACTCTCAAGTATACAAAGTGATCATGAGTGATTTTAGAAGATAAGTTATTTAGATAACTAGAGTCAAGATCATTAAACAGAGGCATGACAGTAGATTTCACCCCATTTATAGTAAACCCAGAGAGCCGACCAAAATTGTCTATCGAACCTAGAAGGGGAGAGAGAGATGTCCTTACATCTGAAAGTCAAAACCACATCATCAGCGTACAAACCAATGGTATAATCAGATGCAATACATCTGATTCCAGAAATTTGAGGGCTGGCTCTGATGGCTATGGCAAGGGGCTCAAGATCTAGTGCAAAGAGCATCGGTGAGAGGCCCCTGCCTAGTGCCTCTGCATAATGAAATTGGAGGAGACCTGTCATAGTTAGTCAGAACAGAAGACCTTTGACAGGCATAGAGCATTCTAAGTAAGGTCATAAATTTCACACCAAAACTGAATTTTTCAAGAGCAGCAAACATATACCTCCACTCTACCTGGTCAAAAGCCTGCTGAGCATCTAACGAGAACACAGCAAAATGGGGCAAGTTGGTTGAATACATCATATTTAGCAGATGCCTTTTATTGAAAAAAGAAGTCTACCTGGAATAAAACCCGTTTGATAGGGATGTATTAATGTGCCAATATATTTATTTAACCAATTTGTCAAAACTTTGCAATTATTTTTTGATTGGAATTGAGCAAACTTATGGGCGATAAGACGTTACATTGGTGTCATTCCTCTCCTTTTTTAGAAAGAGACAAATATAAGCGTCATGCTAAGAGTATGAGGAAAAATTCCATCTTCCACAGAGTAATTTACCATACGAAGTAGAAGTGAGGCAACTGCGTCTATATGAGACTTTAAAAAATTCTTTCCCAAAACCATTGGGACCTCACGCTTTGCTATTTGGAAAGGAACGAATGGCAATTTTGATCTCATCCAGTGTAAAGTCAGATTCTGGCTCCCGCCTTGCCGTGAGGACTGGAATATTTAGTGGACGAAGAAAATCAACAATATCCGAATCAGTGACAGTAGATTTAGAGGCATACACCTGACTATAAAAACTGAAAAATCTGTCGTTAATCTGCTTGGGATCAGTCAACAGCTCTTCCAAAAATGAAAAAAAATTATTTATAGCGCTCTCAGCTTGCACACCCTTTAACTGCCTAGAAAGTAATTTATCAGCCTTAACACTTAACTCGAAATGCTTCTGTTTAGGTTTGCGGATATAGTTTCCAACCTGTTCGCCAAGAATATCGTTATACTCGTATTTAACTTTCAAAATAAATTGAAGGAAGTCCTCAGACTTTGAATTTCAATATGCATTCGCTAAAACAGAGAGCTCAGACTTTATATCAGTTAAGCGCCTGAGCCCTTTTATGATTGGTACGGGATGATGTGGCCCCTTATAACAACCTCAAAAGGCTCCCAAAGAGTTGAATCTGAGACTGCGCCATTATCATTTGCAATTAGAAAATCTGAAATCTTGTCTATCATATAGTCTCGAGAAGCATCTTCTGAATTTAGCAACGGGTTAAATTTTCAGTAATAGTGGGGAGGATGAGATTAAAGTTAATTTTCACAGAGGGGGGGAGCATGGTCAGAGATTGAGATAGTCCGGTATGTTGTGGTAACTGAGCACATTTGGGATCAGTTTTGAGTCAACATATCAAATCAATCAAAGTCAATTTTGGTGGAGCTCCCATGAACAAGAGAGAAAAAAGAAAATTGCCTCTTCAAAGGATGCTGATGTCTCCAAATGTGAACCACATTCAATGAATTAACCAGTTTAATGAGGACTCGGACAGACTTCAATGGCTGGGCCACTCTGGATGAAGATCTGTCCAACACAGAATCAAAGTAGCAGTTGAAATCTCTGCCAGTTATTATATTACAGTCATTGCACTCAGCAACAAGATTAAATACTTTACAAAAAAATTCTGGGCTGTCGAAACTGGGGGCATAAATATTCGAAAGAGCTAGTGGATTCAAGTTAATCATGCCAATAACAAGAACATTTTCTCCCACCTGGATCAATGGTCTGTTATTTGAATAGAAATGGAACAGTTTTATGAACAAGAATGGCAACCCCCCCCCTCGCTTTCGATGGGAAGGTGGACTGGTACACCTGCGACACCCAACTAGATCTCAAACACCTCTGCTCTGTTGGTGGAATGTGGGTCTCCTGTAAGAAAATAATATCAGATGACAAAGATTTTAAGTGCAAAAACACATTGCTCCTGTTAAGAGCCTTGCCCATCCCCCTACAGTTACAGTAAACGTGATATGACTTATTCCTGACCTAGCTGCATCATCATAAGGCATTTAATGATAAAAAAAGAAAAATGGCACGTGACATATGGAGGGCTGGCAGTACAACATATAATAAAACAAAAAACAAAAGACAAAAAACAAAAGAACAACAAAAAAAGGAACCTCCACCTGGAAAGAACTAGCCCGCTAAAATACCTAAGCGATGTATTCCAGTTGCTAACAAGGAGGCTGCCAGGCAAAAGGGCTATCCAAACTACACGCTAAAATCATCAGTTGTATCATCTTGTACATCACCAAAATATGAAATACCTTTTAAACTGCACTCATAGTAATATGATAGCAAAATACATAATATTCAGATCTTACATATTGTAAAATACATAAAAGAGTAGAGCATTGATGTGGGGGAATAAGAAAATAAAAATAAATAAATTAACAAAACTGGTAACAAAAGACTCACACTGGGCACAACAAACTGTGCTGATAAAATCTATACACCTAAGTACCAAATTGAAGTGTCCCCATATTGTACATACATCAGCACAGATTTTGTTAAGTTTAGCTTTGAGAGTCCCATTAACTTTTTTCACCATCCCATGCGACTGTGGATGATAAACACATCCCAGCCGTTGTTTGATCCTCAACTGTTGCACAGTTCCTTTGGCTACTTTTTGCACAAATGCTGCCCTGTTGTTCGAACTTATTTCTGATGGAATGCCGAATCGCTGAATGACTTCTCTCATCAGGAATTTCACAATAGTTTCTGATCCTAGGTCTTTTGATGGTGTTGCTTGGACCCGGTGACTGACCGGATAAACCCACATGTATCTTTAGCCGTGCACTGATTTTATTATGTTAACATAGTCTATCACAGCAGAATGTAAGACCATGACCACCCACGGGCTTCTGGGCTTCTGCTTTTACTATACGGGGGTTCATACGCTTCAGCCTGGAGTTTTGTAACACTGACTAGTTTAAAAACTTAGGAGAGAACGGGATAGTGGAACTAATTCTCCATGTGGGAAACCGTCAAACTATTAAAATAAAATAAAAGGTGATGCAATAAGATAGCATACTGAAAAGAGCTACAGTGAGGCTCACATGGGAGAGAAGCTTCAGTGGATATTTAAATTACTTGCTTATTGTGCTGTTTTCACATTTTGCTTTCATTGAAGCGCAAACGTTTCTATGTCAGCCTTAATTTTTTTTCTGCCACTGTTTTTTTCTGCTGACTTTGTTCTTTTTTACACTCAAACTGAAAATGTTTAGAAAAACAGGAGGGTGGAAACACACTAATAGATGCACAGCCGTACTGACTGTTTGCTAAAAAACATCCGAATTAGGAATATCCAGTGGCAATGGTAAAAGAAACTCGACATTCATGTGACCCATTTGATGGCATGCATTTGAATTATTAGAAACTAATTCCTTACAAAGCTTGTGAAAGACTTGATTGTGATGGCTGACAAACTCATTTTGGATTCCTGAGCTTTACCTCAGCACAGAACGCATCACACAAGCCTTCACAGATAGAGAGCAACTTGTATTTCACTTCTTTCCCAATCTTTGTTTACGAGTCATGGTGCCCTGGTTCCAGATGCAGTCCAGTCCAGTGCCTGGATGTACTTAAGCTTAATTACTGACAGATGTGTTGAACAGTCATACAAACGTGAATCTAAATACTCTCACACATGTGTTTATAATGGCTAGTTCTTTTTTTGGTTAGTAACTGGGTATGGGACCATTAGTGCATTAACATCATCTGCTTCCTGCCCTTCATTTCCTCTTCTTCCCAGTGGTGTGTCATCTACCCTGTATAAATGGTGGCAAGTGCAGCACCAGGGACAAATGCCAGTGCCCTCCCAGCTTTACCGGAAAGTTCTGCCAGATGCCCGTTCAGAATGGACACCAGCAGAACTCACAGATGTCAGGTGGCTACAGCCAAACTCAGGTCCACTCAACACACACCCTGCCTCTGACCTACAGCAACGGCCAGAGTTCTGGTGAGTAAGAGGCACAGCTGTGATGCCAGCTCTGTAATTGAAGGTGAAACAAGTGCTTTTGTGGCCTGGATGGAAAATGTGGGCAGAAAAAGAAGAGAAGTAACACTATCTTGTTTCTTGTCGGTAAAGGTCCTCTAAATGGTCACAGCGTGTAGTGCTCTTTCTTTTGTTGAGGCAATGTGATTTTACTTGGAATACTTACTCACAGATGTTAACTCTTGTATCTGCTACATGTACATTACTGTGCAGGATTTTGATACCCAGGCAACAGGAGCAGTTGAAGAAATTTTTAATCACACGTCGTCCATGGGAGGAAGAAGGCTATAGGCCATTGTATGTTAGAACACAAACTACTTGTGAATCATGCCAGCAGACTAACATTTAAACCAGTGTGAAATCAGAGCTAATAAAACTCCTCCAGAGGTCCCAAACACTGCCTCATGATGAGCAGAAAAATCATGTTTGTTGAATCTGTGTAATGTACTTATAAAATATTGTGCATTCTTTCCAGTGATATCCACAATTCTCTTTTTATTTTATACTGTGATAATAGTTATGCTCATGTGGTCCCTCCAGTGTTCAGCCCCAGCTTCGTCAACATCCACATCAAACATCCTCCAGAAGCCTCTGTCCAAGTCCACCAGGTGTCTCAGCTTGACAGTTACCACAACAACGGGCACCAGCTGAAAGGCTCTCAGTTGGGCTCATCTTCATCCACCAGCTACAGCTACCATCACACAGAGAGCAGTCAGAAGATCCAGCGCCATGGCTACAACGTAGTTTATCCCGGTCAGCATGGCTACCAGGTCCCCCAGTACCAGCCCGTTACCTCGAAGAACATGCTGGGTCGCTGCTTCCAGGAAACCTCAGGGAGTCAGGTACACCATCAGAAGTGTCTGCATACTCAGCACATACACAGAATAACTGATGGAGAAAAATAAAATCTATCTAACTTATTAAAAATGAAATGACAAAAAGTTAAAGCCACCTTAAGGCTGTTTACGTAATTGCCAGCATCTCATCTAATAATTCAAATGAACAATCCGACCTCTTAATATGAGAGAAAAATATGTAAGCAAGGGGAATGCCATATCATGACAATGTTAACAGTACTGGTATAAATCGTATGTGGTTATACTAATTCCACATTAGTGTGGCCTGTCGACATGTTATGACTACATACAGCAGTGACACGTGGCTGTCAGGGAATTCATTTCAGCAGCATTCAAATTTAGCTTAGGAGACAAGGACTAATCAGTTATAATATACCTTAACAGTGCTGTAATTACACAGGCAGCATGTTACAATGTCACACCAAAAAAAAAAAAAAATTAACACGTCATTGAAAGTAAAAACTAACAGTGCAGCCAGTCATGGTTCAAACGTTAAACTACACGGAGAAGAACAACTAGAGCTCTTTGTCACATTACAGGCCGAAGTCAGTTTGACAACCACAGGCTGGACCCACGTGTTGCCTGACGACAGTCTGCACTGAGCTCAACTTCATTTAAAGTAGACTGAACTGTACTTAGCTCACTTCTGTACTGTACAAGCCTGCTTCCATCAGTGACTAAGAGAGCTGATTTAACGGAAATTTAGTGGACTTGATGAATATGCACAACTGACTGAATTATTAGAGGAGAATTCCCACAACGTTCATGTGGATTTACAGTCAGTGCTGATAGTAACTGTATTCAAGTGAAGCAAGTTTGGGCTATATTGACAGAGAAAGTTTGTCCTGCTCACACAACCGTTCTTGCCGTGCCTACATGTACCAGGATGCACTGGTATAAATGGGGTGATGGTCACTTCCTGTGGTCCCTTTATGATGCACATCCCACTCACACAGTGGTGATGGGCACTGGTCACAAGTGTCACGTCCAACACAGACTCCTTGCCTGTATTCACTTTTATTCTGCTGCTGCTCACATCATTGATGCCAACAAGTTTTTTCCCATCCAACAACTCTTCCACTGCTTGGCCATTGTTAAACTGTTTTATCACTCCCCATAATGTCTTACGTGCACTGAACTTCACCCACATGTGCGCCAGTGTCCGCACCACACAACGCTGCCTTCATGTATTCCTTCAGTCTGTCAAGCCCCAACATTCTACATGGGTTGTAAAAATGAACCACCAGCTTCTTCCTGTCTGCCCTCACGTCAGTAGCCACACACTCCATGTCAGTTCCAACATGAACCTGTAGGTAGTGCTCTCCGTCACCAAAGTGACACAGCCCCCCCGTTCCACCCTCCCTGTCCCGCCCGACAGCTGCATAGCCTCTTATGATTAAATCCAAATGAAGCTGGCCACACAATAGAGGATTTTCAAATCTTAACTAAATTTTAAACATGGGAGAGCACAGACATAAGAACAGTTCAAACCAGTTTTTAACTTCATGACCCTCACAACACACACACTTGACGGTTTGGCCAGACCGTGAGAACACACACCTGCTGTTTGTAGTAACAATTTCACAGTGGCGATTTCACAGACAAGTGATCTAACAATTACAAAAAGAAATAATAATAATAATAATAATAATAATAACAATAATAATCATCATCATGAAATTAACAGCTGATGCTAGAAATTGTTGCTACTTTGCTACCTTTCCCTCTCTCTCTTTCTACCTTTTGATTAAAAATACCACATAATGGATATTTCAAGGAATGTTTGAATGTTTAGTAAATAATGTGTCCAAAGCCAAAGATATCTGTATGAAACCATTTAAATTAGGGACCATACGTTCTTTATAATGAAGGGACACTGGAGGATTTTTTAACACTCTGAAATAAAAGGCTGTGATCCTCCCTCAACCAAAATATATTTTTTCTTGAGCCTCTTCAAGTGATTGAAGAACAAATGTTGACCCTCCCAACCACATGTTTAATAGCCAATACTTTTTGCTGGTGAAAGAGTGTTATCATAGTATTTTTTGTTCAATTTGATCTTTTTCCTTTAATAGTTTTGGGTTGTGTACACATTTTTATAATCGCAGTATACAGCAGCTCTGCAAATGTCAATAAAATGTAACTTTCCTGTATTGTTGCCTTCATATTTCAATCATCCATAACACTCATATGGATGACAGGTATTCATTTCACCCACTAAATGTCCCCATGTTGCCATCTATGTTTCCAAGTTTGGCTAACGGCAGCTTGCGTACTAGCACAGAGCCGCAGTAGGAATGCAGTGAAACCCATAATAAAGGACAAGCGGGGTGTGTTGAGGGGTCAGTGCCTCACCTGCTCCGAATCTAAAGAATACAAGTGGGGAGAGGGTAATGTTAATTCCTGCAGCTGCTGTGATGGTCCCCCTGTCTCCCACACCTAGAAATGGAATGCAGCATAATACCAGTGGAGAGCCTGTGATTGGCTAGATACTGTACACGCCCACTATCTGGAGAGGCCAAGCGTAAAGATGGACAGACAGGACAGCCAAAGAGAAACGACACCCCGGATCACACCAAACAGTCTGGCCAAGAGGGGAGTCGCTGAAGGAACTCACTATACTTTTATGAATACAGAGGAGAAAACTATTCAAAGTTTGATTGATTCAAATTTGTGTGACCCTCCCGAGGACCCAAATTAAAAAACAGTGTACCCCCCCTCCAACTCCAATTAAAAAAGCATGACCCTTCCCTAATTTCCTCCAGTGTACGCCTCCCAGAAATATCCAAAGGTCCCTTAGACAGTTTAACATTCAGTATATCAACATTAGTTTAAGGCTTTCCACTTAGTCCACTAAGTGTAGGCTGAATGTACGGCTACTAAAAGGTTGTTTGGCTACATAAAATGAATTTATAACGGTTAATGAGAAAAAGGAGGAGAGAAAAAGAGACATATAAATTATATAGTTATACTTATTTATGTTATAATAATATACATGGGGGTCTGTTCGTGTGTGTATTGATAAAATAGTGTTGATAATCATGAAAATCATAAAACTGTGATATTTCCTCTGATTATATTCGTGACACCAAAATATGACATTGTGACATGCTAATTGCTTCACATCCCCAGTATGCTACAATGCGGTCACCTCACAAAGAAAGCATTCTGGTTTAGCACTCGGCCCACGCAGCGCCTTGCACACCTTCTTTTGCCCTTGCACACTGAGGCTACATGTTCATCTCATGGGCTTTGGAATAAAAGACCTCACATTTTGACGTAAAAATCCAAAACGGGTGGTTTTGTTACCTCATTGGCTTTAAATTCAACCAGCACTTTTTCTGTCTCTGTCTTCTTAACTCCTTTTGTCATCCTTCTTACATCTTTAACTGCACCATTGCATACGTTCAGATTTACAGCAAGCTCCCTCATCGTGACACTAAGGGGAACCCCTGTTATCACCCCCTCCCCCACTGGGCCTCCACTCTTCCACACTGACAGCTTTTGTGACTTTCACTTTTCCCTCCCACTCCAGGTTGTAGGATATGTGTCGTGGTACCTGGCAACCCATCTCCAAAGCAAACAACCCTGATGTGCGGTGCATCACTCATCTCTGGGGTCGTGTAAGCTCTTAGCTGAGGTGCTAAGGGATACAGTCGTTGGGCTCCACTCATTTCGCCATTAAAAAAGGCTAAAAAAGATCCCGTGAAGAAGAAATCCGCTTCCAAATTTTGCTCCACTTGGTGCAAGACCCTCCCTTTTCCACCGCTAGCTACATCAGCAAATACCATGCATTTTGCAAGCTATGCTGGGCTGACTGTAGCGACTTTATTACTGTTTAACATTTGACATTTGCCTCCTGCCTCACTTGCCTCCACTCTGCAGACTGTAGTCCTGCATCATTTTATCCCTTCTGTTCATGTTTTTGGCCTGTCCCGGAAGGAACTGTTATTAATGTGTTTACTTTGATGCACTACTATTTACTGAGCACAGTTTGTCTGAGGAGCTATGGGAAGACCTGACACAGACCCATCAGAGTGTGTCGGGTCTTCCCATTGCTCCTCCAGTTTGCCTGACAATACACGAGTACCTCCGGAGCTGTTACATTCTGAATCACTTTGCTGTTAGCACGTCGCTAGCGTTAGCTTGAAGACTGCTCTGTTTGTCTTTGCTGGGCACAGCCAGGAATAAGAAGCTCACTTTCCTGTGTGCCTTCGCCTATGTTGTGGACTGTTTTCACTGCGTAAAAACACTACATGCTCAGTCAGTTTGCTGTTAGTACGTTGCTAGCATTAGCTCGTAGGATACTATCTAACTTTTATGCTATTTAGAAACATGGATCCTCCACTCAGCAGTGAACAGAAAAAACATCATATGTTGAACGACGCCTAATGACACGTTGCTGCCGGTTCATTTTCAGGCATTTTCCACAGGCTAATTAGCCAGTTGCAGTTAGCTAGAAGCTAGTTAGCTAGTGTGGCAATATTAACTAGTACGGCCACAGTTTTATGATAACCTATTGACAAAAAAACAACAGCGACAAACTACTGAATGTAAACTAGAGGCTTGTGGTTAATGACACAAGTTGTTGGTGATTCATTTTAACCTTTTAACAAGACTGGGTTCAAACTTAGTATATATAAAAGAGTGTTTGGGGTTTTTTTTGGCCAGTGTGTATCAGTGATAGTTACAGCTACGTGACAAAGCAGCTCTCCATGTGCAGACAGACATTTGGGACACCACAGTTAAACACCTGAAATAACAGTCACTGCCAAACACACAATACAGATTTAAAAAACAATCGCCATCCCAAATGTGTGCAAATGGAAAGACGTGAAAATAAAAATTTGTAACAATGCTTCAAATTCCTTGAAAGTTCTCTGTAGAATCAGACATGCCAAAAATTGACTTTTTAAAAAATGCATTTCCAAGTGAAAAATCACCTCTTTGGACTCAAACATGGGCCTACTTATACCACAGCATGTATGTGCAAATACACTACACTCAAACACAATTCTAATTAACATAACATATAGAGAATATGATTGCAAACACTATTTTTTGACTGTACCTATTACTATCCATAAATACGCACACTGACCAAATACAGTCACCTGTAGCTACAGAAGTTATTTGTGTCTGAGCTCCACATAATGCAAACGCCCTGTTGTTCCTGAAGCACAACTATATTATTCATCCCGTTATATTTTGATTGACTTACTAAGACTACAGCATAACAACTGCCAATATCCAAACATGCTCATGTTACACATGACCTCTAACTATCACTAAAACACACTGGCTGAAAAAAAAAACCCACATTCATCAGACGGGACCAGGTCTTAACCTAGACCTTTTCTGGGTTATTTATGTGAGTCACAATGTCTGTTGAGCCTAATTTTGTGATATGCTGTTTCTGTGGAAGCGTATTGCATTCATTAAAAAAAAAAAAAAAAAGCTCTGGTTTTGGGGCAATTTTTTTGTTTGTTTGTTTTTCAGGGTAATTATTTCTGTTTTTCTGGGTAATTTTTTTTTGTTTGTTTTTTGGGGTAATTTTTTCTGTTTTTCAGGGTAATTATTTTTTTCCCCCTGTTTTTCGAAGTAATTTATTTTTTCATGCCACAAGGCATTTCTGTATGGAAAAACAGAGAAGAGTTGAAGATGATACAAAAAGACTATCCTTATTTAAAAAACTTCAAAAAAATGGGCACAATGAGGAACAAAAACAGCGATCAAGGTATTGAGGGAGAAAATACAGTGCAACCAACAAATATGTGTCTAAGAAGTAATAAGAGAGCCTGGAGGACAACCAGAAAAATAGAATTAGGGTGGATACATGACAACAGACAAGTTCGAAAACACAGTGGTGGAGGAACCAGAGTTCTTGATATTAACAAGAGTGCCACTAAAACTGAGATTTTGTCACAAGCAAAAAAACTGTTTTTCTCTAATGAAAACTCAACGATGGGAAAATGGGAAGAGTTCAGTCATGATATAGTTAACTTTCAGGAAGCACAAGTTGATTAGAATGTTAGTGTGGGAGAGTACAATGAGACACAAAATTAGGGTTGTTAAGATTTTATTTGTTCACAAAGACCCTGACCAGTGGAGATGACCCAGAGGAAGAAGCTGATATACAGACAGATGAGCAACATGAAAACACAACAGAATCTGGACAAGACAGAGACACAATGGAAGAGAGTGACCAGCTCACACAGAAAAGAGATAACAATGAAAAACACATACACACAGTCAAAGATGATGAGCAAAGCACCGCCACACTGTTAGCTGTTGTCTCTACTGCAGCTATTCAGATTATTGATCTTACATCTCTGTGTGATACATCAGAGGTCATTTTTGGTCCCTTGACAAGTGGGCTGTTTTTAGGTGATCTTGATGATACACTCATACATGAGCCAATCCTTGCAATAGAAGAGGAACAAATAAACACCCCCACCTACACCTCAACTCCTATTGATGCTGAGACAGCTTTTGCTAGACCACCAAGTTCTGCCGGTGAACTTTTGCTTGTGACAGTGAAACTTCACAGAGTGACTCTCGTAGATGAACTGATTGCCCAGTTCAAGGATGAAGCGCTGATGACCTACTCTGTGAAATGCTGATGGAGTCTCTCAGGGATGTATATGCTGCCTTCTGGACAGAATTCCTAGACTGTGCAGCAGAAGGTGCAGATGTGAGGGTGCCATCATTATCCCCAAAATGACAAGAGGAGGAATGGAAGTCTGTTCGCAGGATATTGGCCAAGGGACTTAAGGACCATGGGTATTTTCCATTTCCCCTGGCACAGGCCTTTACAGCAGCAGTCATATTTTGTGAACACTCTGTTTCAGCCAATTTACTGTTTGATTCCCTGATGTTCTATCTTAGTCAGTCTGAGCGTGATCTCTTGCCCAGAGCAGTGATGCTAGTGCCGATAATCTGACATCTTTTTTCAGTAACAAGTAATCTAACGCGTTAATATTTCCAAACCAGTAATCAGATTAAAGTTACTTATCCAAGTCACTGTGCGTTACTATAATTTTTGTCATTTTCAATAGTAAAACTATTTTTTTTTGCTTTCTTCTTGCGTCTCGGAGAGTGACGTCACGTATGCAAGTCACATTTTCAGCATGAGGTTACGGAGAATGAACTCATGCGTACCGCCACGCAGCTCCTCAAACGTAAACAACAATGGAGGGAGGAGAGAGATCTGCATTTGCCAGGCGGAAATATAGTCACTATTTTCAGTTTGTGTCAGCTAAAGATAAGAATATTAAGGTTCATTGTACTCTCTGTGCTGGCGACAAAGTACTATCTAGCTTCAAAAACACTACATCAAATTTAAAGAAGCATTTGGAATTGCAGCACAGCACAGTCAAGCTGACAGAGCAAGTCCCACCAGGAGGAGCTGAGTAGAGAGCCAAGGACTTGACTTCTGCCCCCCCACCCACCAAACAACAAAAGCTGGACTTCGGTGCTAAACCAGTAAGTGGGGGAGAGTTGAAGAAGTTGGTCGGGCAGTATGTTGTGGAGGAAATGCTGCCCTTAAACATGGTTGACTCGCCCTCGTTTCGTGCCATAATAAACAAGATCCCTACTACTACCAATGCCAGGCTGCCTCACAGAACATCTTTTTCTTCCTACTTGGAGAAGGAGTATGCAGAGATGGAGAGAAATCTGAGGGCTGCGCTGAAAGAGGTCAACTTTGTGTCAACTACCACGGACATTTGGACCGCTAACAACAGAAGCTATATGGGAGTAACGCTCCACTGGATCAGTAGATCCACATTAGAGCGCAACAAGGCTGCATTGGCATGTAGGAGAATTCGCGATAGGCATACATATGATGTGCTGTAAAGAGAATCGCAGAAATCCCCATGAACGAGCTGAATACTCTGTGCACCAAACTGGGAGTTAAGTGCTTCAAAGACAAGGAGTACCAGTTCCTGCATGAGTACTGCACCACCATGAGGCCTCTGACTGCAGCACTGGACATCTTACAAGGTGACTGTCCTTATGGGACTTTACTACCCACACTTGAAGTTCTGATGCAGAAGACCCTGGCTGTGAAAGATAGCATCTCCAGGACGACTGCAGGCCTTCCAGATGCCATAGTGCAGGTATGTTCCATCTTTAGGTTAGTAACAATTTCTTGCATCACACTATTCATGAACATGGAACACAATATTTATTATCACTGCAAATGAAGATTAAAACAAATAAAAATGTCAGTAAGTAACCTAAAACAAAATTAAATCCATGATATTAATCCCACATTAGGCATGGTTTGCTAGTAATTAAATTACATAATAAATAGTAGCCCTTTAGGCTGATAATAAACATACCAATTATATTTTTCAGGCTATCCAGACTCATTTTGCCGGTGTACTGGACAACAAAGATGCCCTTCTGGCAGCTGTCAGTTTTCCAAACTTCAAACTCCGATGGCTGCGAGATGAAGGTAGGAGGAAGCCCAGTGTACAGGATATGAAGAAACTGTATGAGGACATTAAACCACCAACACGAAAGGTGATTAAGATGATAACAGCTTCTCCAGCAAACTCAGCAGGGAACCAAAGTTTGAGATTTTTACATCAGTACATAAGGGGATTGGATGAAAGAGGTCTCCGGAAGATGATGAGATTTCTTACTGGATCTGATGTCATCTGTGTAAAAGAAATTCAAGTCACATTCGCCTCTTTGGAAGGGCTAGCATGGCGGCCAGTTGCCCATACTTGTGGCCCAACTGTGGAGCTGCCATCAACTTACAACAGCTGCCCTGAGCTTCGAGCTGAAATGGAGGCTATACTGTCAAGCAACATGTATGCAATGGACATTGCATAAAAGTTGCTAAGTGACTTATGAACACACAAACATTTTTCTCTTCCTCATCAGTGCCAGCAATGTAGGTTTAGACTGTGTGAATGTGGGATAGAGCATGTAAGGAGAAAATGTGATTAGTTCAGGTGCTGTGTGATTAGCACAAAAATGATTTTATTACGATTCTGGTTTTATATTTCAAGAAACAATAACTTACTTTGCTATAAGACACTTTTTGATGTCAGAGTATGTGAAGAGAATATGTGACTAGCTCAGGGGCTGTGTGATAAGCACAGATTTTTTTATTTTGGATATTTTCTTTCTATCATATCAAGAAACAGTGTACAATTTACTTTGATTTAAGACACTTTGTTATCAGTATATAATGTTTGGACATTAGAAATACTGTTAAATCATAAGAGAATTTGAATCACTACCTCATGTCAGATGTTAAAACTGACAGTGTTTGTGAATCTGCTTTGAGGTGTTTTATTTACTTATTCATTTTATGTTTTTTTTACATGTTGCTGTCTTGTTTTGTACAACTGTCTTCAAACAGATTGTGTCTTTACTGTTGAGTCATGTAATTCAGGAGTCCTGCTCTATGAGACATGATATGTTTCCACCCACAATCATGAAATCGGACATGTTCCTTTTGTTATGGGGTGCTTGTATTGTGAAATGTTTTAGTTATCAAATGTATGACAAGGAAAGATGCAGATAATCATATGCTTCATTTGCTGAAAGTTTAATGACAACTGCATTTCGACATAAATTTATATGACTTCCATCATTCATTTCATTCAAATACATAAGAATAGTTTATCTGATATGTTTATATATTTGAGAGATGACATGATAATCACCTATACTATAAGTATAATAGTATAATATAACTATACTAGTAATTTTAGACACACATATTCACTATATTTGTACATGCAATTGTTTGGCTGCAAATTACAGTAACTCCGTGAGAGAAACAAAAAAACAAGAAGGTATTTTCCTAATGCTACAATACACAATAACAACACATCAAAAGAGAAAAAGGTTTCACTGCTCGGTAGGTATCATGTCTGTAAGAGCTACATTTGAAATTCAGCATACACATCATTAAGGACAAGATATTATAATCTGTTTGATTTATAATCAATAATGACTGTCCTTTTTGTTGCCTGCTCTTTTTGCAATGCGTCCAAGATTTTCAATTTTTTCACAATATGCAACATCTGATGTGATATTTCATATGCAGCTATTGGACTGCCAGCACTTATTTTGTTGTGTAATTTTTCCGTAATGAATAGAAATATGATATACTATGCACAAATGGAAGATGTCCATTAGTAAAGAGTTCATAGATATTTACTGTTTAAACACAATACCCTTTACAGTGAAATTCATGGTCCATAAGATTTTCTACCTTTATGTGGAGGCTACTGTACATCCAGTCATTTGATCCAGTAGAGCAGGTTGTGATCATTAAATTTGAGCTCGTATGTAAGCATGTAAGAACATATAAAGCTCAATGGCTTCTTCTGGAGAGGTGGGTGGATGAAGATTGTTTTCTGCCATGGCAAGGCAGCAAATGTCAAACACGGTATCATCACAGGGATCCGTTCCGCAGTTCTCTCTAAATAAAAGTGAGAAAATCAGTTCACACATATACCAACTGTAGTAAGTATTATGATCACTTAATTAGCCAGTAATATAGTTCAAATCAGCATCAACTTAAACATTTGCAATAATAAACTGCATCATGCAATCAAAAACATCAAAACACTTACAGGGAACATTTTATTGCACTTTATACTTTTCATATAAAGTTCTTTGAATGTATACTGCTGATAATATTGTCCTACTTTAGTAAGGTTTTGATGGAGTGAGCTCTTTTTCACTAATATCAGTAGGCCTACTGTATGATATTAGAACCTTACTAAAATTAACCCACTACACAGGGTGGTTAAGTAAAAAATCTGGATACTTTAACCACTAACCAGGTGTCACAGTATTATGCTGACATGATATACTTTAGCACTATTGGGGGAAAAAACAACATAAACATTATTGCAGCTCTTACCTCTATTATTTCAAAACATGTGAATTGAATGAGACTTTTGTCTAGGAAGTCACCGGAAAAGGAGTTTGAGTCTTTTAAGTCTTGAAAAAGATTCATCCAGAACTGTGCATGTTGCTTCCTTTAAAAGCCCCACCAGTTCTCTATTCTTTTGTTATGATTGCTTGATCCATACAGATAACATCTGTGGGAAAAGTTGTCCAGATGATCGTGTCTCAAGAACATCTGCATTTGTTCAATGTAACAGTTCTCAGTTCTGAGGTCCGAACGAATTCAGGCAGCTGTTCCATTCCTTGATGACACCTCATCAGTGAAGTACTGCGCAATGATCTTGGGATCATTATTTGTAGAGTAGGCATGTAGCCATATCACCATTCGTGAAAACCCATCTATTGCACCATTGATGCAGAGTTTATCGTAGGAGTCAACATGCCACAAAAAGTTTGGACCAGGATTCTGGTACATACGCTGCTGAAGGCGATTCCGGCGCCTCAGCTGCACACCGTGCGGATCCAATATTTTCAGCAGCATCCTGATGGTCTCTTGGGTCACCACGTAGAATGCATTTCAAATGCATCATCTTGTATCTATGGAGCATGCCATATATGTCCAACTGATCCTGGAGAAACATTGCTATGTCAAGGTGATCTGAATGAGCTTTCCTTCTGAACATCACAAAGTCCTCAGGTGCCTGCGTAAAGTCGACAAACTAACGGTAATACGATCTATGTGACTTAAAGACAGGACTATCTCCCAGTGTCTTAAACCCAGGTCAAAGTAAAACTTGATTAAACTAAACAAGCTGGCCATGTTTGCTTCCATTAAATTGAGCTCTCAATAAAGGAATGGATGAGATTGTTTCAGATACTCTCTAAACTCTAAAGAAAATTATTCTGGAAAAAACACAGGAAAAAAAATTACTCAGAAAATCAGAAAAAAAATTACCCTGAAAAACCAACCATAAAAATAAGTTACTCTGAAAAGCAGACGAAATAAATTAGTCTGAAAAACAAAGTAAAGAATAAATTACTCAGAAAAACTGAAATAACTACCCCCAAAAAACCAATCATAGAAATACATTACTCTGAAAAGCAGACAAAATAAATTAGTCTGAAAGACAGAGTAAAGAAAAATTACTCAGAAAAACAGAAAAAATTACCCCCAAAAAAACAACCCCCCCAAAAAATTACCCAGAAAAACAGAAATAATTAGCAAGCAAGCAAACTTTATTTATATAGCACATTTAATTCCAAATGGAAGCACAATGTGCTTTACAGGATAATAGACCACCAAAAAAAAATCACAGTTAAAATAATAAAAGCATAGTTAAAATAATAAAACACGTTAATGAGAATAAAAATAACTAGAACAAAAGTAATAATAAAACAAAATAAGAACACGGTTAAGAGAATACAAGCATTAAACACAATTATGACAATAAAAATAATAATAAAATATAATAAGAACACAGTAAAACGATAAAAGCATTAAACACGTTTATGGAAATGAAAATAAGAAATAAAAAAAATAATAAAATAAGAGTAAAGTTAGGACAGTAAAAGCAAACCAGTAAAAGCAATAAAAGCAAACTAGACTACTGAAAGGCAAAGCTAAGAAGGAGTGTTTTCAGGGATTTCTTAAAAGACAGTAGTTTTGGGGCGCCTCTGATGTGCAGGGGTAGGCTGTTCCATAATCTTGGGGCATAGTAACTAAAGGCAGCCTCATCAATTTTCAAGCTAACCCTAGGAACAAGGAGAGGGCCTGCTGTTGATGACCTTAGGGGTCTACCTGGCTCTTATGTAAAAGCATGTCTGACAGATACTGAAGTGCCAGGTTGCGCAGGGCCTTAAAAACCAGGGTTAGAATTTTAAAATCAGTTCTAAAATTTACAGGGAGCCAGTGTAAGGACCTCAAAATGGGTGTTATGTGATCATACTTCTTTTTCCTCATTAAAACTCAAGCAGCTGGGGCGCCCGGTGGCTCAGCCGGTAGAGCGAGCGCCCCATATACAGAGGCTATGTCCTCACGCAGCAGACCCAGGTTTGATTCCACCTGTGGTCATTTGCTGCATGTCACTCCCCCTCTCTCTGTCCTGTTTCCTGTCCACTCTTCAGCTGTCCTGTATATAAAGGCACAAAAGCCCAAAAAATATCTTTGGAAAAAAAAATTTGTGCAGCTGCATTTTGAAGCAGCTGCAGTTGAGCAATGTGCTTTTGTGGTATCCCAGTGAGTAGTGCATTACAATAGTCTAGCCTGCTGGAAATAAAAGCATGAACGAGTTTCTTGGCATCGTCTTGGGATAAAAAACTCCTTATCTTTTTAATGTTTCTCAAGTGATAAAAACCAGTTTTCATTACGCTGTCAATATGACTCTGGAAAGTAAGTTTGGTGTCAAGGATGACACCGAGGTTTCTGGCTTGTGTGACAGATTTCAAAGCCAATTGTGAGAGTCTAGAAGATATTTCTTCTCTATGTATCTTAGCCCCAATAACCATCAGTTCGGTTTTGTCCTTATTCAACTGTAGAAAGTTATTGGACATCCAGCAATTGACATCATTCAAACAATCTATGAGGGTATTAACAGGAGTTAGGTTATTGGGGGACAGGGAAATATACAACTGCGTGTCGTCAGCATAATTATGGTACAGTGCATTGTGTCTCTTGATTAGTTGGCCCAGGGGGCAACGTGTACAAATTGAACAATAGAGGACCTAAAATTGAACCCTGGGGAACACCACGTGATGTTAAAAAACGTTTGGAGCTAAAATTCCCAAGGGATACACTAAAATCACGTCCATTCAAATAGGATAAAAACCAGTCCAGTGCTGACCCAGATAGACCCACCCAGTTTTCCAACCTCTCAATCAAAATATTGTGATCAACAGTGTCAAACACTGCACTTAGATCCAATAAAACTAAGATAGAAACTCTGCCATTGTTACAGTTTATTCTTAAGTCGTTCACCACTTTGACCAAGGCTGTCTCGGTGATGTGGTTTAGATGAAAACCTGATTGATATGAGTCCTGAGTATTATTAGCTGCAAGGTGATCGCTCAACTGCTTATGTACAACTTTTTCAATAATTTTACTTAAAAATGGCAGGTTTGACATTGGTCTGTAGTTGTTAATAAGTAGGGGTCAAGGGTGGACTTCTTTAGTAGCGGTTTAACTATCGATGACTTCAAAGATCTGGGGAAAATACCAGAGTTTAAGGAAGTATTTACAATAGTTAATTAAAATGTCTGCTGATACACACTTAAAAACACTTTTTAAAAAGGAAGTTGGAATGGGATCAATTGAAGAAGTGGAGCAACTGAGGTTCTGGACCACTTCTTCAAGATCACCAGCACTCACTAGTGTAACTTTGTTAAAAAAGAAGTGAACTAAATAGGAGGAGAGTAGGAGGTGCAGGGATGGTTGTTGGGATGCTTGCTCTGATGGTCATTACTTTATTATGAAAAAAGGCTGCAAACTCCTCACACTTATCAGAAGAAATAAAATCCTCCAGGATTGAAGTTCTGGAGTTGTTTAAAAGTTTATCTATAGTAGAGAATAAAACCCATGGGTTGTTGGTGTTACTGCTGATTATGTTCCTAAAATATTCTTGCCTTGCTCTTTTAATTTACAAGTTATAAACATACAGTAAATATTTGTAATTGTTTAGATGTTCTGGAAGATGGGTTTTACGCCATTTTCGCTCTGCACTTTTGCAGTCCCTCTTCCTTCTCTTTATCTGTTCATCACATAGCCAGGGACCCTTTCTTTTATCAGATAAGACTTTAGTTTTTGAAGGGGCAATATTATCTAAAACCAGCCTAGAGCCTTGATTAGAAAAGCAACTATCATGTTCTCACAAGAGGGCATGTCAGCCGATACAGAGTTCTTGTACATAGCTGCAAAGATACCATCTGAATTTATGGAGAGATACCTCTTCTGTAAGAACCCAAAAACTTCAAGGAGACTGTGAAGTTCTCTAGAGTAGTGGTCTTCGATGACGTCTGTGTGGATGTTAAAGTCACCAGAGATTAAGATAAAATCAAAGTCTAAGGAAATTAAAGATAAAAGGTCATTAAACTCCCCAATAAAAGTACTGGTAGCTTTTGGTGGTTGATATAAAATAAGAAAGAGGACAGGTGTTGTACATTTCAAAGTAAAAGCAAGATATTCAAACAAAGTGTAATCTCCAAACATGAGCTGTCTGCATGAGAATAAATTAGAGAAGAGTGCTGCTACACCTCCACCCCTCCTATCAGACCTAAAAACATTTAAAAAGTTGAAATTCGGTGGAGATGCCTCAATTAATGTAGCGCTGCTGCTAGAGTCAAGCCATGTTTCGGTTAGCAGAAGCATGTCAAGCTTGTGGTCAGTGATTAGTTTACTGACCAATGTCGTCTTTCCTGCAAGAGATCTTACATTTAAAAGGGCGAGTTTGAGTAATGACTTGTTCAGCTTAGTGGTTGTTGGTTGAATTTAAGCTCAAAAACAGTTGGAGATATTGTCTCAGTCAGTTTGTCCATGTTGATTACTGAATATTCACTTTTAATGTTCTTTAATGCAAATCATTTGTTGTCAAAATAAGCCCCCTCTCATGCCAGGATTTTACTTGTCTGATGAGGACATCTGGATCCTGTAACCACAGCGTCCCACTAACAGACACAAACAGAGACTCCATCTGTCGCTGTCTCTCTCTCTTTCTTTCTCTTTCTCTATCTCTCTATCTCTCTATCTCTCTCTAGAACACATACACACGTACATATACACACACATAGGTAAACACATACACAAAAGCACCCGAGGAAATAAAGAAATAAAATGCTTGGCTGAGTAATGCCAGCAAGGAGGAAAAGGATAAAAATAGACAGGAAAGCTGCAAAAAGAGAAAAGTCAAAACTGTAAGGTACTTGTAGATGAAGGAAGAAATCGCAAAAAACATTTTTGTATCCTTTTAACAAAATAAAAATAAATTAAAGCTGCAAGCAGTGTTGAACGAGCCCTCGCACCCCAGCACCCATCAGGAACGGCCATAGTCGGGCTAAAAGCACGTAGTGGTAATGACTGCTGTCTCTAACATGGCGATTTTGTAAAAATCATACAATAACTTTAATCACTGGCTCACTTCCTGGTCCCAGTAGGGGGCACAATGTGTGTGAGCTGTTGTTGATATGTAAATCTCCTCAGAGTGGCCTTCTAAGTGTACATTTAAAATTTTATACAGATCGGATAACGCAAAGTGAAGTTACAACAACTTCCTGTCCATGGCGAATAATATGACAGTGAGTGAATATTGGCATACAGATCTGTCCAGGCTGGCACCCTTGTGAAATATTTCAAATTTGTTGCATAAAGAACAATGCACACTTGAGTTATACACATTTTGTTGTTCACAGTGAGATGCTCAAAATGGCTGCCTTGTCATGCCCATACTGTGACTCCAAAACGAAAGATTTTAATATCTTGTGATCTCAAAGGGGTTGAGAGTACACACGATAATTTTCATGGGAATCTGATAAAATCCCTAGTAGGAGTTCATTAAAGCAACAACTTGTAAATCACAAAAAATGGCTGTTTATTTCAAAATGGCTGACTTCCTGTTAAGTTTTGCATATGGTCTAAAGAGACTTTTTTGTAGCTCAGGGTGTGATGTATACAGCATATCCACCAAATTTCATCCAAGTTTGTGAAAGTGTGCTCATTGGCTGAAATTTAGGGGGCACTAGCAAATCAATTTGCCCCACTTATTTGTGAAACCAATGAAATACATAAATTTTCATCAACCAGCAAGTGAGGTTTGGTGCATATTGAATGATATATATTGACGTTATTAAGATATTATTGTGCATGGTGTCACGTTATTAGCATTTCATTTTTTAATGGCGAAATGCTCAAAATGGCGGCCTCATCACTTCTACACTGTGATTCCAAAATGAAAGATTTTAATTAATTTTGATCCCAAAGGGGTTAGGAGACCACACAGCAATTTTCATGACAATCCAATAAAATCCCTAGGAGGAATTCATTAAAGTACACAATGTGTAAATCACCAAAAATGGTTGTGTACAATTCAAATGGCCAGCTTCCAGTTGACTTTAGCCTATCTCATGAGACTTAATTGTAGATCTGGTTGTTGTGATATATATGTCCACCAATTTTCATCAATGTACGTGGAAGTGGGCCAAGGGGCTGCAGTTTAGAGGATGCTAGTGAGTCAATTTGCCCTGCCCTTTTGTGACACCAATGTAATATGAAAATTTTCTATCTACCCATGCTGTGCAGCAAGTTTCGTGACTTTCTGAGAACAGGAAAGCCCTCAAAAAAGTGTTTTATTTCCAGAATAATAATAGGTCCTGGCACTGTTCGGTGCTCGGGCCCAAAAAATGCGTAAATTTAGTGTATAAGAAAATTTTTCTTCAATAGCTGAGGGAGACCTCAAGGCAACCTCAGGGTGTAGGTTAATCGGGGCATATGGACTGACTGGTCCTTACCAATTTTACGGAGGGTAAAACTGTCCCTACTAATAATGAAGCAAACTTGTTCATATTCTGTATGGAGTGAAGACACTTATGATATGCTCTTCCAGAGGCTTTGTGATTATTGTTTTGCTATTTTAAGAGAAGTTCCTTTTTTGCACATTAAGCTTTATTATAAGGATATCATATACAATGTTCTACAGCATTATTATCGTAAACGGTGCAGTCCTGGGAGCTGGAGCTCCTTGCTGAGGCCATCACTAGCTGAAAGTGTTTCAATAGTCCTTCTCCTCACCTACAAAGCGCTTGATGATCAGGCATAATAATATCTTAATGAGCTTATAGTTCCCTATTATCCGACTAGAACACCAAGGTCTTAGGATGCAGACTTAGTGGTGGTCCCAAAAATCTCCAAAAGTAGAATGGGAGCCAGCCTTTCAGTTATCAAGCTCCACTCCTGTGGAGCAATATTCCAGTCTCAGTCTGGAAGGCAGACACCATCTCCAAATTTAAGAGTAACCTTCAAACCTTTCTTTTTGACAAAGCTTATAGTTAGGGCTGGCTTAGGCTTGCCTCGACCGGCCCCTACTTATGCTGCTATGTAGGCTTAGTAGGTGTAGTAAAAGTAGTAGTATCAGTGTTAATTTACAGTTTTTCTCGATCGCTAAGACACATTTCTCGAAACTAAGCTCCATTTCTCAAAACTCTGAACACATCCAAAGCTGCACACTCAACTCCCCAAACATCAAACTTCCAGGTCAAAACCTAACTCTCCACTCAAAACCATTTACTCTTGCTGAAAAACCAAATTTTGCCTTCACACATTACAATAGTCCAGAAAAACACACACACTACAACATAGTCTTAGACACTGTGGAGACCAATTCATAACACTGCCACAAAAACCTAAAGTGAATAATGTTGCTTCTGGTTCTCCCCCACAAAACCTCTTTACATGATGAACATGATTGGCAAAAATGTTTACTTAATTTCTTATGCATAATGTATTCTACAGTACAACTTCCAATCAATACAATGTTAAGGGATGAAAAGGATACTGTATACACAGTAAAGAAATGAAGAAAACTAGAACCACCGCCTGGCAGTTATATGCCTCCATGCAACATACAGTTGGTGGACAGTCACTACAGTGTGGTCTGGAAGAAAGTGTGGGTGGTGTTTGTGGTAGTGTTGGCTGTTTTGTGGCGTAGGTGCCTTGTTTGTAAAAAAAATATAGGATTGAAGAGCTATAGTATAGGCCAAAGGAAGTTGTAGAAATTGGTAGTGCCGGTAATGAAATACAAGAGGCAAATGGTCAAATGGAAGTGGTGAAGACTACTGTCATATGAATCTTGCAGAATGTACAGCCAGGTCACATTCTTCACTCACTACACACATGAAAACCATTTGAAGAAAATTCCTGTCATTCATTTGTGTTTGCACCACTTATTCCAGTTCCAAATCATGGCCTAGACACAAGTGATGTCACAGTGACCTTGACCTTTGACCTATGACCTCCAAAATTTAATCAATTCATCCATGAGTCACAGTACAGCTTTGTATCAAACTGGAATGAATTATGATGAGGCGTTCCTGAAATATTTACAAGCTAAGTTCCTGAAATATTTACAAGCTAAGTAGGAACATCTGGCTGCAGTGACCTTGCTCTTTGACCTGTGACCTCTAAAATCTAATCAGTTCATCCTTGAGTCACAGTGAACATGTGTGCAAAGTTTGAGAAAAATCCCTCAAAGCATTCTTGAGATATCTTGTTCACTAGAAATCCAGAGGGACAGACAGACAACCTGAAAACATAATGCCTCCAGCCCTGGCTATCACCGGCTAGAGCAGGGTCGTCAAACATACGGCCCGCGGGCCGGGACCGGCCCCCAAGGAGATTCGATCAGGCCCGCAGGATAATTTAAAAGTGAAAAAATGCATAAAAGACATGGAATTAA
>JAQLOL010000023.1:1929006-1941855 GCA_029783665.1 Naso thynnoides
GTTAGTGAGGGTTTTTTTTTTCAAACAGACTAAACTCTTAAATTAAGTTAAAAAAAATTCCATCTTCAACTCTTCCATTGCAGCTACCTTCACCAAAAAGCAATTCACTGAGTGGTACATTAATTAACAGTCCCTGTGTGTGTGTGTGTGTGTGTGTGTGTGTGTGTGTGTGTGTGTGTTTCAGTTGCTAGTGTGTTAAATGCACCTGATTGGATTGTGAAGATGAAAACTTGAGTTTGCTTCTCATGCCCCCAATTAATTTAAATATATGCAGAGAGGAGAGTCTGACTGGCTTATTCACTTCATACACACATTAAGGGAGAAATGGAAGTTGAAGGGGAGAGGGCTGTAAGCTGCAGGGGGGAGAGAGCTGGAGAGACAGATGCAGGTGTGATGAAGGTGGAAGGAAAATGTGAGTGTGTAGGACACCAAGTGACTGAGGAAAAGAGGTATGAATACTGAGGTACTGAGGTTATTAATACTGAAGGTTAGAAAAATATGCTTTGAAAAGCAAAGCAATTTCTGTATATATAAGATTGATTCAATGGTAAGCAATGCATGTTTTTCAGCTCACAAATACTCTAAATGAATACTACCTATATCGTTCTCAGTCTATGCCAGTTTGGGATGATAGGTTTACACCAATGGTGGTAAAGAGATGAGGAAGCATCTCCACTCCCTCCACTTGTCCAAAAGTGAAGTCAAAATATCAATAATACGGGCGCTCTTGTGACGCTGATATCATGTGGAGCCAAATTTTATACATGCTGATCAACAGAGAAAGCCAAGGTCCCACCAACAGAGCTGCTCAACTCAGTGGGGAAGGGTTAGCTGTCAATCATGACATTACATTCCCCTTTTTTTCATCAAATAAATATCTATAACCAAAGTCAGAAGAATTGACACTTCAAAATACTCCAGCATAATAAGAATTGACTGGCATGACAGAACCATCTTTTGTGTTTTGCCTTACAAGTAACTTTCCAGATAGCACAAAATAAGCCTTTCATGCTTTGTTTGTGCTGCAATATTTAATAAAAAAGAATTTTAATAAATTCAAAAACACAATACACAAGTAAGTCCAGTCCAACAAACGCACTGGACTGTACTGACGTTCAGTAGATGAGCAGCTCCTGTTTTCCCCTTTCTCCCTGTGCAAACTTTGTCCATCTTGTACTTCACATCTTGTTTTGATTTCTGTATAAACCTTGCTTATCTGAAATTTGAAAGCTTTGCTAGCATCACAGCGCTCTTTTGTCTTTCCTTTTGTTTTCTTCGCTTCGTTCCCAGAAGAATTGGATTCAAAGACATTTTTCGCAGCAGACACAGATGTGAAACAAAAACATTAACAATAGCTCAGTATCCACTGTAATGCAGCAATTAGTGTAGTAATTAGTAACACCTGTGTTTGACAAAATGATGTTCCAAACAAGGAAACGCTGGTTTAAACCATTGCTTTTCATTTTCAATTTTCAGGTTGCCAGTGGAGCACAAAAAACTATTTGTGGACCTGTCACTTATTTTTCATTGCATTCATTTCAGAAATTTATTTCACAAGGTGCACCTTATTGTGCATCGTTAAAAGAAACCAATATTTTGTATTTTTCTCCACAGTGCAGACTAGGAAGCAAATGCAAGAAATAAAATAATGATAATTTTTACCTGCAGGTAATCCCCCCCCCCACCAGTGTAAGAAAAAAAGTGAGATAGCGCCTTAAATGAAACATGGAGAGAGACTGAGAGGGTTTGTTCACGGTCACAAGGAGACTGGATTCATCCCAGGATAAAGGAAGTAGAAAGCAGAAAAATGAGCCAGACAGGTCAAATGGTCACAACAGTGATAATACACAATACACAGACTAACATACTGACGTCTGCAGGCACTTTACTGCTTCCAGTAAAATTAGTTTATAATGTTTTTTGCTTTCTGTACGTGAGCTTACATAAATAAAAATGTTAAAAAAAACAGTACCTTCACTGGGAACCACTGAGCTGCTGTGACATGAACTCAGTATGAAAAACACTGAGGGGAGGGGAGAGATGGGAGGAGCCGAGATGAGGATGCAGGAGGATAGAACGTGGGGAAGATGTGGGGAGGGAAGTTAAGAGCTCAAAAGACACAGGCCAGCGGAAGGAGCTATTTAAAACACAGCAAAGAGAGGAGAGGACCGATTCAACTAGCACTTATCTACAGGTCACATCCTGTTAATGGAAAAGATGGATTGATGGATCGGGGGAAAGGAAGGACTGCTGAGTGGAGGAAGAAAAAGGTCAAGGGTCATCCGAATGTGGTGATGGCTCCCAGGAAAACACATTTGCACACACTTTAATAAAGTGATTCTGTCTCAATTGTGGCATTAATTCATTTGTGGCCTTACAGTGTTGTCTCATCTGTTTAATTTTGTAAAATTCTCTGTCCGAAAATGTGTCTCGATTCCGGAGCCACATCTTCTGAGGGCTGTATTTGTACTGATTGCATCACAGTGGCACAACAAAGGCTATCCCATTTTGTCGGCTTCTTAAATGACGAATCCCATGTCCAATATATCCCAAGATTCATAGCACAGCACAGATGGTTTTGTTGTTGTTGTTGTTGATTTTTTTTTTTTAAAGTGAAGTGAATAAACGGCACTGCAGTGGCACCTAGAGGAGAGTCTTTTTCAATTTAAGTATTGAAATACAGTAAAAATTTGTGGCTCCTTCTTTGCATGCACATAAATTAACTGCTGTGTCATGGTTGCTAGGTGACAGGAGCGGTACCTCATGGCACGAGGAGCAGTTGGTGACAAAAACAGGAACTGCCCCGTAGACCCGACTGTCTCATTTGACAAACGTTTCAGTTCAGCCTTCTTGGCCGATGATGGCTTGGCCTTCGTGGACTGCAGTATTCGGAGGATGCCGACAAAAGATGAAGATGTCCACAACATGACAAAACTGTCCAGGTACGTGACATGAAATTAGAGTGTTGAGCGACATATTTTTCTGCTGAAATTACGTCATTTTTCTCAAGAGACACCTACCAAATGTGTTGAGCGACGAAGCATAAATTGGCCTTAAGTCTTCGTGCCGCTCAAACTCTCACTTATTTCTTCTTCTGCCCTCATAAATAATGTGGATTTGCTTCTTCTTCTGTCGGTGGTGTAAACGAGCGACAACACAGCGCCACATGCGTGTGTGCATGCGTGCGTGCACAATGCCATATGTAGCCCCCTGGCAGCAGTCTGCATGCCATGGGAAAAAACAGATAAATGGTGACAAGCACGGATATCTACATTTTCTACAATTATTATTTTAGTTTGTGAGCTCTTGAAACTGGAAATGGGTTTAATCAGGCAAAGTGCTGATAAATGATGTTTAAAAAGGTGCCGAAAAACACTGCAGCTTTCCCAGATACACTCATAACACCCATTTATTAGAAAAAAGAGACAGACAGATGTCATGAGATTTAATCAAAAGTTTGCAGCTGAATTGCAATTAGGATTGTTGTGTTTTACCAAACAGGTAGTCCATTAGCGGGGTGAGTCATTGCAGCATACCGGTCACAGCCTCCCTCTCCTCCTTTCTGTGACAAATCACCGATGTGATGCACCGGGAAGGCTGACAGCTGTGTAAAGCAGCACACACTTATACCTGTCCAGTCACATTACAAGTCCAATTATTCCCAGGAAATAAACAGCAGTGCACACTGTAAAGGTCCTGCACTATGCATCAACACAGCGTTTGTAATACAGCCACAGTCCTTATAAACACTACACAGCATTCCAACTTTCACTGTCTTGTCACACCTGCCCATTTTTAACAAACTGCAACTTAGGGAGCAGCCGAGTACAGAGCACCACAAGCATAAAGTTGATATAATTTCCCTCATCATGAAATCTGCTTGAATTCACGTTAACAGCCAATCCCCATTTAAGCAGACGTAAATTTTTCAAATGAAACACAAAACTACATTTATATGTCATGAAAGTTCAAAAGCTCTTTTTTGTCATAAACTCCCATTGATCTGTTTGCGGACATCTCTCTCAGTGTATCTTCAACACGCAAAACAGAATTCCTTCTTTTTTCAGACTTCTCCCATCTTACCTTCCCTCTCTCTCCACATTGTTCTTATTTTTGCCTTAGGTGCTCTTTCCCTCTTTCTTTATTAGTTCTTTTGTTCTTCACTGCATCTCTCTTTCTTTCACCAGACTTTGTGTGTGTTTTTTGTGGCGAAGGGTTTTGTGGGGGGGGTGGGGTTGCACGTAAAGGTCAAACCTGACAGCCTCTTAGCGATGCTGCCAACTGAGTACAGAGGAAAACGCATGGAAAGATAGGTGGATGGAGACAGAAATGTGTGCAGAAACAGACATGAGGGATGATTAAGATGGATGGCTGAGGGTGGGGGTTGGGGGTGGGGGGGTAGCTAAATAGCTGGCCAGATTGATGATGAATGGATGGAAGATGAGAATAAAGAGCACATTGGCAAAGGAATAGATGGATGGATGGATGGATGGATGGATGGATGGACCTTTTCTTTATCAACCCAGGTTAGTGTCACTCACTATATTTACATGCAACTAGTTTTTCCACTTTTATTAAGATTATAATTTGAGTCATAGCATAGCAGTCCTAGTAATAAAGAAATTACTCACTGGTGCAATTCACAGTGATGATGCACAATCAATGCAGACCGCAAATCCTGCTGAAAACATGCTCATGAGGAGGTGGATGCTGTGTTAGCTAGCACAGTGTTTTAGCCTGAAAGCATCGTATCTAACAGATGCAAGCACTGTGAGAGTAAACAATTAACTGCTCTCTCTGACACTTTATGCTAATTTGCGCCAAGTCACATTTCTTTTGCCCTTGTACTCTGGTATGGAAAGGTTATATAACATGGAGACAATTTGCATAAAGTTGAACATTTTGCATTTTAAACCCCTCCTCTCTGGTCACATCACAATCCAATCCCATGGCACCTGGAATCACACAATGCATTACCGAGTGGTTCCCTTGTGATCCACAGAAAAGAAGTGGTGTGTCATGAAAGGTGAGTCAGAGAAACACACACATACACACACACCCCTAATCTCACTCTCTTTGCTCTTATATTATTATTTTATGAAATATGAATTTGAAATGTTTGCTATTTTACTGTAAGCTATGATATTAAAGATTAATCAAGTCATCCTCACAGTCTTGTATTTACTCTTTTCATCTGTGGTGTATCAGTTATATGCAGGGTTGGGAAGGTTACTTTGAAAATGTAATAGGTTATAGATTACTAGTTACTCTATTTAAAATGTGATAAGTAATGTAACTATTTCAGTTACTTCATAGAAGTAATGTAACTTATTACATTTGATTATGTTTTTAAATTTCCAACAAATCTTTTCATGTGTTAACCATTTAAAGTTCAAACAAGAGCCAATCAAAAGCATCAGAATTGCATCAAACTTTACTAAACACTGGGCACATCGAAACACACAAAGCAGCGAAGTGATTATTATTCAACATATAGCCCAAGCTTTCAACAGGAAATTTTTTAATTGTAACGCCCTTTGTCATCAATAACATTTTCAATAAGTAACTGTAATTTAATTACAATATTTTTTCTAAGTAACTGTAACTGATTACAATGACATTTATTTTGTAATTAAATTATGTAATTTTGTTGAGTGAAATTAGTTACTCCCAAACATTGGTTACATGGGCTGAAGGTTATTTGCCAATACTCCCAAAAAACATCTGTCTTCAAATTCTATTGACAGGTATTTTTTAAACAGCCCTAATTCTATTATCTAATTAGACAATGTTACTATACCAATAACAGAAATACCATGTAAAAATCTGTGTAAAGTAGTTTTACTCCCAGGTCCACCAACCAGCCACTGACTGCAGGCTAACCATAAGCTTCAGACCTCCAGGACTGCAGGTTTGCAGTCTGCTCCTCACAGAGCCCTCCCTCTCTCTACCTGCTTCCATTTAAGTTCATTTGTTTTGCTATCAGGGATGTTGTTGCAGGGACACAGGCGAGCCGCATCCCACAAATGGCTCCCTGGGGGAAACAGAGGAGCAGGAGAGCAGAGAACAAGGTGACATGTCTAAAACCAGGAAATATGGACAAAGAGGCTAAATCAGGATGTATGAATGGAGAGGAGGAGCAATAAGGAAATATGAGGAGAGGAGTGGAGCAGAAAGGAAGAAAAGGTCTTATGTGGAGGGCTGAGAAAGATGAAAGAGAGAGAGAGAGAAACAGAAAAGGCCATTGAGCCTGAGAGAGGAAAACAAGAAGAGGAGAGAGAAGAAAGAAAGATAATTTTTTTAAAACATCTCTGAGGTCTTGCTTGCCCAGGTGTGTCTACACATGTGTGTATGTGCGTTAAGGATGAATGCACTTGCAAGAGAAGGAAGACGGATGTGAGGCACTGACTGAAGCGACACTGCATCCCTCCTCTCATCATATGAAAGACTCAGGAGGCACCACACACACACACACACACACACACACACACACACACACACATACACACATTAAGTACAAACCTAGTGTAGACAAAGAATAAGAAAGCAAAGGGAAAGATGTGAGAAGAACAGGGGGAGCAATGTGTCAGTCCATGGGGAATAATGAAGACAGAAACAACTGACATGAACATCATCAGGCTGACACACCTAGTTCCACCTCATCAAGCCATGCCTTTGTTCCAGAGAACATTCCTTCAGCCTTTATATTCTCTTTATATTCTTTTCCAAAGTCACACAGAAGGGTGAGAGTGCTACAGATGTAGATAGGAGTGATTTTCAGTCAGCTGACATGGACAGTCTAAAGACTAGTTTTTAGTAAAAGGTATGCACACTAAGTACAAGCTAAGATGGCTGGAGCAATCAATGGAAATAAAAACCACATATTTATTTCAGCATCTTCTCTCAGTATGCACAAAAATGAATTTCCACTAGCAGACAAAAAAGCAAGTCCAGCCAGAAACCAAATGAAGGTAAAGCAGCAGCATCGCACCGCCTTGAAGGGTTATTTTATCTTTCCTGCAGGTCCCATGGCAACAGCTTCCTAAACGCACACCCAGAGAAAGAGAATTAAAGCAACATGGAACTAAAAAGTCAGCATGTGTTAACACCATTCAGGAGTCGGTGAAAGAATTTTCCTTTTTCAGGCTGAAGCACAGGTCAGCGTGCCGTTCATTGCAAGAGCTGAATGACTAACGTATCTCTGAAAACTAAAAAGTTCTCTGCTGGCTCTATGTCTGTCAGCTATTCTGATGCTGTCTCCTTGGAAACCAAGGTCAAGCAGTAGGATGAACTTTGCCTCAGACTCAACAGACAGTTGGTAGAGACATATGTGACATATAGGATGCAATGTCACAGTGTTACCTTGTTCATGATCCAAATCCTAAAAGAATCCCGTCATTCCCATACATGAGTGAGGACTAACATTATTTGGACATGCAGTAAGTCTCATGGGTTAAATTCTTCTTTCCACAGGAGGTCAGCTTTAGAACTGGTCCATCACTGTACAGTGTTTTTACTTGTGTTGTTTGTGCCTATGGGGCTTCATTAAATGACATTCAGATCTCCTAGAATATTCTTTATTTACAGTTTTATCAGCTGACAAGATTTCCTTCAAAAAGTCCACAAATAAGATTGGGAAGATCACTTGTGTACACACATTTTTTTTTTTTACATTTATTGAGATTTAATCATGTTAAAGCGTTAACATTAAAAATGTCTTCTATTCCCTCTGTCTGGAGTGTAACTCCCACTGGCGCAGAGTTTCAGCTGTTACAAGGATGACTCTTAGATTAGATCAGGGCTTGTATTTATCAAAAAATCTCATAATGACTCTTAGGAAATGTATCAAAAGTTAAACTAGGACAAATAATACCCTTTTACGAGAGTAAAACTTGAGTATAAGTTTGACTCTGAGAAAGAATAAAATCTCTTTTTTGTAAATAATTTGTACATAGATACAATTATACAATTTGAATTTGTCTGCGTTTTGTGCAGAAGCGCTCCTTTCAATCATTCAGTATTGGAAAACATGGACAATGTACTCACGTCAATAAATTCATTAGGTTAAAAACTAATATTGCGTATTTCTTTTTTCTAATGAATTAAAGTCCACTCAGCTTAATGACGTCAAGAAAAAAAAGAAAGATGTAGCCTCATGGTCAGTGTTTGACGAAAGGTTCTTGCTTCTTTTGACAGACTTGTTCAAAGAGATGACAAGTACAGAGTTACCATGGCAACAAATAATCTAATCATACTGGGGTCTATTCAACAAAACAGGTTTAAGAAAATATAATTTTTTTTCAGGCTTTTTTGTATGTGCACTGTCCACATTCATTTATATCTCAGCCACTGGATTAAATAGAAACTCTGCTGTCTATTGAAGTGTTGCCATGAGGAATTACAATTATGATGCCTTTTATTATTATTATTATTATTATTCCAAACATACGTGTTAATAGTGAACATACCAAGAGTTGAATAAAGTCACTCTGTTTAGTTGCTCTTGAACCAAAAACTCAGAGCTTCCCATGTGGGGCTAATTTCAGGGTTAGACTCAGAGTTTGTAATGGAAAATGAACATGCCAGCTTAATTGTGCTTATTTCAATGGTTGTTTCTTAAATTCACCCCTGAAAGGTACTTGCATAGAAGGCCACCATTTGTGCCAGATATGTAAGAATTTATTGTGCCCAAAATCTAAAAGGTTGAACTCTGATATTTGGAATTTTGCAAATCTGTAAACAAACATACAAAAAAAACCTTTACAAATTCCTTTGGTGCCTTAAATGGGTTGATTGAGGTTTTAGGTTCACAAAACTACTGGAACATATGAAAATAATATCAGATAAATGTAAAATAAATGTCTAAAATTGAATTTTGCGATATCGTTTTTGAGTGGAAGGGTTGTCCGTCATTTTACCTTGACTATTTGGGTTGCTGTAAATCTTGCATGTGACCCATCGTTCTGGACCCCACCCCTCTTGAACTTTGTAAATTTCCTTTAAGTATACATTTTTATATTGTCGATTTTAAGCCCAATAACATGTGGATTCTTATAAAATGCACAAGAGCAGACTGGTGAAGGCTAAGGCTTCAAGCCAGGTTTGGTCGATAAAATGCTCGTTCTTGGATTTTGGTTTGGACCTGAACGCATTAGGCTCAGTAAGATAAGGCTCAAATTTCAGGCCTACAGTGCTCTACAGAGCTGAAAAGTGGAACGAACAGTTTTGGTTTCCTCTGATTCCATAGGTAAAAGTCCCTTTGATTTATTCCCCATAGACAAATTTACAAAACTCACAGTTAAGGCAGTTTTATGGCTTAAATATTTGGTTATTCTATAAGCATGTCAGCAGTGTTTTTCAGTCATCGGTAGTGTCTGACAGTAAAGATATGCACAGATTTTAACTTAATTTAAATGAACCTTATTTACATATTCAATTTTACATCTGATTGCTGGGTTGTGCTTTTGTGTAAAAGCAAAACAGCTCATACTATATGCTTTAAGTCTATTTTTTTCTGTTTAAGACTGAAACTTGAGTGATTGTGTGTTTAGTTGAGTGCTGTCAACATGAGGGTGATCTACAATCAATACTGTGCCTGAACATATCTTGTGAAGAAGCAGATGGAGGACTAAAGCCGCTGCTGCTGATAACGTGCCCATTTCAGTTTGCAGGCTCTGTAGACTTTGTGTAATATGCAAGCATGTGTACTTAAAACTTCAGGGAAGAAATTTATTGAGGCATCCTAAACATCCCATTAACGGACTTACTATTGTGTGATGGACACCGACACAAGATTCAGGCCAAAGCTTACAGTGTTGAAACTGATGATAAATGCTGCAGCATGGAGCTTTGCTTTTGAATTCTGGGTCAATTTTTTTGATGAATTCAGAAAACTGTAATGTTGTGTTTGGTTTACAAACTCAGTGATAAAAAATGTAGAAATTCACTATCACTCTGGTCTATACCTCTCACTGGCTTCTTCTTTAGGCCTATAGCAACAGAGGCCAAATCTCATAAGTATTGCAGTATTCAGATTAAGTCCTTAATGCCAGACAAAACACAATCCCTCAGAAGCAAAGTTTAATTAAAACTAAGGGGGATAACTTCAACCTAAACTATAATAACATAAGACTGTGAGGTCTCATGTAATTTATGTGAAGAAAAAAAGTGTAAATGGTAACACACAATTAGAAGGGGAAAAAAAGACCCAGAACCAGCTTTAACTGCAGATTCAAGTTAGATGTAATATGTAATGCCTACATATAAAGAGTGTAGTGCTGTAAAGTATACCACACCAACCATGAGCGCTAGGACTGGTCAAATTGAGATTTAATTTATAATTCCTAAAAATATTTTTGCACTATAGCTATATTTCTTTTACACTCATGTTGACAGTGACAGAAGACTTTCCTGCATAAATATTAACCGGAATGCAGGAAACAAAGTGCATGATACCCCGAATCTTAAGTTTCAGGTTTTCATGTTTTCAATTTTGCTATTTGTCCCAGAGGGCAATTTGAGTTGCAGCAAGCATAAAAACATGAAAAACAGATAAAGACACGAGAGTACACAGAATATGGGTGACGACCCCCGGGCCCGCGCTTGATTTGTGTCTCCTTGGCATGGGGCCGCTAGCAAGTTGTTCCTTATTTTACCACAATGAAGAAGGCAACTCTTGTGCTTACACAGGGCAGTTGAGGTCGAGGGAGACTATGCACTACTGCCAACATGGCCCACACCTGCACGCCTTTGGAAATAAGAACAACCTCCTGTGTTGACTAGGAGCGTTTATAGCCACATTTTTACTCACGTGTGTTACGCAGCAAATAGGCTTTCATTTTAATCTTTGCAACTGTCTGCATCAGCTCCATCACGCTCACATTTCAGCTCATGTGCATAACCGCGGCCTTAAGCATTTATTTACACTTCAAGACTATTTTTTCAACAATACGCGCGTAAAATGCAAGATTGATGTCCAATAAAAAGGCACAATTTTTATCTTTAAGTGTCTACAGTCTATCTGTCGCTCCTCTGTTGATGTCTCTCATCTTTCCTCTCAAACTTTATCCCATGATTATGCCGACAAAACAGTGTATATAGTGTGTGATCACCATCTAGTGGTCCATGCCCAGCCTCAAAGAAAGCTGACTCAAAACACACACACCTGGTTTGTATAAATAAAATATGTAAATAACCCACTTCACCATCCTGCTCCGTGAAAAATTATGAATGATGTTATATGCATCAGTGAAACAGATCAAAAATACTCACACATGATGGAAAAATGCACAAAGTTTGACTGCTCCTTTGCTGTGTGACGCTTTGCTTGGAAAACAAACCACAGGAAAGCCAGAACCAGTACAAACAGTCGCTTCAGCGACTCATGACGCTTCCTGTATAGTCACGGGGCAAGGGTCTACAGTCACGCCAGCAGCACCATGAGGCTTTAAGAGACTTGGGAACTTAGGTGCTTTGAACAAAATGCTAACGTCAGCATGCTAACATACTCACAATGACAATACTATGCTAATGCTAGCAGGGTATTATGTATATCATGTTCACCATCTTTGTTTAGTACGTCACCATGCTCACATTTGCTAATTAGACAAAAACGAAGCACAAGCAGAATTCAACATTTTTAAAAGGTTGAAGGCCAATTCGTACTTTCCGCGTCAGCGTGTCCGCTGCGGTCTGCGCTGGTATGCGTGACAAAAAACTGTCATCCACCCATGTCCACAAGGGCCCACATGGACCCCTCTGCAGATGTCTGCACACAGCCCAAAATTTGTGACCACATAGACTGTCTGCTTTGAGAGCGCACCGACTGCACATGCTCTCTCATAAGTGTGAACAGAGCAATGTTTTGACTTAACTAGTTTTACAAGAGATAGACTAATTCATGGCAACATTTTACAACAACAACAATAACAACAAAAAAGAATGTAATACATCCCACTTAGGCAAGAATGTGTTCTCCGTCATGTGTGCAGAACCTTTATTTTTTCTCCTGTTGTCTCTGCCTGGATGACATGGGTTTAGCAGTAGCTGCAACATTAGTAATGTTAGTCTGGCTAAAAATTATAGAAGAAAGAAGTGCATCCACTAAAAATCTTTCTGTCATGTTCTGTTTATTCTACTGCAATCTGCGCACTGCATATTACATATGGCCAGACTGGCGCAGACCTTTGTTTCAGTATGAATGAAACCGCACAAGCAGACGACTCCGCAGATGTCCATGGACGCGCAATGCGAAACTATGCTGGGGCCTTAAGTCAGCATGATTCTTTATCTGGAACCATGAATGCCTGTACAAAATTTAATGCCAATCTGAACTTTAGATGCTGAGAATAAGGAAAAAATTTTACTCCATGAAAGCATGTACCAATTTTAAGGCAATCCATCCAGTAATTATAGAGATATTTCAATCTGAACTTAAGCAGTGGACCAACGAGCCGACTGAGATCAACAATGCCATCCTTACAGCTGTGACACTAGCATGTCTAAGAAACAACAGGAAAATAACATGCTAATCTGCGGAGTGATGAAGGTAGCACATTCAGTTTTCCTTAGCTTTTGTTGTGTCACCCTGTCATCCTCTGCTTGTATGTGTGAGATTAAGAGACAGTACGTTTGTTCTGCCCCCTCCAGTCACGTAACTCTTTGATCAATCACTGTGCTTGGTGCCAGTTACCATGACAGTCAGTCACATGATGAGAGAGCGCATCACAGGTGTGTGAGTCAGCACAGAAACCTGGAGGTGTGACCTTGTCAGAAACACACACACACGCACACACACACACACACACACACACACACACACACACACACACACACACACACACACACACA
>JAQLOL010000023.1:1950722-1965892 GCA_029783665.1 Naso thynnoides
CACACACACACACACACACACACACACACACACACACACACACACACACACACACACACACACACACACAGACTGTAAAACAACTGTTTCTCCTTCAATAGTGAACTAATGCATACACAAACACATTTACTGTACGCACAGACATTGAAAAAATCAGTACTGCTCTCTCTCCTCTCTCTCTGTCACTCTCTCTCTCTCTCACTCACACACACACACACACACACACACTCACACAACCGATGCGCATGCATAACACTCATACATAAACCTACAGAGAACAAAATGATCCATACTGATCTTATTAGTAATGAGTGGTCAGCCAATTTAACATCTACTGGACAGAATTGATGTAAGTCTGGTGGGCCACAACGCATACTCACTCTGACTCTCACTCTCTATCATTACTCACACACACAAAATGATGGGAGGACACTGTTTCTTTTTACTCAGGCAAATTGTTGTAGCTAGAGGTAGACACATTCAGGTTTGTATTTGTGATCTTCACACATGCATCCAGGAGCTCCTCAACCTCCAAGCAAGGAGACAGGATTAACCACCATCTAACAGAAACAGTATGTGACTGTTTTTGCAACATTATGCTATTAATGTCATTTTTAAAAAATGCCTGAAGGCTACGTTATACAACACAGGACGGTGTGCAGTTGCAGGTGATGCCCATAATGCCTCTTTATGGCCCACAATGCAAGCATGCTATCACAGTCACACAGTGCTATGTTGAATGTCATCGCTGAGGAAGTATTGCACGATCTTTGTTTTAAAAGGGCCTGTGTATGTAAGAGAGACAGAGAGAGAGAGAAAGAGAGAGAGATTGTTGTTTGAAAGGGACAGCTAACTTTACTTTGTTTTGGCTGGAAGCCTGTTGTTCAGCCGGTCGGTCAGTGTGCTGCTGAGACTCCACTGTGGTTATTAGCTTGTGATCAATCAAGCTTTCCTCTCTGCCGATCCCCTTCACACACACACACACACACAGACACATGCACACACACACACACTCTCTCTTAATATCAGCAGAACAAGAACATGGGATTAGGGAGAGGTTCAGGAAAGAAAGGAAAGCGATGAGGAGAGCTGAAGGGAGGAGAAGCAAAGGGAGAGAGGAGAGTGAGTTTTGTCTCAACCTTTTTGTTTGCCTCGGCATTGATCTCTGCCTCACCTTAACACTAAGGTCAGCCTACACACACACACACACATGCACGCGCACACACGCACACACACACGCACATACATATATATTTGCTGGGGCCCTGGCTTCAACCGCCTGACTGGTCAAATTAAACCCAGATCACCACAGGGCTCCAGGGAGACACACACACACACACACACACGCACGCATACACATCCATACACAAACTAAGTGGGAGTCATCTCTGTCAATGGAAGTTTTGAGCACAGTTTTTGGATGAGACAGTACTGAAGATGTGTGTGACAGGACAGTGTGTTGTGTGATGAGATGTGTTAACACACACACACACACACACACACACACACACACACACAAGGACAGCACTAAGGCTTAATGTTGTCTTTACTTGCAACACAGAGGAAAACAGTCATGAAAGTGTGTGAAAGCATGTTTGTGTCTGTTGTGTCTCCATGTGTGCATGCATGTTTAATGTCTGCGCATGAGTGTGTGTGCGTGCATTCATGAGGGTTTGTGTGTAAAATGTCTACTCGAACTGCTGTGTCAGCACCTCAGACAGACAGCACTGTTGTTTTGTACCCACAGAGGAAATAAAATAACAGCCCACGTCTTTTCAACCCACAGACAGCTCTCTCTCCCTCTCTTTTTCTCTCTGTCTCCCTCCTTCTTTCTCTTTCCACCTTCCCCCTTTTTGTTCCCTCTTTATAATTCCTCGTTTCACCCTTTCACGCTCACTTTCTCTTGTCCTTTATTTCCATTCCTTCCTGTGCTTTTTTCATCTTTATCTTTAACAACTTTGTCTGCTTCTCTACATTCAACAACCGTTTTGTCTCATAAAAGACAAAATAACATTTAACATGAAGCAAATCAACAATAAAAATGTGATAAAAGTGATGATAAAAAAAAAAGCATAATTTACATCTCCTCATATGGTTTTTACATGTATAAATACTGGACAAAAAGGCAGGTCTTGTTTCAGTTTTACTGTCAAAGAAACAGCATACACACACACTTAAGGATACAAAAAGATAGTTATCTCTGCTAATCCTTTGCCTGAAAAGCTAAATCTCATGTGAAAGTGCTTATATTTCTATAGACCTTTCTGTTTTCTAACAAAAGGGAAAATGATGTTCTGTGACAACATGTGAAAACCAGTTGTTAAAAGATATGAGAGAAATGCACTCACACCATATAGTGACTATTTTCCAGGCATAATTTTCCCAATTATGTCCTTAAAAGTTGTTTTAAAAAGATCAAAGACTGATACAGACGTGAAATTATGTGAGGAGATAAATGTTGAAGGGAAATATCTCGCCAGATAAATGATGAATGGATGAAGACAAGCAACAGCAGATGGGCAAAGACGTGAAGTGATTGATGGATGACGGACAGAGCCAATAATGGTGCCAACCAGTTTTAGTTAAAGCAAGTAAAGCATGGATTAGACTGAGGTTTCTTGAAAGTGGAGCGTGGGCAACTGAAATGACAAAATAATCAAATAGCACTCATTTCCATGCTCAAGTATAGGAGCCATGTTCTTGCTGCAAACTGTATTTGAAGGCTACATCCCGAAGGTTAAGGAGCAATGCTGCCATCTGCTGGACATTCAGTAATAAGCTTTAACTAACCAGCAGGTGGAGGTCTTGATCCCAGTCATCCTCACTTTTAGTTACATCTATAGCCTTGTGTCCACTGAGGGGTACAGTTCGGTTTGGTACGGTTATGACTTCCTCCAACCTTAACCTGTTGCTCTTACAAAATCAGGCAAAACTTTAAATAAATGTGATGCATTCTTACCTGGTCCTTAGCAGATGGGTTTGTTTGTTTGTTTGTTTGTTTGTTTGTATGGCATCCTACAGATCAATTAGTAAAACTCAAATTAATGTTTAATCAAACCATTGTAAAATATGTGGCTGTAATTTTATGCATTTAGATGGTTAATAATCTTGAAATTGCCATGTATCACAAAAAACAAAAGGCTCAGAAGCAGATTAAACTTATTATTTGTCTTCCACAAGTCCAAGTATGACTGTGTTCACTTTGCATCTCAGTTAAGATATCCTTTTTCCCGATTCAATAGCTGAACTGAACGACAGGACCTGGTCTCTGAATCTTGGAAGTAAAAGACAGAGAACCTCAGAGCCAACAATATGAAAAGCATGCCAGGTTCACATGACACAAACAACCATGAATATAGTATATGGCTGTTCTTTCCTTTATTCCTTTTTCATAGTGTAAATAGGCAAACTCTATCTATTGTAAACACGCTGACCTATTTTCTGATGGACTGTATTTCTTTGGAGGTCAGCATCAACGTTACAGCAAACAAGAGACAAAATCTCTCTCAGTTTTGTCTCCTTGTCTAACCGGTGTGATCACCTGAATTGCACCACTTACAAGTAAGGCTGTTTTTTTGAAACATACAGATATTGAATTGAATCGAATTTATTGCACATATAGTAAAATTACATAGTCAAAATAATACATGTAACATAAAATGCGCAAGGGAGTTATGAAACCCCTGGGGGCTTATGTAGATACTCCCCACTTAGGAAACTTAAAAAATTATTTAATACAGATATTACAAGAAAGAATAAATAGAAAGGGGAAAAAAAGAAGAAGAAGAAAAAAGGAAAAAGAAAAAATGCTGGCCATGAAAAAGTCACCCCTCCATTGTCCTGGGGCAGTCTCTTTCTACTGTGGAGTTTATTTTGTTTTGTGTTGTGTTGTGTTGTGTTGTGTTGTTTTGCTTTTTTTTGTTTTGTTTTGTTTTGTTTTGTTTTTCTAAAGACTAATAAATACACTGTCACAACTATTCACTAAGGTGTCTGGTAAGTTCTGAAGGGGTTACACTAAGGTTAATTTTACTTAGAATGGGAAAAATATAACCAATATTTCTATGGTATTAATAAATAAAATAACAATGTGACAGTCATGTGACATGTAAAAAGTGTCGTTTGAATCTATGGCAAACCTACCAAGAATTATCACTAGACTCTGCGGCTCCACTCAGCTTTTCAGGGCTTTCCAGTCAGTTTCAGCTGATTGTTTAGCTGTCCAGCTACAACCTTATTGTTCTGGTTTAATTTCACCACTAACAGCTTTCTGCTGACCCAAAGTAGCTTCAAAATTCAGTTTAATTCAAGCTGAGTTCAGTTTAATTATAGCTAATTTCAATTAAATTCTTTGACAAAGTGGCAGACACTGCCATGATCTTATATCAGGTGTGATTTTCTCTACAGCCAAGTTATTTCTGAGCTTATGGTGAATTGTGCTTTGTTGATTTGAAGTGTTTGCTAGGGTTAGGGTTATTAATACTCCATGGTTTCTGGCTTTTATGGTGGTTTTCTTTGGTTTCACTTTTGGCATATACTGTTAGGACAATTTTACTGATCAAACTTTACCAATGAGGGTGAGATAATTGGTTTTATGAGTTTAAAATGCTGAAATGTAAGCATATTTTGAAAACCTTAAGCATGTGAGGAGCAGCATTTCCACTCCCTATCCATTGTGTAGAAATGACGACATGTCCAGTACCTGTAAAAGAGAGCTGTAGTCACACTGTTGCAAGTTAAGGTCACAACCCACTTGTGTACAATGGACAGGGGTCATTTTATAAGACACAAAACATTGTTGTCTTGTATCAGCACACAAGGGGGAATGTATTTTCTAAATGCTAGTTTTTATAGGGAAAAAAAGGACTTTATTCTGAAGAATTCTGACTCTTGGTCATGTTTTCACAAGCACAATTCTCTATCAACTCTCCAGTAGCCTACATCAGTTTCACACAGGCAAACACGCAAACACACTGCACATCTCTAATTAGCATTCCCTGTGAGTGGGAGTGGTATGACAGTTTGACAGTGCTCGGGTCCCCGTAGTCCTGTGTCAGCTATTCATCATAAGTCCCATGATACCAGCAATGCCTACTGTCCCACCCTGCTCACCACACTCACTCCCCTCCCCACTCATTCCTTTCACCCTCACCCATCACCCCCAACCAATCGCGATGAGTACAAGTGTGATATGAGATTTAAGTGGATCTATGGTCAGATGTTGAATATATTATTCATAACATGTTTTAATTAGCTTAAAATCACCTGAATATAAAAACTGTGTTTTAGTTAGCCTGCCGAAATGATGAATGGGCCTTTTATATCTACACAGGGAGCCTGCTCTTCTCTCAAAGAGTTCATCATGTTTCACCATGTTTCTACAGCAGCCCAGAACAGAACGTCAAGTCCCCACGTGAGTCACTCATCGATGTGAGTCGAGCAAGCACGAGAAGGTCCACCGTCTTGGACAACTAGCTATGGCTACACTACTTGGACAAACCACGTCATGATCTGTTTCATGTCACGATCCGAGTTTGACGGTCTAAAAGAGGTTTTATGTTTTAAAATTACATCAAAACTCGTGTCAAATTCACACAGAATTCAAACTTCAATGGGAATGTGAAATAATGTACCTGTGCTGCACAGTAAAGCTAATGCTAACTTAGCTAGCAAGGACACTAGTGCTAGCCAACTAACAGGGCTGCTCATGTTAACATAGGGCTAGCATAAATGCTAGCTTGGCTAGCACTGGCTTTATGGCTAATGCTAGCAACAGCCTGTGTTAATTTCAACTGCTAGCTAGTTCCCAGCAAAGACACTAGCACAACCGCTAACACCTACTCCAGCTTACTGAACTTTCAAATGAATTAGTCAACAGTTTACATCCAGTTTACAACAAACCATGCCTTTTCGATTAACTCAACTTGTAATCCTAACACAAAGGTGGGTGGGAATATAGTAAAAAAAAAAAGAATAAGTAACATATAGCACTGGCATTTAATAACTACTAGTGGTTTGTCCAAGTTCTGTAGCTATGGCTAACTGTTTAGGATGACAAACCATTTCGCACATGCGTGACCCACATAGGGTCTTGACACTGACAAAGCAAACACTGCCTCTTCTGAGAGGGTCTTTTGTGTTTTACCTTGTAGTGAAAGCCACCATAGGTTCTCTTTTACTTTTAGTAGGAAGGCAAGGGGAGGGGTGTTCAGTTGCAATCTGTAGTCTCACCGCTAGATGCAACTAAATCTTATACGTCATTCCTTTCAATGGTCACAATAATAAAATGATTTACAGTATTATGTGAAAAAAAAGCAAAACAAAATCAGTTTTAAAGCTGTTGACTTTAACGTGTTCATATATTGGAGCTATTGTGTTACTGTTCAATGCAATAAAAAAGCTGAACCTTACTCTTGACTCTACTTTCACTCTCTCACTGATTCAGCTCTTGACTCTTCAGCATTTCCCTACGTCATGTTACGTTTTTTTTTTCAATAAACAATTTCTTCAAAATTGATTATTAAATAAATATTATCCATTACATCCAGAATAATTAACTGTTTATTAATGGCGTGTTAATACTATTTCAATGGCCTAGAAAATAAAATTTGCTTTATACATTGTTTGATTGTGTTTCTTTTCCCCTGCTACCACAGCCTATCACTGTACAGACAATAATTGGTAACACTTTATTTGGATATTCCACCTTCAGGTAGTTTATAGAGCATTTGTAACATTTTACCCACATATCAGTTGACATTTAACAATTCAGATGTTTTTTTTATCCTAACCCCAACCCTATCTACCACTAATGTTCAACAATGTGTATACAAATATTCAGCTAACACTAGATCCCAATCCCTAATCCTAACCCAACTGATATGTTGTCAAAATGTTACAAATGTTATAGATACTCTATAAACTTCGTGTAGGTGGACTGTCCAAATAAAGTGTAACCCTTTTTGGTAACACTTTTCTGGATAGTTTTGCTTCAGGGTTGTTTTTCTGATTAGATTTCTTTTAATGTTTTCCAGTGACATTTACACTGTATGATCTCTCAGTACAGCTAAACTACCCTAAACTGCCCAGCATACATATACACACAATGTGTTACATGCATATTTTGGAATTTTTTTGCTGACTGAATAAGCAGGATAAAAAGAGCCACTTTTCCCCTATGATTTGTGGCAACAAATAACTTTTACAGCACACAAAAAAGTCCCTTAAAACGGATATTTGTCTGCTTTATTGTGACAAACAGCAGTTTGGATGACAGTCAAACTTTGAACAGAAGTATTAAGTATATTTGCCACATGCTGTAATGTTAGTTTTCAATGCAACCACAAGGTGGCATCACGACAACTTTCTCTATCCTATTTTGCCAGTTACAGACACTGTGTGACATTCCCCACATCTCGTTTCACCTCTTCTACATGCCTTATACGTCTGTCTGTGGTATGTCAGGTATACCAGGTAATGGTTTTCATATATTTATGTAATTTCTGCTTAGTTATTTTTTGCAGGGTTACACTATTACACATATAAGAAATATAGTCTCATGTTGTAGCCAGTGTACTGTAATAATGCTGCTTTTGACTGTGGTTTGTGTCCATGTCTGATAGTTGATAGTAGCCTACATTGTTGTAATTATTCAAGCAAGCAAAGGAAAGGAAATTTTGATTGCATGAAAAATATACACCAATGTCTATGAAGCTGAGTGTCAGAAACAGGGCGGTTAAGTCAGGAAACATGGGGACAGTGAAAAAAAATTGTTGGTTTTGGTCTTTTTACTACATTTGTTAACCATAAGAAACCCTTTTCTTTTAAGAAAATGCACAAAAAGCTCCAGAAGAGCAATTACATTCAAAGATCTGCAAACAAGGCTAAATGATTTTTTTCTTTCTCAATAAAGTTGTGTCTGAAACTCTCAAATGCCTCACTGCTTGTCTGTCAAGTCATATTATTGGCTTTCTCACTTTCACAACTACCTGCAGAGAAGTCACACACACATACACACATACATTTCTTCCTACACAAAGATTCATATTCTTTTCTGCATCTACATGATGTAAAAATCACAATAGACAAGTACATTCTCATACGCACTGATTTGTGCAAAAGTTCACAGCAAGCTACTGTGAAGGGTGTGACTGCACCTCAATCTGCAAAGAAACATTGTGGGGTTCTCACATCCTGTCCCAAAGAAGTCACCTGCAGACACACTTCCAGATGTTATTACACAGGTTTGTTACTTTCACTTTTAATTTGTGTCAGAAACTGACGAATTAGTTCCAGATGGGACTAGTTCGGCTGAATCTCTTCCTTAATAGCCAAATTTTGTATTGAGAGAAGATGAAGACTGGATTTATACACTTTTAAGCCTTATTTTTATTGCATCAAGTCAACAACACATAAGAGAACAGCTCACAAACATGGAGATCTTCTCTTGGGGGGGGGGGTGTCATCTTAAATGTTGATCTCTACTATTTCGTAGCTTTACCAAATGACTGGTTTGATGTTTTTCTTCCTCAAAGTTGGGTTTTCAGTAGGGGTGAGGAACCTCTTGCAAGGGGGCCATAAATGCCCTTTGATTTTGCCCCTAAGGTAATTCATTAAATCTGTGGAGCAGGCAGCCTTCCTTTTAATGATAACATAAAATACCAGTAGAGTAAAACATCATTTCAAGTGGTTCCTGAATACAACACACAATTAGCCATTGTGTGGCATCAGTGACATCACATGTCAAGAAAAAGTGTTGGTGAACGTAGGACGTTCAAAGCGAAAAGGACGGACATGTTTTTTGGTTGTTGTTGAAGAACAGTCAATGCACTGCAATAATATTATGTGGATTCATTCATATTATTGAAAAAGGGCAATCTCGTGCATTGCTACAGCTTGAAACATACTAAACTGGATGAGCTGCTAGGACAGTTGCGCATGCAGAAGGTGACCTTCTCACTATAGGCTGATTTTGGGTGCCCAACAAGAAGCTTTCATAAGATCACGCTGTAGCTAAAATAATGCCATGCAGGCAAGTTTTGTGGTGAGCAACCTAATAGCCATGATACTGACACCTCATTCAAATTTGTGAAAGAGGGAAAAGGAGACAGAAGTTGGCCGAGTCAAGTAAGCGATGCCATAAAATTCGTTTGGAAAGCAGCCTGCCAGCTTAGGTGGAAGTAGTGGGTGTGGAAAGCTTTTCTGCCATAGACATACAGCAACTCCCAAAAAGTCAAAGTGGGCTAAAGAGACTTTCCACCAGCAGATGTTTTGGACACTGATGAGAGGTACCTTCTTGTGCAGCAGTCAGTGTTTGTGTCATTTAGACAGCAGATGACGATGTTGACCGGTCATTCGGGGAGTCCTCAATGGGGAGATGGTTGGAGAGCTACTGTTCCTCTCTCCACATTGGAGAAAACGCTGCTGCAGAAGTGTTTCCACCACTGCTGCTGTCTGAGCGAGGAAGGCCTCCAGCAGTCTGCAAAAAACGGCGGTTGCTCAACCCTACTAACTTTTATATTATAATGAACTATCAACTTAAAAGCTGAACATTTATGTCCCTGTCTCTAACTGCTGCAAGTGTTGCCATCAAGCACAGTGTCTCAGTATGTCTGATGGAAAGTTTAATAGCTACCAGCATGAGACAGTGATCAGTCAAGCACATCAGCATAGTGAGACACAATATGTCACTGCCATGCAGAGAGGAAGGGAGTGTAGGTTTTTGTGTGTGTGTGGGTGGGGGGAGAAAGGCTAACTGCGTGTGTGCCTTGTTAGCACTGGGTGTAACAGTGGAAGTGATGGCAGTAATGTGAGAATGACAGAGGAGCTCTTACAGTGAGCTATATGAAGATGTGTGAAATCAGCAAGAGTTCTGCCACATGTCACATCCCTTTGTGAGTGAGTGTGTGTGTGTGTGTGTGTGTGTGTGTGTGTGTGTGCGTGTGTGTGTGTGAGTGTGTGTGTGTGAGTGTGTGTGTGTGAGAGAGAGAGAGAGAGAGAGAGAGAGAGAGAGAGAGAGTGCTGCAGTGTGTGTATGTGCACTTCTTTACACTCAGGAAAGACCCTGTCACTAATGGATCAACAAAATCCAAATTAGAAGAATTATTTGCCTCCCTCCCGAGTTCCAACAAGAAGATAGATGCCATTCTTTGGACTGTGCGTGCAGTAACAAGGAAGAGATGGACAGAGCTCGCCCACCGCTAATTAGCTTAGCTCAAATACTGGTAGTCACAGAGAATTGCTGGCCTGCCTCTGCCTAAAGTCATCAGATAAACTTACCAGCAACTCTGCACGGTCCTGTGTGCTTGTTGTGACTTGTCTATTTACGACGTTATCTTATTTGAGACTCAGATTAGCACTTATTATTTTAGAAGCAAATACTTACCAGGAATAAACTACAGGGTGCATATGTAGCCAGTGAACAGCAGCAGCAGAAGAAGAGTAAATACATAAAGTATTACATAAAATAATAATCAGAGTTTAAAAATATCACAATGTGGTAAATAAGTCACATAGAGCACACAGGACCATTTAGAGTTGTTGGAAAGTTTATCTGATGATTTAAGGCAGAGGCAGGCTAGCACTTTCCACTGACTACCAGCACTTGAGCTAAGCTAATTAGCAGTGGGCCAGCTCTACCCATGTCTTCCTTGTTACTGCACGCACCGTCGAAAGAATGGTATGTATCTTCCTGTTGGGAAATTGGAAGGGAAGCAAATAAAAAAAGGGTAACACCTCAAAACAGCTGCATGTCTGCTCACTAGCAGGCCAGACATTTTAGCTAAATGGATACTGCAGCTGCCTATATTACAAGAGGTTCCCGGATTGCATCTCAGTCTACTCATCACTTCAGGTTTTGACCCTTGGCTCTCTGGGGTGGGCTTTACCCAACTTGGACTTTACAAATGGAAAAAAAAAAAAAAAGTTGGCGTATTCTGTTAATTGCCGGAAAGTTGGAAGGCAGGGTGAGAGAACTATGGATGGTTGTGGTTTTGATATGCTCTTCCCTGATCCATTCTTAGCATTCATTCCATTTGACAAGACTGAGACACAGGTTTTGTTTTGAGTTTGCTTGGCTTACTTAGTTTATTAACCCTGGTAAACTGTCAGATGTTGGGCTTTTTTAGAGAAAGTTGTGCATTTTTGTTGTGCTCTCTTGGGCCCATTCATTTTTAAGGTCCAGGTCACACAGTTTTCTATTCCTGCTAAACATTTAATGTTGGACATTTACTTCCTCTCACTTAAACCAGGTTAAGGGGAAAACATGCCTGTCTCATTTTCTATTGGTATTTCCATATGACACTCATTGAGGAATAGTCACATGACACAAAGACAACGGCTGTGATTAACAGCCAGTTGTGAAGACGTGGCTGTCCCAGGACCTCACCGTTGACTCAGTCATTTGCACTTTATTCCCGCAGTGACAAAGCTTTCCCTCTATGGAATGGATGGACAAGATGCTGGGACTGGATTATTCTCTCTGGTGTATCTGAGTTCCCCCTCCATTCACATGGCTTCTGCTAAATAGCTAAAAAATAGACTTACACTCTATCACTTAGTACAGTAGCAGGTAGTATTAATAGATCTTTAGTAGGACGAAGACTCTTAAATGAGGAAATTAAAATAATTTTCTTGCAGAAACTATTTACTTGATATTATACAATAATCTCTCGTTCATTTTTCTTCATTTGTCTCTGCTCCTTCTCCTCTCTTTTCTCCTAACTCGTCCTGTCTCCTCTCCTTTTTAATCACCTTCCCTTCCCTCCTTCCTGGCACTGGTCCTGCTTCCAGCTCTCAGCAGGATCCAGGGGGCAACCGCAGCAGATGTACCCCAACAGGGTGTCTGCTTTCTGGGGAGGTATTTCTGGATGGTAAGCCTCACTGAACCAACATGGGAGGTCAGATGCTGGGATGTAGGGCAATGTGATGTGACTCTCTTCTCCAAAAATTTCTGCATTCAAACATCCATGCATCTATATCTAACAAAGATCAGTAATACCTGAAAAGTGTAATATAACCAGACTGGAAACTTCGTCTTAACACTAGAGGGTGCTAGTGGTTCAGTACTGGCTTTTAAAAACTGTGTTTCATTTCTCTCAACACACAGCCCCGGCAGAGAAGCATGTTTTCAGATTAAAAGTAAAAAAGTGTTAAAAGTGTCTTTGAAACAGCAAAACTCTATAACATTCTAATTTCCCGTTTGATCCTCTGAGCTCTCATACATATCAATGAGACATTTCCAACTACGTTTTCCATATTAGAGACGACCATACCAAGTAAATTTTTGGAGTTAATAAGTCTTTATTTAAATCAAAGAGCAGATAAAAACATTAAGGCAAGACGAGCAGCGAGCATTTAGCTGCAAAATGGAACGTCAAAATTTAACAATACAAGGCTTCATCCATTGATAAAAAAATAGAAAAATTATAAAGCCAGAGAAAACAACAGAACACAAAGTGAGAGCATGTGTGTGTGTGTGTGTGTGTATGACTGCATTCAAGAGATTTGTTCTGTATGTGCGTGCATGCAAGTGAAGATGTGTGATTTAATCTGTAAGTGTGTAATCTCGAGTGAACGGGTGCTTGCAGGACACATATTCAGACATTTAGTAAAACAATAAAGTGCTGTTTTTATTGACCTTCTGTGAAGGAAGGGATTTCCAGCCTAAACTAAACATGTCAAGCAGCTAGATTCTCTAGTACAGAGTCAGTAACTAAAGTGCATGTGTCAACATATGAGACAAAAATCAGATACTAGAGACAATATTTGTATCCTGTAAGCAACTTGGTAACCAGCCTTTGTTGAAAAATAGATTATTTTACTCAAAAGCGCAACTTAAATTTTATTTGTTTTTCCTCCTTCTTTCACATTAGCTGACCAAACCAGTGTGAAGTTGTTGCCATGCATTTCTTCGATGCTTCTCTGGTTTATGTTTAGAGGTTTGTGACACATCATGTTTCTGTGTGTTTACAGTTGCAGTTAAATAAGCAGCACAGTGGGGAAGAAAGCGGCACCAATTAACATCTTGCAAAACTGCTCATTAGGTTCCTTTGTCTTTTCTACAATAGCATTTGGGATGTAAGTGCAACAATGGCAAAAAAAAGTGGTTTGAATGACTGCAACTGTTTAAAAAAGGTTTATATGTAGTGTAAATGATTCTCAAGTTTCCTTAAATCAATGCAGTTAAAGTTCAAATTATTAGGCAGCTCTTTAGGTGGTGATCTCGCCATTCCGAGGTGAAGATGAAATCCGTGTAATGCAGAATGTGTCAAGAAGCAGGGCAGTGGGTTTTCCTGCCCTGAGCGACTCACCCAGCATTGCGGTAAAAAGCTAATGCAGATGACACATGAAAAACTCATTTCATGGCCTTTGGGGCAGCCACAAGCATCCTCTAAGAAACAGAACTTCTCCTGGTTAGATTTATGACCGCAGGTATTGCAGTCAAAACTCTTTCACTTTATGCTAAAAGGAAAAATAGACAGAAAAATTACACATAAATATCAACCAGCCATTAAACTCCACACCTGACTTTCTCCAGCCCATCTACATTTTTGTTTTTTCAGTTGAACAATTTGGAAGATGGTCATTCATATATACAAACAAACACTAAACATGAAGTTACTGTCAGCAGCACTAAGTTAACTCATGCACAAAGACTGGACAGACAGCCTGGTTCTGTTGGAAGGTAACAAAATCCTCGGTTCCTGTCTAGATTAGCAATCTGGTGAGTTTTAGAGGTGCTGCAAGGTGGATTTTATTACCTTGAGACAGACACAAACTCACTGCTTTCATTAGTTTCCTGTCTTCATGCTAAGCTAAGCCAACTGACCGTAGCCCCATATCTGTCTTCCTGATATGAGTGTGTGGTAGCGTTTTTTTTATCTAACTCTTGGCAAGAAAGTAAGTATATTTGCAAAAATGTACTCCTATATTTGCCACCTGCCTTGAACTTATTATAACTTGCTAATCTACCACTGACAAAATCAGCTGTGTCACATTTCTGTCAGTGAAAATGGCCGTGCTGTTCCTTCAATTTTATTGAACTCCTCCTCACTACAGATTATTATACATACATGTATAATAATTTAGTTTTTATTAAGGTGCAAAACTATTAAATGCTTCTTTACTACAACTAACTAAACACTTGAGCTAAATATTCATAAATTGTCTGCTTTCAAGCATAATGCAGCTTCTAAATGTCCTTCTAATGTTTTTCCAGGTGAATCAGAGGAATTTAAGTTTTTATATTGTTATACCGTTGAAGCGTATTCCTAAAGCTACAAAACACCAGAATGCACCCAGCATCTTTCTGCAGAGAAAGATCAATGAGAAATGTGCACACAAGAAAAGTTCTACAATTTGCAGACGTCTGATTAACAAAAGTGCTTCCAACAACCAACCAAAACTGAGCATTATTTTAGATTGTTTGACTTGTACAGTATGTGTGCAGTTTAAAAGAGTTAAGTGTGTATAGTATGCAAGTATGCATCTGCAACTTGACTGCTGACATCTATATTAGTGCTAGAAAATTTAATATGGACACTACAAATTGTATTTTAAATGTTTTTTTATGTCACTTTCTTGTCATGGTCATCAAACCCCGAGCATGGGTACAAGAGGTCGAGAGAGGGGAGGGGAGCAACTGGCTACACTTTTATTTGAAAGCACACAATCATCAGATTTTGACCTTCTGTGTGTAAAAACAACCATGAGATTTCAGAAAGGGGCTGAAAAGTCAAGAACAACCCGAATACTACCAGACGCAAAGAAATAAAAGAAGACAGTGACCGAACATTTGACTTTCAGACGTGTTTGTGTGTTCGTGTGTGTGGTGTGAGAAGCTGCCTGCAACAGGCAGCCCGGTGTCACTTCTGGAGAGCCCAACCTCCAGAAACCTCCTACACCTACACACCTACACACCACCACACCTCACTGGGTAAACAGGACTAGTAGCTGATTGGTTGTTACAGCAGAGCGTTATCATCTCGAAATGGTTTCACCTTTCAAAGCTTGTTTAAATAATGGACATCATTCAGACTTGATGCCATGATCACTTGAACCATCTTTAAATTCTTTTTTCAAACACTGTTTCTTTGAAGGTTTGCTCTTTAGCAAAAAAGCAAGAAGCACAAATACATGAGTAAATGTATGCCTATGTGCTTGTGTGTGTGTGT
>JAQLOL010000023.1:1981064-1995471 GCA_029783665.1 Naso thynnoides
TAAAACACCGTTTGCACAGTGGTGCATCAGCGTTAATTGCCTCGCCATGCTCATTTGTTTTTAAGCCAAAGTAGTGCTATATCGCACTTTGCGCCCCTGGTTTGTCCACGAATTGTGGTGTGGTGACTGTCGCAGCAGCCATTCTCCTCTCCGTGCTCCTCTCTCTCTCTCCCTCGCTCTCCCTCTCGCGCGCGCTCTGTGTCTCTCTCTCTCTCCAAGATTTCTTCCTGCTCCATTTGTTGCTCCGTTTGTTGCTCCAGTCCACGCTGCTCGCTTACTCACTCGCCACTTCCTCCGGCTTGCTTGCTTTTTCTTTTTTTCTCCCGAGGCTCTGGCTTGCTCCTCTCAGCTCTAGTTACAACCGCGGTGATGTCACGTGGCAACGTTGTCGCTGTTGCTGGCACTGTCGGCGGCGCTGCAAGTACCGGTCCCATCGAAATGCAGTATAGTACCGTTTTAAATGCCTCAGTATACCGGTACCAATTTAGTACCGGTATACCGAACAACCCTATATTGCAGTTTGTTTTTTCATGACATATTGTTCCAAAAATATTTTTTTAGTGTACAAATCGCACAATGGAGCGTCAGTCAGAATTGGCCTCAGATCCTACAGACCATCCTGGCCATACTTAGCCAGTGTTTTGACAAACAGAAAATGCAGTTTTGGTGGAATGCCATTACAGCTCCATGCCATTAAATATAGGAAATATTACTTACAATGCAATGAAAGAAGACTTTAGACTTTCTGGGTATCTCCTTATAATAACAACAACATGGCCTTGGTGGCAAAAGCTTGGTCCTGTTTCGTTTTTAACTGGGATCATAAGCAGACAACATGTGTTTTCGTCTGCATTGAAGCTTCTACATGGTGTCAACAGTACAATATGTGCAATATCTTTAAAGAGGTCTTGTCAAAAAACAACAAAAGGGAATAAGAGACAAAGTGAGACCAAACATGTGTACATACACAGAACATACATACACAAACAACATACCACAAGAAAATAACAGGACAAACAAATAACAAAGGGCAACAGCGGCTTCAAATGTTTCATCTAGCTTTATAACTGCAACCATTATTAGCCTCAGGTGTTCTCCATCATGCTGATCTTTAATATTCAAACTAACCCTAACTGTGAGCACAGGCCGGCTTTGCTGTCATCTCAAAACACACACAAGCACGAAAAACACAACTGAGGGGTATGCCTTGGTGTTTTTGTTTACACACACACACGCGCAAGCCAATTGTCATCCCTCTGTTCTCTGCACAGGTCCATTCTTCTCTCCCAGTTAAAGTCTTTATTAGAAGTCTCCTACAGTGCCCGACACACCATGCAAATCTGTGACTGCTGCCGTGCCTTTGGTCCCAGTAACCACCCCAAACTCCAATAAATGCCACATCATAAATAAACATCAAGACACATACTACCTTCAGCAAACACAAGAAGTAACAGATATTATTCTTTACCATCTACAAATGGTACAAAGCATGTTCCAAAAATTAGCCCCCCCCAAAGCAAAACAATCCTCCTGGATGAATACATGAGGTTCAGAGTTACACACGCATGTGCTACTATGACAGCCTAAGAGAGACAATATTGCATTAAATCCCAATCAATAGAAGATTCCAAAAGAATTACGTTAACAATTAGAATAAATCTCACGAAAAACAGACAATTCAATAATGTGCTATTTAGAGCCACTTTAGTGTCAGACTGTATTGCAGAGAAGGCACTTATCTCAAAGATGTGATAACAAAGCCACAAAAACAGTCTCCTGTGTGGAAATATCACTCATTATAGATTATTAAACAAAATTACTATTTTAGAGGCTAACAAGAATATAAAAAGAAAGCTGCAATTCATTATTAAGCTGTTAACAGAGATTGTGTTTGGTATCTTTGCAATGAATTTACAAAGCGTTTTAACCTTGATTCCTTTATGTAATTTTACATTCTCATAAATGAATTTTACAAAGTCTAGAGCTCGGATAATCCCATCCAGTGCAGAGAGTTTTGATGTTGATCGCCATTGACACTGACTTCTTTTTTAAATACCTCAACTTTTTGTTGGATTATGTAAAGGAAAACAAAACTTCTAATGTATGTTGGCCTGATCACGGAACATACGGTTTACCGCTGACTGTAATACTTATATATGCGCTGGCCTTGAACAGTTCATTGACAAGTCTGCGGTATTCTTCTTTTAAGGAGCCTGATGTGCTTCAGCACCTTCAATTATTTTTTTCTTTCATTTCATTTCATCAACAGTGTCAAATTAGAGTCATGACAACTAAGGATTTTTCTTCAAGTTTTAAGTCCATCCTAAATTCTTGCGATTTAAGAAATATCTTCGCAAGAAAATTAGTAACGTATTAAAGAACTGCTAGTATTAATTTATAGCAATTTCAATTAAAAGAAATGGGAGGTCATGCTAGCATCACAAGTTGTTACATAACTTACAATTCATAGTTTAATAGTATAGACTTAATTTCTGATCCTTTAAAAAGTAGGTGGTGGGTACTTTTAAGACCATGATGGTCAAGTGGTTGTGCAGAATTTACTGTAGACAATCAGTAACACATTTGAAACTGGACAGACACCAACAAGCAGAAGTAGTTCAACTGTAATATATTTAAGAATGCAGCTTCATTATAACAAAATGTACATGATTTAAAGACCATTTCCATTTATATGATAATCAGTATACAGTATGTGATCATATACTGTAGCACATATGGATATAGTTAACTATCATAATAAGCATTATTTTTCAGGTTGCATTAGTATGAATTTTGTGCAGGATTACATTAATTTTGATTAAATAGCACATGGTGTCACAACATTAAATCATGCTTTCATAATACATGGGTTGAGCATAAATGATAACCATTGTTATAATTAGGATGCTCTAGATCTCAAAACACGCAAGTCTGAACTTTCCACTAATTAATTATAAATGAATATTTCATAAATAAATGTAAATATACGATGATTTACACACACACACACACACACACACACACACACACACACACACAATGAATCCCATAAATCAAACAAACTTCACATCACCCAATCTGCAAGCTACACCTGATCACACTCAGTTTAATTGGCTAAAATGAAGATAACCTTTTCTCTAATTGGCTGAAGGAAACATGGCGAAATGTGTGTGTCTATGTACATTAATGTACATACTTTTAATGTGAGAATTAAGTGTGTGTGCATCCATCTTTATTAATGCCTAAATACATAAATGCATACATATCCTCAAGCACTGTATGGGGACAAGTTGTGGAGGTTCAAGGTGAGGCCATTTACAGCATTTGCCCGTGTGTGTGTGTGTGTGTGTGTGTGTGTGTGTGTGGGTGTGTGTGTGTGTCATACGTGTATTGGGGACCATGGACATTATGGTCTACAGGGAGATTCCTCTGTGAGACAGTGACATTTAGTTTCCAGGTCACTATGGCAGTGCTGAGGCTCGGGGGAACAAGGTGCAACCATCAAGCTGCTGTGGTTTAACAGCCTCAAGAGAGAAGAGATACTGGAACTGCACAGTATCTTCTTTTTACTACAGAATTTACTGGGACAAGGATATATTTACCATACTTTTCAGTGCCCTTTAGGATTTTTGCTTTTTAAAACTCATTAACTGACAAGAGTAGTGTTGTAGTACTCAAGATTGGTCTTGGTCTCGAGAACAGTCTTAAGACCACTTTTGAAGGTCTGAGTCTCATCTTGGAATCAAACACATTTTGACTTGGTCTTGTCTCGGTCTCGGACATAGCAGACTCGAGATTTTAAATCAAGACCAGTCAAGACCACAACAGATTTATTTTAGCTGCCTTAAGCAAGACAGCATACAAGAGAGAACACTCGCCAGAGTGCAACTTTAGCAACATACAGTATCTATTTTTACATTTATTATATGTCATTTGTTTAACATTCACATGGACAGAAGTGCAACAATGACACACTGTGGTTTTATAATGAGTTGAGTGCCAGAAAATGCCAGAAAAAAATGATGTATATTTTGATACAACGATTTATTGGGTATAGTTTTAGTTAAGTGTAAAACTGGATTATATGCTGATATTTCTGCGACTGCAACCTGTGCGTGTATGAGCGCACGTGCATACAAGTATGCATGTGTGTGGTTTATGTGGCCTCCATGCAAGTCTGTGTTCAGGTGTCACTTTTGACATGACTCAGCATGTTGGTGCCAGTGTGCCTCCATTCATATGCTTGATTAATGATACTGTTGCGTCTGTCATCAGCTCTCAGCTCTGTGTTCGAATATGCACAGGCTCTTACTCATGTGCCCCTTCAGTAGACAGTGTTTTTAGGGAAACGTTAGGAAAATAACACTTTATTTTGAAGAGTTATTAATTGATGGCAAATTACTGGAAACTGTTTGATGCAGCCTTTGTCCCTGTATGTATGAAGCCTACCTTGCCAATAACAGGGATGTCCACAGATCCCCAGGTGTCCGCCCCCCAGTGTACCATCCCCGATGCAAAGTCTGCTGTCACTATTCCTAGGACTGGGACACAAACAAAAAAACAGCAAACAACATATGTTGGTATTAAATGTGCAGGCAAACACCAAAACACTATTTTACAAAAGTGTCACAAAAAAAAACATTGTGGACTGGAACAAAGACTGGAGACGACATTTTCATTATCATTTATGAAAAATGACACTGATAAATAACGGTCTCATAGCAACTGTGATAGAAATCTAACTCTTAATTTAAGCTAGGTCATTTGCTTTCTCTCCTGCTCACCAATGCCGAGGACGATCTTGTAGATGTGAACGGTGGAGAAGTGCAGGAGAAGAAAGGAGAAGTTGATGATGAAAAGGAAGAGGCACAGAATCACACACACCCACTCCTGGAGTCGCTTACCTGAAGAAAAATGAGGACACAAAAAGCAAAAAAAACCACACATTTTATATATTTTATTGAGCTTAATATATTTGGGGAAGGAGAGGAGAGGAGAGGAGAACAGAAGAAAGGAGAGAAGAGGAGAGGTGAGGTGAGGAGAGGAGAGGAGAGGAGAGGAAGCTGAAGACGAGAGCAGAAATGCTAAGAAGTTAAGGATGTTCGGTTCTGATGTGGTGTATTAATGAGCTGGGTGAGGTCTCTGCCACCTCTGGGAGAACAACTCACTCCTCACCAAGGGTCAAAGGACCATTCAACCATGATGACTGTGTGTGTGTGTGTGTGTGTGTGCGTGTGTGTGTCCAGGGTGTTAATATGTAATCAGTAAGATGAAGACAAGTGTAGTCCAGGCTGCAGGGTCACGACCTCTTATATTTGAAACACTGACGCTGACGCAGCTAGAATGGCCGCATGGACACACACACACACACACAGCTGGTTTCAGGTGGGAGGTAAGCCTCTGCAGGGACACGACCAAACTCACAGGTCAGCATTATTAACTTAAGGACAGGGACTAACTGAAACTACTCATACTCAAACTCACAGATAAGCAATATTATGACAGAGAGACAGGAAGGGCATATTTAAAACCCTTTAGGCACACAATCCTGAAGTATAGAGAAACTTTATTAAAATGTACAGACACGTCGCTCATCTATAGCCCATCTAATATAGCAGCAACCATAAGGTACTGCAGAGTTTTCTGTTACTTTTTCCATTTTCCATGACTCCTTAATTTATCTACTTGGTTGCTTCTTTGTTCGTCGGGCCACAGAAAAGCAGAACACGTAATTAAAGAATATCTGTCTCTTACAAAAATAAACTCTAAAAACATACAAATATAAACCACCATTGATCTGTTTTTGGGTCACTGTCTTTTGTTCTTTGTCGCTCACCCCTCGTCACTCCTCTACTAATCTGTCTTTCTTTGCCAGTCTAATGCGCTTTTAAAACTTTAATGTGTTCAGATCCTAATGTATCACACAGCATTAGCAAGCTATAAGATATTCATGACAGTTTTTTTTTTTAATAAAGCACACTGGCCTGTGAGTGGTGCGCCTATAGACCTGTGTGACTATGAATATGCTATCAGCCTCTCATAAGGTATGGACTGAGGTGGTCACGGGAGATTTTAAATATGTGATTATGGATATTTTACGAGTTATCAAATGTGACCCTTCACCCTCTAAAAATAGACGGTATTAAAGTTGTGGAGGGACGAGGCTAATTCTGGTGAAGACAGAAGTTCAGCTTCTCATTGAGCCCGACTTTGCAACTCGAGGATGTTTAGAAAAAAAGTCTATTGTGTCAACTACTGATTGTAGTAAGACAAGGTGTCTGATCAGGTATTTTTGTTAAAGAGCCCTTCACTAGTTAGCTTAACTTAATCAATTAAAAGGCTATGGATCAATATGCTATTATTTTCAGTGCATTAATCGCATGCTGCTGTTTTGTCCCTTCAACGCACCCTTAGTCACGCCACTGCAGCAGTTTCCTGCTTTCTATTGGCAGTCATGGAGAAGAACAAACAACTGGCCTCTAACTGGCTTTTTTTTCCCCTCCCGAGTTCCAGACAAGACTTTTAATTTTAGAACCAATACATAATGGAAGTAAACTGCAAGGCGCGTGCACAAAAAACGCGGATCTGCTTGTAAGTAGGTCAACAAAACAAAATACCTGTTAAAAAAATTACATTAATAAATAAAAACTAACGTTTATAAATAACGTGAAGTCTGAGAGTAGTTTTGCACTGTCTGTGAAAGTAACACAACAAGAAGGAGCTGTTAGATGAAGATCTACAGGCCAATGTTACCGTTATAGGTGAGCCAACACAAACCTTTTCTTTCATTCAAGTTATCAAGTTCTCTGTTGGCAACCAAAATATTTTGAAGTTGGTGCTTTTTGCATCTTACTCTCATCAGTTTACTGGTATCCCAGCAACTCTGTGCTGGCCTGAGCATGGCCAGGCGAAACAGGAGAACTTTATTTCCAAACCTGGAAATTAACCTGGCAGTAAACACAAAGAGCACAGCATAGGAGGAGTATCAGCTGAAGGCAGGTAAGAATGGATTGTCATGCATTTTATTGTCATTCACTGGCTGCGCTTTGTGGTTTGACAGCTGATCCTGGTGAAGTTTTTTTTTTTTTTTAATAGCTTTACTGCAATACTCTTTTGCCCTGCAAAATCACTATGAATGGTGTTCCTCCGCAGAGTTACAAGTTTCTTCCAGGCAACGAGCAGTAACTCTGCAGTTGGCACTGGCCTAAAGGTAGCAGCCAGCTGTGAGGTGAACACACTGCTGCATCAAGCACAGGCCTGATGACTTGATAACACGTTTACTGTGCATGAGTGAATTACAAGACTCTGTTGTGCACATGCAGCATAGATACTGTAAAATAACGTAGTGTGTTTATATCACAGAGCTCAGTTAACGTGTTTCAGTCCAAGCAGTACTGAGGTTAAGTAGAGCGCAATTAGCTCTGTTGTCTCAGCCCCGAGGTGTATGTGCTCGCAACACACACACACACACACACACACACAAAACTTATAAAGGATCAGTACACCAAAACACACTCTCTCAAACTCCCTCACTGACATTGCATTCTCACACGCTGAACACAAACACACAAGAACATACATGTAAGCGCTCTGATTGATAGATTTCCTAACACTTTAACATCTTTTTTTACACAAACATCCTCTAACACACACAAATTTAGAAACTGTCTCTATCATGTACACACACACACACCACACACACACACAAACACACACATACGGTGCAGGGCCGTGGAGCAGTGGGGCGGCTGTCAGGTGATGTGCGTCAGTCCTTGGATCCTCTGGCTCCCTGGTGAGGGGAAAGAAACTAGGACAGGCCTCCGCAGAGTGCGCACATACACACACACACACACACACACACACACACACACACACACACACACACAATCTCTCTCTTTCACTCACACACACACATAAGCCCTTGTCCCTCAGGCCATGGCATTGCTAGATATCACACACAGCTACAGACAGACACACAAAAACAGCCTCTAAAAGCATGTATGTAATCGACAGACATATGCTAGCATGTTTGAGCATACACACACACTCTCACCAAAAACACACCCCTCACACACTCCCACCGTGCCTTAACTTAGTATACAAACACCAAAATGAAAGGCACATACTTAAACACAAACAAACACAAACACACTGGCACACACACTTATCTACACACACTCTTAGGGCCAGAGCAACGTACTCATTAATATCGTTCTGACAACAACTAGCTCCCTGGCAACCTCTCTGCCATCGCTCACCCAGCAGCACCCCCCGACTGCGAGCGTGCACATGGGTGTGCACGGGGATTTAACCTGGGCGGAGCCGGGGGAGGGGAACGAGGGGTGCTAATAGGCTGAAATTAATCAACGCCGGCTGATTCGCTGTCTGGGGAATGAGTGGCGGGCAGCAAGCAGGCAGGCAACACATCATGAATACTAATGGCCTAATGGAGAGGGGAGACCGAAAGTAGACCCCATTACCTCTCTGTGCTGTTTGTCAGGTAACAAGCAAGTATGGCGAGGAACAGAGGTGAGCTTAAAAATACGCACAGTATGAGGAACTTTCACCTGCACTAACGAGCAAACAAAAGAATAACACCCCCCCCCCCAAAAAAAAACGTGACGGAATGAAAAGAAATGAAAAGAACATGCACAGAAAAGAGCAGAAACGTCATGGGGCCAAATTGTGAGTCACACATTCACCACAGCACTGCTGTCTAATCTGAAAGAGTCAAGACAACGCTATTTCATATGACATAAATCAACCTCTGTGAGACGGCGACAGTGACACTTCTCTTCACAAACACCTCTGCTGAACAGTCTTTGCTGTTCCCTGTTAAGGCATGTTTGGACAAACAGTGCCAGAATAAGACAGAGGAAAAAAATCACCATATGAGTCCTTAAAAAAAAAAAAAAAAAGAAAAGAAAAAAGGCAAGGTTAGACCTTATCCTTTCTAAGCTGCCTAATTTTAACCACAGCTGTTCTTTCGTCTTCATTTTGGCCTCTCAACAACAACAAACTGGAGCAAGAGGAGATTTGACCAATTTCTTACATTTTGTCATATCAGTACTGACGCACTTGGATAAACTTATGTGAGCAAGAACTTTAAGAAAATCCCATCGAAACACTGCGGCTGACTTTGGACTGAAGCTCACTGAGCTAGTTAACAAAGGCTTCAGTGCCCTAGGAAGTAGGGTGATTAACATTGCTCAACATGGCAGCATGTATAGCACCTATGAAAAGTATTAGCGGTGGAAATGTTGCATCATGGAATGCTATGCATAATAAGTCATTAACAACGCAGGAAAACATTTAAAATGAGACTTGTGTCCAGCAGCTGATTGTTCCGCTGCGTTCTGGGTAACATTCAACCACTTTTTGTTTTATTTGCTACTCATGTCCACAACTACATTAGGACTATCAAATTAGTTATTGTCGACCATATTTGACATTCCAGGGGTGATTCTGTACGTCATTGATTCTGCATGAGCACAAGCAGGCACATGTAGAACAGATATATCATGGGTTTCTGCATAAAGGTTTTACAACTTCGATACTTTTTTCCCCCCAAGTGTTTTCAGTTTTACAAATACTTGTATTGCGCATATATAGAGCTGATCTGAGGTCAGTGGATTGTATAAGATATCTCGGGCTGTAATCCGGCAGGAATCAGTACAAACAGTTAATACATGTGCTGCAGCCGCTGCGCTGTGCTGTGACACTGTATATGTCTCCATCACCAAGGACATATTCCGACATTAAAGTAGGGGACAAATATTCTTTTTGATTCTGTTGTGACCAACCGAGTGAACACATACACACAGCAAGGGACGAAACCAAAGGCCAGAGCACAAAAACAGCAAACAGCCACACTCATGCACTGAAAAACCACCTACAGAGCTTCTGACAAAAAGAAACTTGCACACTCTGAACAGCAGGCCTGACAGCTGCTTCAAAGAGCGAGTCAGAGCAGCCAACCCACCTCAAACCACGCCTTTTAGTGCCTTTTCTTCATTTCCATTACTGACAGCCTGTCTCTGAAACAAACTGCATTTACAAACACTTATTCATACTGATGTATCGACTGCTCACACATTAGGCACTAAATCACAAAGGGTGATACTGCATTCGCGAGCAGAGCTACTCTTTTTATTCTCTGTCTCTCTTTCGTGTCCCCTGGTTTGCTCTCAGCAGACTGTCTTCAGATGGGACCTGGGGAGAGAGAGAGACAGAAAGGGAGAGATGTGGGTGGTAAAAGTGGGTCACATGCTCAGAGAGAAAGAGAATGAAAGAGGGGAGACAGGGAGAGATGAGGGGGAGAGGCGCTTAGAGAGAGTTACAGTAACAGGGAGAGATGGGGTGAGAGGGAGAGGTAGAGAGACACAAAGAGGGTGAGGGAGAGAGAGGGGGGAGGTCGAATTCCCTTGAAGAGGAGGAGAGGATCAGTCACAGACCTCTTTCCTTTCATCTGATCTCAGCAGACCACAGAACCTGGGAGACACACACGCACACACACACACAATAATAGTACACAATACAGGGACGCAGGCTAATGCGCACTCACTGGCACACACATACACAAAACCAACATCAACGCAAAGTACACATACGGCAGATGAAGAAAAGATACAAACACACACACACACACACACACACACACACACACACAAGCACAAACACAATATGTATGTCCTTATGTGGATGTGCACACACAAGCCTGCCAGACAAACTTAATAAATCCATTACCCTGTAGATTCAACAGCAACAAAGAGAGGAATGTGGCAAATGAGATTCAATAACTGCATACCAACACAATGGCGCAGACACACACACACACAAATAGTTGCATATATCCAAGCACAATAACACATACACACACTCGCATTTGAACCCACATGAGAGCCAGTGTAAGTAGGCCCTGCTCCACCCTCCCTCCCCTGTGGAGGCAAAAAAAGGATGGACAGATCCCATCATTTGTGTGTTCCTTTGTGTGCGAGTGTGTGTGCCGCATGCCATCCCTGTATCTCCTGGGCTTTCTGCTACCACCATATTCATCTGCGGCCCTCATAAGGATAATTACACACACACACACACACACACACACACAAATGCACGGAGCTAATCTCTGAAAATGCACAGCATTCCCAGCTCCTCTCTTGTGTTGGTCAAGGTCAATAGCAAAATCCTGCCTAGAAGGCTCGCCTAAAGCCATAGCTGCACAGTGTGGGTATGTAAAGTGTGTGTGTGTGTGTGTGTGTGTGTATACATGTGGACATCATTCATGTCTTTAGACAACAATCCATCAGGTCCAACATTAAAAATCAGACTTACAAAAATACAAAATCACACATCATATTAGTTCACAATATAAAATAATTGTGTTTACTACTTACATATTATTATGAACATTAGGGCTGTACTGAATAGCTCCAAGCTCGAAGCTTTGTTCATAACTTTAATATTTGTATTCTAAAACAGTGTTCAGTTATGAAGTTTTGAGCACTCAGAGGATTGGATGGCTGAGCGGAGGGACAGACGCCGCCACAGCAACAACAACTGATGATAACTACACCCACAGAGAGAGCTGTGGGCAGACCTGAAGCTTTCGTAGAAATATGTATTTTATTTATTTATTTGGCCTTTTTTTAACCAGGTAAAATCAACTAGGAATCATTTCTCATTTACATTGATGAGCTGGTAAAGAGGCCCTTACCTGAAATGCAGCCGTTCATCAGCAAGATGAGAGAGGATTCACATTCACTGCAGCCTTCAAATGATTGAGCAGTTAAACCTGTGCTCGTAACACAAGGCAAAAATTTCCCTTTTGGTCGGTTTGGTATTGAGAGTGATGGAATTAAAATATTCCAAATGTCAAAGATATTCCAATGTCAAAAAATGACAGTTCAGTACCAGTAGAAATTAAGTTGAATTATCATATTTTCCATTTTGAAAAAGTCCCGATGAAGTAATATTAGCAATATTTTTATTCTTATACATGTTTAATAAAAGTGACTCACTGTAGCTTCAGGTCATTTAAGAAGTTAAATTGATTTTATGTAACCAGACAATAAAACAGAACACTTATGAAGCAGGTATTTGATTACAGTTGGTCTAATTTCAGCTAAAAAAGGAGCAGGAAATGAAAAGGTAAAAAATATTACAATTAGTCTAATGATTAGTCGACTTCAAGAGAAAATTAACTGAAAAATCATTTTAGCAATTTTCAAGCAAACATGACAAGACTCAAGCGGTTTCAACTTCTCAAAAGTGCAAAATGTTTTTTATTACTTTTGGTCAGACAAAATAATGTGCTGTAGGATGTCACAGTGGGAACCTAAAGAGAAAAAAGCAAAAAGTTGTTGTAGTCCTAATCAGATATACAGTAAGAGGTCTGACTTAATCATATAGTAATAAACCTTCTCACCTTTCAACGTCTAAAAAGAAAAAAAATGAGGCTGCAGCCTGCGGGTCTGACAGTGACCACCATCAGCAGGACGAAAGGAGAAATAAAAAATGACCAGAGCCACACAGATAACGAAGAGATGCAGACAAGCTGCACATGAGAGAGTGTGAGAGGAAAATGGACAGCTACAGAGAGCAGAAAGGAGGCAGACGAAGGCAACCCGTTCGCAAGAACTACAGTGCTACAGCAGAGAACATATCTCCGCTGGAGAGGCAGTTTTGTGAGTGATGTATGACACATGCACAATTATTCTCTATTAGAACGTTCGAGATTTGCGAGTGAGCTGTAAAATTTTTCTCTCCAAATTTAAAAAGTCCTGCTGGAGTCCATCTAGATGTTGCTAAGCAATAAGCAAAACCGTATTTTTGTAATTTTACCATAAAAGGGAGGATAGATTTAGCTATATAAAGAAAACAACAAATAATTTCTTCATTTGCAATACCGTCGGGGCTTGGGCCCTAATAATGTTTTTGTCCTGTTTACATATGGCAATTTGTTGGCAAGTGCCAATGGATGAAATAGGGTAATATCCTCCAGGTTGTACATTTCATGATTGTAACTGATTCTGATGAGACTACATCCTGTTCTAAATCCTAGAGTCATTTAATACAATAATGCAAAGTACAACCTATAGTCTATCACACACCAATTCAAATGGCAACCCACGGCCACATGCAGTCCAGAATCAACTCGAGTGGCCCAGCCAAAAACATGCTGTGCTAGCCTAGAGAAATTCTTAGATGTTTAATGAACACTCGGCGCAGCCCTGCAAAATTCATCCCACAATACAGCACACAGTTGTGAATGTGTGTCTAGTAGGAGTGATAGCAGTCCTATGACACATTCTCAGGTCTAAAAGCCCTGGCCTATATCCTTTGGATTGGTGTGTGTGTGTGTGTGTGTGTATGTATCTAGTGTACCTGATATTAGACTGTGTTGAAGCCGCCTCTGGACGCTCTGTCCTTAGACTGCAGAGAAATAGGAGCACCTAAGAGAAGTCCCTGGTTTCACTTGCTGAGAAAGGGAAGGCTCACACTGTGCAGAGTGGACCCTACGAGGTACAAGGCTTAATGGGCCAATACGATGCAGCCTCACTCACTCACTGCCTGGGAAAGATACTAAATACTACTAATAGAGTGTGTAGTTGTTAGCACTCTCACAGCAAGAAGGTCCAGGACGACCGGGTTCGTTACCAGTGCGGGCCTTCCTGTGTGGAGTTTGCATGTTCTCCCCGTGTCTGCGTGGGTTTCCTCCACCCTTAAAAATGTGGCAGCAGTATAAAATTTAACAGAAATCAGGAATTAAGGGAGTTAAATAACATAAAATAAAATAAAATAAAAAAATAATTATTCGTCTGTATATGTTGACTTAATGATCATTTCTTAAACTTTGACATTATTTATCCACAAATATATTTTCCTTGTTCTTTAAACATTTGCACACAATTAAGTTCCATCAAATGGTACCAGAGCAAAGATTAACAGAAATGTATTAATTTCACATCAACATCTTGAACTATATAATTGCCTGTTTATAAGATGAATTCATTAATTCTCATATTAATTCTGAAACACACACACAGAAACACACAGACGAATACTCTACTGTATACACTAAACAAATTCTGCTGACTCTGCTGTTGTACTTTCTGACCCACTCTAGTCTTACATATACTAAGGTCACAAGAACACACACACACACACACACACACACACACGCTGAGGTCACAAGAACACAGATGTGCACACACATACACACAGACACTCAAACACATACAGGTCATAGCTAAGTACAGTCACATGCTCAAATGGTCTCTGACCACTGACCTTCATGACCTTGAGGTCAGCAGCAAAGGGAGTCTGCCTGTGTGTGTGTGTGTGTGTGTGTGTGTGTGTGTGTGTGTGTGTGTGTGTGTGTGTGCGTGCGTGCGTGCGTGCGTGCGTG
>JAQLOL010000023.1:2027908-2041042 GCA_029783665.1 Naso thynnoides
AAAATCAAGAAGTCTGTAAAGGAATAACATGTGAGAGATTCTGATGTACAGTATAACTATATGGCTATTTTAAAGTAGGAAGCCTATGTTTCTTCAAGAGGAAATTAGTCTCAAAAGACATTAAAACAGCACCTGCACAAAAACTTGCCCTTGAAATATTGTGTGAATGGGGGTGTCATTTCAAAAATATTAATATAAAAACAGTTTTTCCTGTCCTATTACTTGCAGAAAAAAGAAAGAAAGAAAGAAAGAAAGAAAGAAAGAAAGAAAGAAAGAAAGAAAGAAAGAAAGAAAGAGATAGAAACTGAGAGAATGAGAAAAGTCGTATGTGAAGTCTGGGAGTAAAGGCAGAGAGAGATCCAGAAGGACCTCACTGATCAGGGCCACAGCATTTCTTATTTACACACACACACACAAACACACACATATACACACACACAGACACACACCAAAACATCTCTTATTTACCAGCTTACATCTGCACTATTTATGGGGCACTGGGGAGAGGCACAGAAGTGAGGAAGAGAGGAGAGGGGCTAAAATATGCATAGGGGCTGGTTCTTCTGGGACAGACGGGGGGAGTCGGAGAGAGGGAGGAAGACAGAATGAGAGGAGGGAGACAGACAGGAAGAGAGAAAGTGAAAATTGTGGTATGTATGTGTAACAGATGGATAGAGAGGTGAAAGCAAGTGATTGAGAGGGTGGTAGGGAGACAGAGAGGGTCTTTGTATGCAAGGGGCTAGATGGAGATGGAAGGAGGGATGCGGCGACGTGTCCATGCTGCAGAGATCCTTGAGTATGTGTTAAGGGAGAGAGGGAGAGAAAGAGAGAGTAAACTGGACATCATCTGGCCCCTCCGAGGGGTTGAAAGAGGCCAAAGCCTTTTCTAGCTGGCCAACCAGCCTTCTTCATCCATCGGCACCTCATTAAAACACACACAAATTACCCCATTCCACTTTCTCTGGCAGATGCACGCACACTAGCATGTACACACACACACACACACACACACACACACACGATAACTGCTTGCAGTGGCATTAACCTCCACGGTTGTAACTCTCCATCTCCCCTAGTCAACCTTTCTGTCTAGCCCACTTAGAGAGGCCTCCCGTGGGGCAATGGAGCTGTGGCAGGACGGGCTGCAAGTTCTCACACATATGCACACACACGGACACAAACACACACACACACACACACACACACACGGACACAAACACACACACACACACACTTGGGCCAGGACCAAAGAGTAACGAGATGGATATAGCCACAGTGAAACAGCCAAAGAGGAAGAAGTACAAGGAGCTGAGGGAGAAAAAAGCTGAACTGAGCTCAACTTAGTTGGAGTGAAAACAACAGTATTAAACTATTCTGACCTGACCTGGGTTGTCTGTATGAGAAGAACAGTTTTCTGTTGAGTCAAGTCAAGCTTTATAAACCTTTGACCCAGTTAAGGAAACTAAAACTGATTTGTAAAAATAACATGGAATACAAAGGTTGGTAACTGGCATTATTTCATTTTCGATAATGGCATTTACAGTTTACACGGCATAGTTTTTCCTCCTGTTACTCAACTCTGACACTGACAGCTGGAATCTATCATTAAATGCGTTGTTGTTGTTGTTGTTGTTGTTAAAAAAAAAAGAAGGAAAAGCAGATAAACCCACACTTATTTTGACATGCAGTGTGACAGATGTCGTGAAGTTCTTTTGTATCCAAACCTAGTGACAGTGAATTAACCACCTGATTGTCACAACTCAACAATCCATCAGTCTATAAAGATGTTGTGACCTGGTCAGACAACTGGAGAGACGTCATCTGGGATGTGCGACTTGCGCAGAGGAAGAGGAGAGGAGGTGTTTTTGTGAGGCATACACTGTGTGTGTATGTGGAGGTGTGAGTTGTGCCTGTGTGTGGACATTAACCGACAGGGTCCAGCAGTCACCCTGCTGTTAAATGGACTGGCCAGCCATATGCCCACCACCTCCGGCCCTACATCACTGCCACTTTGTGTAGTTGTGTGTACATTTTGTGTGTGTATACATGTGTGGTGCCTGGTGCAGGCTTTTGTAAATGCAAATTTCTCAACTGCAGATTTTAAATAGACAGGAAGTTTGTCTTTTTCTAACTTTTGTTTTCAAAATTTTTTGTTATCAGCCTGAAAGGCAAATATTCACACATGTGCCAGACAAATACAGCAATTTCTATGCCTTTTTCTGCTATCAGCTGATAAGGCATTTTTATTACTGGCTGTTAACTGGACTATATCTTAAAGCATGGTAACCCAGGTCCATCTGCTGCAGAAAGAAACACCAGAACACTAAACATGAGATCTCCTATGAGCAAGAGAGTGGCTGTAGCGCTTTCGGAGACACCACTTAACAACAGACTCCAGTTTATATTTGGTAAATTTGTTACGTTTCTTAGCAATCAATTATTCATTTTTCATCTTTGTAATGGACTTTAAAACAGAAACCATATCGTAGTTGGAGATATTCCATTAAATACTCCAAAGCACTCAAAAAGCACGAGTGAAGTTTGAGGTTTCACCTTCAACGGGGCTGATGTTGAGAAGGAGAAGCAATGGAAGAGGACAGGAAGGTTTTTATCATCACAGACCTGGCCACAGCTGGCCCAGGACCTACTCTTGAGTGACTTATATCCTCTCTTCTCTTTCATAGGCATGCACGCATACACACACAAAAATGTGTCTGGACCCTAATGACATGAAGCTTGCCAGAACCCTGCACAGACCTCATGAGGAGGGAGAGAAAGCGAGGGACAGAGGAATGGAAAGAGGGTGGAGAGAAAAACACAGAGAAGAACAGTAAATGGAGGGACTCTGTGCAATGATGTACAGTAGCTGGGAGCAGGTACTGAGGAAGGTTACTGTATACTGACAAATGGGTGGAAACCTAGAAAGAAGGGAGGGGTGCAATCAATGAGAGAGTGAGGGTGTGGAAGAAATGAGGAGATCTACTCAGAAAGGAGCCAGGAAACTGTTTTCCTTTGTGGGTTAAGAGTTAACTACACTTTCCTTGATACAGTCAGTCACCTTGAGCACACAGTCCGCTGATTACAGTGTGAGGTAGCAGGTCAGAGACTGAACACAACAATTTTCTCATTGCAGCCAGACGAGAACTATACCAAGACGGAAAGTCAGGTCAAGGTCAACACAGAGAGAGAATGAAGGTGACCTACCTGTAGTTCTGTCTGAAAGAAGAACTTCTGCGGACACTGGGAACAGTCGTAGATCTTGTCTTCCTGACCGTGGACGGCAAAAATGTGCTGCTGGAGTTTGTTGGCCTGCACGAATACTGAAAAAAGAACAGCACAAGTTACACAGTGATGATTAGAGGAAAACAATCTTTCACTACGTCCACTTTGTTGGATTGTAATAACGTGTGAAATGGCTTTATGTGAACATATGGACTGCAAGGGGGCGATATTTCTTTGATGGAGTGCGAAGCTTTTTTCAGTCATATCTGAGAATCATTGACTGGTAAGCTGATCGATTGTCTATGTTTGGCCTCTGAACCACACATATTTGAATACTGTACCTGACTGCTTGTCATTATGTCATTGGGAATTGCCCACCACCACCATCCCTTTTTCTTTTATCATATTAGGTGGTTCTGTTTTTGTTTTTAATTCCAGTCTTTTTAAACAATACAACATCACCATAGCAGCACATTATCATATGCGTTCTGTTTTGCTGTCCTTCCATTCTGTCAGACAGTTATTTTTTCTATGCCATTCATAATGTGTCTCCCGCCATCTGCCGTCTACCGTCTACCGTTCCCTGATTCCATGTGAATGCAGCATTACACTCTGTGTGGATGTTTTCTGTCTTGTTTGAGTTCACAGGAGTCACTGTTGCTGATATTGGTTAAGTTTTTGATTTCATGCATATTAAGCAAGGATATAATTGTTGCCTGGTCATGTGAACTTATCTTTAATTTGCATTCAGATCAAATCAGGTGATCTGGCGAAATGCTGCAGGATTGTCTGGTGGTGGAAGTGTCACTTAATAAACAAAACAGGATCCATTGTGTGATGTCAAGGTGTGTACTCTATTCCTCCCCCAGTCCAAGGGTGGCGGTCCATTGCTGGAGGACTGGCCCTTTATGTGACTGGCTGCAGCAGTGTGATGTACGGCTGTATTTTTCTCAAAGTTGAGTCTGTTTCAACTTTTTTCGCCGCTTTGGCTCAGACAGCCGCAGCTGAAAGGAACAAGCCTCATTCAAATAGATGAAACCTTCGTCTTCGTGGATCACCTGTTTTGGTCTGATTGGAGCTTTAGAATGTTGTTCTTTTGCTTTCTTTTTGTTTTTCTTATTGTTTTGTCTGGTTAACAAAACACAAAGTATTAGTTTGTAACTGTAACTGTATGAAAGACACTGTGTCATGGTTGTATGTGTCAAAAATATCAATTAAAGAATAGAGCTGACCAGCTAATGCTTATCATGACTGAAGGCTTTTATAATTCCAGAGACAAAAAATCTCAATGAAATGAGCTCCAGGGGACTTTCCACCTGAAAATTTGCCCATTAACAGACTGATCAGGATTGTGGTGTGTGTGTGTATGTTGCTGGGGCCTGTAGAATGGTGCCAAATTTCAAAGCAACATTTCCAAATTTGATTGGCTATCACAGTATTTTATAGATGACTTGCAACGACATTTTCAATGGTTCAGTCCAAGCTTTAGAAAAAAAAATCCTGGTGTGCAGTGGAAATACCCGAAGGTAAAGGACAAAGGAAAACAACCCCCACAAACACACACATGATCACACACACAAAGCAAATTAAGGGTTAACTAGAAAGGAAGGAGCATATAGGATAGAAAGGAAAGACAGAAGGGAGCAAGAGAAAGAATGAGAGAAAACAGGAAGAGCTATCCTCAGCAGACCTTGTGTTATTTATCAATAAATTATGCTTCTTTTTTTAACTTCAGTTCCACTGTTGTCTCATACACTTTTTTCCTTTTCTTTTGCTCCCTTTGTTTCAGTAAACTTTTGGTTTTCACTGTGAGTGTATATGCGTTAAATTATTAAGCCTCCCCATAGGAGCGGTGCCCATCTTACTAATTCATAAGCCACTAAGGAATAGAGTTAAAGTTTAAAGCCTCGCTGTGTACCTGGGGGGGTAGGCACACAACACAAGACAAACTCTACAACTAAGGGAGGGAAAGAGAGTGGTGAAGTGACAGGGGGAGAGCGAGGGAGGACAGAGGGAGGAAGAGCAAGTGTACAGTGATAGAGGGCCTTTCTCAAACCAGACCCTCCCCACTCTTTCACTGAGGTTTAGGAAAGTGTTCAGCTTCAGGACAACTACCCTTTGTCCAGGAGAAACAGGAACTGTCATTAATTTTTTGCAACCATGGTTTTGAATCAGCAGCTTTCCAATGAAGCATATCTTTTGGTTTCAATCTTTTAATTGTTCACTGTAATATTTGCAAGCAGCTTAATTTCTACAACAGTATAAACAATACTTTACAATTTAATGAACATGTTTTTGTAGACAGCATATTCAATTTTTAATACAATACTGTAGCCTCTAAGTTGTTAATGCCTGAATGACATGGCTGTTCATGAAAAACACAACACGGCGTCGCACATGGTCAGTAAGTCAGCTTTGGGGTAAACTCGCTGTGGGAGGGTTTTATAGCCCACTTCCACTCCAGGCTAATTGGTTTGGGATGCCCCTTAATGTGGCGAACCCTCTGTGAGGATGTGCAAATGGAATGCAAGTGGGTGTAGGGTTTGAGAAACGCCTAGAGAGTCAAGAGATGGGAGGGAAGGAGCAAAGCATACTTAGTTTCTGGTAAAATACTGGAGTTATTGAATGGAACTCTAAGCACCACTGGCCTAATTTGGTCGTATGGTATTTTGTTTGGGTTCTCTGGTGAATTTCAGCAGCATGAGGCTCGTCACATTTGTCCTGTTTGGAGGTATTATTGCATTGACTCTGGCACATGCAGAGTTTTGTTTTTTCTTCTTTAGTGGTAGCACCCTGCTGACATCTTAAAACAATGAATATTCCTAATATGATCTTCCTGTTTACCTGAACCCCAAAAAGTCACAGCCGTTAGAGTAAACTTACTCTATGTATCAAGATGCAGGTAACCCAGAGAGAGCCATTTCTGAGCCATGACATGTTTTGGAGCTGATGCCAAGGAGGATTTAAGTGCAAACCCAACTCCCAGCTGCAATATTAACCTCATCTTGCAATTTTACCAAAATTCGCAATACAATGTGACCATGTTGGTGCTTAGAGAATGTGCTGTACATACATCATTATTATTTTGTTTCTAGTCTGCAGCTTTAATAAGGAACATAAAGTCTTGTCTGGCATGGTAAAAGCACTGGCTTCATATTCATCAATAAAAAGAACATATAACTGAATACAGAGCTATTACAATACAAAGCAAAACTCTGTTCATTTAGTACTAAGCATGAGTCTAGATAATAACAGGTGATAAACAGTGCTGTAAAACAGATACACACAAAAGAACATATGGTAGGGAATGCTGAAAGACATTACCTGTATTTTTACTTATTGAGATTTTAGAGTAAAAATAAGTGTGTTTGTGTGTGTGTGTGATTTTATACCTCTGCTGTCTAGTTTTGGAACGTCCTTATGCTTTTGTGTATTTCCATGTTTCTGTAACAATTTAAATAATTTGCAAAACAGATACGGCACAAGTGAGTAGCTATCTGTGCTACTGTCCTTGAAGGTGAATGTGTGTGTGTGTTTGCGTCTCACCTGTGAAGCAGACGGGACACTTGAAGGTACCTCCCATGCCTTCAAAGCTGTGCTCTATCAGGTGGCAAAGCAGCTTGGCAGGTGAATCAAACATCTGGTTACACAGCTTGCACTCGTGATTGATGCCCTCCTCTGCAAATAGGAGACAGACACGCATGTGTAGGCTGGATTAAGCAACAGGAAAACAGGACATATGACATCATTAATACAACACTCACGATGGATGTCTCACGCAAATACAAAAACGGTCAGACCGGGTTAGATCGTGACATATACTTTGTCAGAAAAAACAAATAGAATATACAGAAGAAAAACAGTAGATAGATGAGGAGAGATTCTTCTGTACACCAATGAGAGGAACCTAAATAGAAGTGACATGTAGCTCGGAACTGGTATTCACTCTGCCAACATTGGAAAGCAATTCTGAAATTTAACCTGTCAAGTCCCCGTACTGGATGCTAAAATATAACTTACATTTTCAATCCAATTGAATTGCCAAATAAATAATGTTGAGACTGTTTCACAAATTATAAAATTGCTTCACATAAGAAATCTTTGGAAAAACAACAATGGAAACTGAACAACAAACAAATGAACTTATCATAATGCAATGCATAATACATTTTAATTCAGTTTAAATGCATCATACACTTGCTTCTTCTCTCTTGCCACATGTTCTCATTCCGTTTTTTCCCTCTCCCTTGCACACTCCACCAAAACACCAATCTCAGTGCCATGGCTTCCTGGTAATAGTCTGTCCTCCCCACCGGGGCAGTAGATGATTTAACCATCCTATAGCCATCCGTCCTTCCTTCCTTCCCTCCATGTTCTCGTTAGCTGCTCTCCCCACTACAGACACTCACCCATCCCTCACATTGCCCATTTGTCCCTCCTTGTCCCCTTCTTGTCCCTCTTGGGTCGTCACGTGCTGATTAATTTGTGTGGCCTCCAATTCAAACCCCTCACCTCTTGTTACCTCTCTTCACATATACAACACTAGTCCCCTTTATTTCAGTCTGTTAATTTCTCTACCAGGACTCTATTATACCTGTGCATGTCAGACTTGCTTACTCTAAGAAAAGAAAAAAAATCTTAACATTTTAAGTTGATGCATAAATAATTTATTTATCTTATTCAGATGAAACTGACATCACATTACAGTGTTGAATATCTGGGACTTCTTTACTGATCAATCTGTATGGGCTGCTGGTGTATGCAGCAGCTAACTGATTTTACACGCCACACTTTGTCACTGCATCACAAGTCACACTACCGTATGAGCAGAGCTTTAATGAAAGTGAGCACAAATCATCTCTCCATGACAGATACAAAGGAAACAATGATCATGTTTAATTAAGATCAGGTCAATCTATCACAAACACACAAATCACAAAAAGACCGTCCAGAATGCAGCCTCCACCCTACCTCCTTATTCTCACTCGGGATTATACCAATGTTTATGTGTGTTTGTGCATGTCTATTTTAGGAAGGTGTCGGTGACATCACAGCACCCATGGTGAAAGGCCAGATGAAAGGTGGGCGTCATAAACACACAAACATACAAATGCAGAGACGCGCGCACACACACACACACACACACCCCTTGACGATCAGGTCTCCTGCCTGTTGTCCTTATCACTGTTGTAACATACAGGACCAATGCCCCAGTTCCCACCCACAACACAACCATGAACACACACACACACACACACACACACACACACACACACACACACAAACACGTGCACATACCCTGTGTAAGGCCACATACACACTCACACCATAGGAGTGCATAGCCCGGAGAGATCAGATGGTGTCTTCTGCGGGCCAATCTGTGACCCCTTGTGGAGTTGCACACAAACACGCACACACATTGACACATGCATACACATAGTGACTCAGAGATACACACAGCCTGTGACTTTTTCCCTTTTTGTCCCTTATCTCATGTCCTGTAAGTGTGTATGTACACAGTCTGCAGAACTTCAGCTGCAGAGCTACAGGGGATCGTTGGGTTAATAACGTCTTCAATCATACATCCATGACACCTATACTGACTAATGCACACATACACACACACACACACACACACAGATTCCTATCTTACTTTGCCTCAAAGGCCGTTACAAGGGTGCCCTAATCCCGGCTCAATAGCTGTGGGGGATTGTTTGTGTGGTGTGTGTGTGTGTGTGTGTGTGTGGGTGTGTGTATAGGATGGGTGTCACATGGGTTTATATGGATGAGATAGTATGCTCTGTGGTCCTGGTTCCCAAATCTTCCCTGTTCACACACACAGACACACAAAAACCTCAAAGGCTGCTAGGTTGTGTGGGGCGCCAGTGTGTCCGAGACACACTGAGACAGATAGAGGTTCATTATCATTTACTAGGAGATTGAAACAGCAGGAGAGAGTCCATTGGCGTGAAACACACACAGAGAGAAAGAAGGAGACACAAACGGAGAAGTGTACCATTGTAATCAAATGTCATATTTCATATTTTACTTGTCATGTAAGTATTCCTTGTCTTAGTAAAAGTGTACTTTTATTTAACATTGAATTTCTCCAAAAGAGAAAATTATTGTTTCACAACACAGAAGCAAAAAAGAGACCTGAGGATAAGAGAAATGGCTACACAAAAGGCACAGATAGAGACAGGGTGAACAACAAAGTAAAGCCTACCCTTCTGTGATCTCAGTGTGTGTGTGTTGGGGGTCTCTGTTGAAGGAATCTTAAAAGCTCCTGCCCTTAGTAGAAGCAATGTTCTCTTCAGAAGTAGGTTTGCATTCTTCCATATACAACCAGGATCAGGAAAGCGGTCAAACATCAGTTTTTTTTACATGTGCCTATTAACTATATTGTCCAAAATCATCATCTTCGAACTTCAAGACATCCTCACAGTTCTGATGCATAAAGCATGCGACAAGGCTACTGCAAGTATTCAAGCTGCAATTGCAGACACAAAAATCACACACAGGTCATCACATTCACAGAAATGTGATTATGACAGATTCCTAATAAAGGAAATGAAGCTGAGGTGCCTCAAATGACAAAATTCCCATAATGCACACAGTTGCACTCTGTATCATTTTATGATGTGTTTTGGGGTTTTTTGGTCTCATTTTTTAATAATTCTACAATCTTCCCCTCCACTGTTGTCCATAACAAAAGCATATTTGTCATTCTATTGACAAGCCATCTCAAGTACGGCTGCAGCTAATGATTATCAACATTGTATGTTGAATTATTAAGATAATAAAATATCAAAAAATAGGTAAAGAGATCATAATTCTGAGAGCCCAAGGTGACCATGCAAGAGCTAAAAACTTGAAAATATTATAGATTATAAATAGGGAAGCACAAAATCCACACATTTGATGAGAATTAAGTTTTTTTTAAAGATATTTTTTGGGGCTTTTGTGCATTTATGTACAGGACAGCTGAAGAGTGGACAGGAAACAGGGCAGAGAGAGGGGGAACGACATGCAGCAAAGGACCACAGGTGGAATCAAACCCGGGTCGGCTGCGTGAGGACACAGCCTCTGTATATGGGGCGCTTGCTCTACCAACTGCGCCACGGGGCGCCCCAATGAGAATTAAGTTAGCCAATTTATTGATTATCCAGATCACTGCACGCTTATTTTCCGAACTAATTTTTTCATTACATCCCTTTCAAGTATTGTTGTACTTATATATATATTTTCTGTGTGCATGAGAATGTGCAAGTATGTGTCTGGAGAACCACACAGAGATGACGTCATCGAAGCAAACAGTCCAACAAAAGAAACTTTAGAGGCTAATTAATAGTCAATCAATTATAGGGTGAGTGAAAAAAAAAGTTGCTACAGACGAGAAAACAGAAAACTAAAGTGAGAGATGGAAAGAGAAAGAAAGAAAGACAGAGAGAGCGAACTGAAGGGAAAACAGTGAGGTGCAGAGAGATAATTGGGCTGTCCGGAACAAGGGCATGGAGAGAGGCCTCCAACGCCTGTGTGTTCGTGTGTGTGTGTGTCCCATGAAAGAGTTCTCTTTTCTGACAAATACATTGTTTTGATCAGTGTGTGTGGGGACCGCAGTCTCTGTATGCTGTCCCCCTCTGAGACCCAGCCTGTGTGTGAGCGTGTGTGTGTGTGTATGTGACCCATAGTGAGATGACAGAGTCATAGAGCATCCTGCCGTTACGCTTTGTCTCACAGAGTGTATTTGATCCTCCACCACATGCACACACATGCACACACACACACACGCACACACGCACACACACACAACCCTGGGAGGCCTATGCTGGGACAGAGAACACAGGGGAGAGAGGGATGAGAGAAGAGAGTGAGAGGCAGGGTGAAGGTTAGGACTCTGAGTTTATTACCACACAACATAAAGTGAACTTTTTTTAATACACATTAAAGCCGGTTTAGAGAATTTATGCCTTTATGAAGGATTCATTTAAATTGTGTTTATAGGGAGCCTTAATTTGGATGTATGCACACCTGCACACTTTCCAAAGCCTTATGTACAGTCCTTTCTCCCTTTTTTTTATTCACAAAGGTAAACGTTGCAAAACAAAATTATATTACAAACCTTCTACTTGACTAATCCTGTCCAACTGTTCAAAGGCGAATTCCAGCTGTGCTGACAATTCCCATAATGCACAGCTGGTTGGTTTTGATTGGTTGCTAAGCCAACTCTCCTAGTGACACATTTGCACTATTTAAGACATTTTTCTTGATTACTCCACATGCAATAATAACAACACCTGGGCATGGCATTTCTGCATATACAGTACAGCCCCCAACTTTAGAGTGTTCGCCTTTATCCAGATCCTGCCGGTAATTGTCAACATGAAAATTTCATGTAGTGTTATTACTTTCATAGTATGCAGTAGACCAACAAGTTCCACTATTCAATTAACATATCAGAGAGGGAGGAAGACAGTCGTACTGTAAAGCTGTTTCTCTATGGTGCTCTATGTCTCTAAGAGGGAGAGAAATTTCGGCCCAACTATGAAGCTACGTTGTTCCTTCTTAACTGAGCAACGGATGGAGCTGCACACACATAAACACACACACACACACACACACACACACACATGCAGGTTATTGGTGGGTGGCTGCAGCACATTTGTAGAATTTCTGATGAGGCATCAGCTCAGAGAACAAGAGGAAATTTAGGCAGAGAAGAGAGAAACAAAACAATGTGAGGACAAAATATAATGCAATGGATAGATAGACAGAAGAAGGAGACACACAGGTAGAAAAAAAGCCATGCTGCAGCAGGACTCATCATTACAATTCAAGTATCAACACTGCCCCACACACTCACACACACACACGCACATTCACTCATTGCTCATGCTTTCCCTCATTCTCTCTTGTTACCCTCCTCTCTCTCTCTCTGCTAATTGATCAGAGGAGAGGGACCAGGTGGCATCATCCCAGTCACCACACACACACACACACACACACACACACACACACACACACACACACACACACACACACACACACACACAATCATGCCTCATCACAGACCCTGCAACATGCAGCAGAACATAAATGAGCTCCTTGGTTTGTGTTGGGGGACGGATCCCCAAGGTGCTTCCACACACTGCACTACACACACACACACACACACACACACACACACACCTTTTAACCCTTTCTTAGTCTTGGCTGGGATATCCTTTGGGTGCCTGGCCCCCACAAGCTCTAACATCCCTGCCTCCCTTTCCTCTCTCTGTCTCTGTATGGGCCACTGCGGGTCCCTCGGGGGTCTACCCTCATTACTGCCCTTCCCTGCTCCTGTCAACCCCGTCCATCCCCAAACTATTTGAGGCTGTGCATGTGCGCGTGAATGAGCAGAAGAAAGTGTAGAGGCTGTAAACCAAGCCAGGCGATTGATGGCGAGGACAGCAAGGGAGAGGCAGCAAGAGACAGAGAAAGAGGAAGACAGAGAGGGGTGGAGGGGGTGGGGGGGTGGGGGATGATGGGATGGACGAAGGGAGAGCAACAGAGGCATTGGGAGAAAGGAAGAGTGCAGCAAAGAAGAGAGCAGTGGACGGAAGGAGGAGGAGTATGCACCTCTCTGGGGGGCTCGCTCAAGGTGTGTTTCCATGGCAACCAGGGGTGTGGGGGGGCGGATGTGGGGGGAGTGAGCTTGACCCATTGGTAGTGTGGGGGCTGGAGAATACACATACACACACACACACACACACACACACACTCATGAAAACACACAACCTGCTGCAGTGCTGGAGGGGTCCCAAGAGTGCCCCCACCTTTACTCATCCTCTCCCTCTCTCTCTCTCTCTCTCTCTCTCTCTCACACACACACACACACACGAACACACACGCACAGAAAGAATGCTGCAG
>JAQLOL010000023.1:2041142-2058213 GCA_029783665.1 Naso thynnoides
ACACACACACACACACACACACACACACACTCATGAAAACACACAACCTGCTGCAGTGCTGGATGGGTCCCAAGAGTGCCCCCACCTTTACTCTCTCTCTCTCTCTCTCTCTCTCTCACACACACACACACACACGCACACACACGCACAGAAAGAATGCTGCAGTGCGAGGTCCCGCGAGTACCCAACACCCACACACACTCTCCCTCCCTCCTCTCATCTTCCATTTTCCCTCTCTGTTTCCATCACTCTCTCTGTGAGGTAATTGTTAATATTTTCATCATTTGTTTACTCCTTACTTACTGTGTGGATTTTTACATTTAGCTGAATGAGCACAGGGCTGGAGCTATACCCCTTTTAAAACAGAGGAAACTCATTTAATGTGCTCCACTGAAACAACCTGCTGTTGACCCACTCATTTCAGTTTACTGACAATAGTTCATTTATGGTCATCTCCACATGCCTAAATGTCAGTCTGCAACTTTCATTCCCTTCTTATCCACACAGTTAAACAAATACACACAACACAATTAAAATGCCAGACAATAAATATTAAGTGCTGACTTACTCATACTGACTCACTGTCACTAAACTGATTTGAAAGGAAAGGTAAGAACGAATGTCAGACAACATTAACATCCTGTGTTTAAGGGGAAAAAAAAGCAGTTTATAGAGTATCAAAACTCTCATAAAGGACTTCCACTTCTTCTTTAAAAATGTGTTTCAGCACTGGAAAGTTGGCATTACCAAAAAACTGGAGTGTCTATGCAGTAGACAGGTAAAAATATTTTTTAAATGGTACTTCACGATCAGAGAAAAAGACAAAAAGGGCTGACGATACTTGCTTCCTGCTCAAGAAGTAGAAAACCTACAACAACCAGAACGCATTGTGCTGTATGGACCTGTACAGGAACTCACTGGAGGTTGATGTGCCAGAGTTGGGTGCTTGGTTCTGGCTTGTCTGTTTTTAAAATAGGAAACAATAAAATGGTAACACAGGGCATCTGTCTCTCTCAATGCAACTTCTACACATTTTTGTTTGTGGAGGCAGAAATCTGAACATGTTGTAGTGAGAACAACAGCCTAAGGGCCGACACACCTGAAATCTAAACGGGCATGGAGCTCTGGGTGCAGACAACATGGAGGAAGTTTAATATTGCTTTTTGGCTTGTGCTACACACATTGCAATAAAACAAATGTGGTTGAAAATGGACAAAGTAACCCTTTAACCCCTCAGTAGTGTAAAGGATAGCAACATCCAGCCAGTGGAAAAAGCGGATATCCCTCCCAGCTTCTACTCCTTTGATTAGACGTAAGTCCTGATTTTCACATTTTCAAATGGTGATTTATTGTAATGAGAATCAAATATTTTATGTGACTATCATGTTGTGTTTAAAAAAAAAAAAGAAAAAAAAAAGATTTTTCTTGTTTTTTTGTACATAGTGCAGCATCATTAATTGGTAACTTGTATAATGTGCGCAGTACGTTCTTTTCCCTAAAAGGGATGTATATTATACAGCCCTGTGAGATTTGAGACTGACTGGATGCCATTGTTTAAACAGGAAGGACATGCAGAGATTACTACAGTCGTCGAAAAGTTCTGTGGGAAACAACTTCAAAAAACTGAACGAGCATCGATTTTCCAATAATGTTTGAATATTTCCCAGTGACTTCCAACTTGTATTTTGGCTTGAAATGCCCTCTCTACCTTCAATACTGGCTGCACTCCTTGTTTACACATCTGACATGATACTGTAATATATATTTTTACTGGAAACTCACTCACTCACATGAAAACACACTACACAACAACATACCCACACAAGCAGATACACTGTTGGCAGAGATGTGCAGCATATGGTGATAACCAGTTTGTGTTTGTGTGTATAATGAAAGGAAGTACAAATTGAGCATATTTGCGCGGTGTACGAGTGTATGTGTGTCTTGGAAGGAGGCTGTGTGTGTGTATGTGCGTGTGTGTAGCAGCTTGGATTTTCCCTATCAGATTACATAACAGTAGGAAGCTGGAGCACTCGTTCTTGTAGCAGCCAAATGCTGTCTCACTTACACACATGTGCACACAAATACATATCATACATCATCATCATCTCTCTCTTTCTCTTGGTTTTTTCCTCTCTGTCTGTCTCTCCCTCTCTGGTCATTGAAAAGAACACTTGCATAAATTCATGAACATTTTGTTTGCAGTGTTTTTGAGGTTTTAGCACACATAATAGCTCATTCATTTTTGGGTTAAAATGACCAACTGTTTACAACATATGTACAGGAAAGACTTAAAAATGAATTTAAAAATAATCAATAAATGTAGGAAATATAAAACAGATAAACATAAGTGTGCAGACAGATGGATATGTGGCTTATTGAAAAGGAAATCATTTTTTTTCATCCTGACTTTGATTTAAAGCTGTGATTTGAGGGATATTTCAGTCCAGATTCAACTTGGCAGCAGATCAGATAGTAAACACATAATCTAGACAACAATAATTTCTTTATAGACAACTTTTACCTTCTGTGTTTAGAGAGATTCAACGAAGATAATGATAATGATGATGATGATTATGATAATGATGATGACGATCAGGCGGCATGGTGGCTTTGTGGTTTGCACTTTCACCTCAAAGCAAGAAGGTCCTTGATTCGATTCCCGGCTGGGCCTTTCTATGCGGAATTTACATGTTCTCCCTGTGTTAACATGGGTTTCCTTCGGGTGCTCCAGTTTCCCCCATCATGGTTTTGATGGTGGTGGAAATTTGAGCACTCGGAGGTGTGTACAAAGGTCTATCTCCAGTCAGGACCCTTGACCGAAGCGCTGGCTCAGAATCTTGAATTATTTCCCCACGTGCTGCGCTTTGGCTGCCCACTGCTCCTCAGGGATGGGTTACACGCAGAGACCAAATTTCACTGTACGCTTTACATATGACCAATAAAGTACTTTTACCTTTTTTTTTTTTTTAGCTTGACATCACAATGGTCAATTATCACACAGCAAACAACTTCAGGCACTGTATGTTCACATCTGAATCTTTTGTCCAAATAAGGGGCATAAATATTTTTGTTCAGTTGCGAGTTTCTTAAAAACTCCTCTGATTGTCTTGGAACTCGTATTGCTGTCTGATTCGACTATGTGACGCTGGGTTGTAAAACTATGCAGGGCCCAAATCACAAGTAAACTATCTTAAAAAACTGTCTTAGGTTTAAACTTTTCACAACTGATATGAGTAAAATCAAGACTGAGATTTTAAAAAATGAAAACAAAAAAATACAAATTTAACTTTAAAGGTAGATTAATGAAGAAAGCAATGAAAAAACTGACACCAAATAAAGGATAAGACACATTTAAGACCCAACTCTGAGGCCTCTGAACTGTTTATATATATACGACATATTGAATCCCCATACTTCTGTCATCAATCAGACTACTGTACACACAGCGGTCCAATAGTGGAGAGCAGGTTGATACTGAAACATCACATGTAGGTGCATTAAGACACATAATCTGTTGTCCTTTACATGAAAAACACAGGGACAGGGTGTTCAGTGTCATCTAGAGAGCACTTGACCGCAACAATGAGCAGCTGACATGTAAGTCTTGTATTATCATACGTAATGAGACTTTAATTAATATTCAAACAGGAGAGGAGCACATATTATCGCTCTGGCCTTGGAATCGTCACCCAGGACTTTCACAGGAAAATGGGGAATTACTGTTTCCTCCAGTAGACACACTGAAAGCCAGCAACACTAAAACACACACAAGCACACACATACACACACCTTTTTTTAGCTCGTTAGCAGGGATGAGAGTAATAAATGCAGAGTATATTTGTGTTTAGAATCTTAATTGAAAGCTTGAAAGTGGCCAGGAGGGAATAAGCCTAATCACTGTGTGTGAATAAACCATCAACACACACATACACAAACACAGGAAAGAGAGACAGACACACAGACACACAGACACACACACACATACACGCACACACACAAAAGCTCGCCACTCCCTAGGATAACATTTCAAACTGAAGAATTTTCCTTTTTCTAGTCGTCCATTCATTCCTTTCCTCTCTGTTGTCCCTTTAACCCTCTTCTTACCCCTCTACAATTACTCCATTCTCCCATTTGTTTACAGTACATGTGTAAAACACAACTACAGCCCCCTGGATGCACATCAACAGTACGTGTACGCTTGTAAATCAGCTTGTGTGCTAAATGCTGGTTAAAGCTATAGTAGACATCCACAAGGAGTTATAAACAGCCTTTATGGTGGGTCAGGGCATGCCCTATTAATTACAGGTATTTTTATTTTTACTACAGGTGTTTTTTATTAAGTAACTGGTATCACTGTGAAGTTATGTTTGTATTTCAAGAAAAAGTGGTTATTTGTTATGGTGGCTTTTATCAAATTACAAGCCTGCAATTCACATTTTATACGATAAAATTAATTTGGAAAGAAAATGTAAAATTTTATTTGAATGACTCATAAATTGCTTCGTAAGTTGAATGGATAATCAAGTTACTACACACACACACACACGCACACACACACACACACACACTTTTGAAGGAGAATGAGGGAGATTGAAAGCCAGAATTAGGTGCAAAGTGAATCAGCCCACCATGAAGCCATAGATTAGAACACACACGCTCACACACACACACACACACACACACACACACACACACACAATCACCCACCCATCCAGGTTAGCAAGCATGTCTGTATCCAAGGCTAATCACCAAGGCAACCGTAATCAAGGCTCTGATCTAGTTGTCAAGGTGATGGTGAGAGGGTCACCCCTGACTGTCTCTCTCTTTCTCTGAATGACTGAATCACTCTGTTTTAGAAACAACTGCGATTAACATTCATATTCTGCTCTAAAGGGACGGATATTAAAGTTTATGAGACAATGTGTTAAAAAAGGGAGCGTGTGTGAGACATGTGGAGAGAGGGGAAGGACATTGGTAGAGACAGGTAGGGACAGAGAGAGCAGAGATTTGATGTGTTCATTAATGATTCAACTCTCGTTGCTTTTTGGTGCTAAACCTAACAGATATGTGTGTATGTATGAGTGTGTTTACCTACCTCTATCTAATCCTATCCTGCTGTTTACTACTGGTGTGTGTGTGTATGTGCACATGTGTGTGTCTGTATGCGTGTGTGTGTCTGTGTGTTTCTTTAATCTGTGATCCCAAGGGTAGTCAGAGGGAGCTAGCAGGCTTATCCCTGCTGCATCTCCCAAATACCACTAAAAAGCCAATCTCCATTCCACGACAACAACATTAACACACACACACACACACACACCAACATACACAAACACAAACAAAAATTGGAGAAAGATGCCTGAAAGATGGGCTTAATTTTCTGTTCACCAAAATGTAAACTCCCTCCCAAAGGATGTCACCCTGCACACATGTTGGCATAAGGCGATCACATGTAATACAGCAAATAAAATATGTTTCAATACTCTCTAAATGTTCTCGAATGCTTTTCTTCAAAATTAAAAATAAAATTAACTGATCTGCTGACCACCAACCAGACTACACCTCCCAGTTCTAATCATGACAGTTACCGCGCAACACACCACCAACCTTTTCTGCTAATTTTGCCTTAATGAAAACAGCAAAAGAAATAAGTGAAATACCAAATTTTGGCAGATACGATCATAAAACGCTAAAATAAAATAGAACCTGCAAATTAAACAATCCAAAATTTGAGTACTCTAGAAATGACAAAGGATATGTTCACATGTACATACAATCAGAACTCTGTCATACGTTGCGGCTTCCTTGAAAGTCCGCATGTCAGTCTGCAAGACCATAAGACACAACTCCTAAACCTGACAGAGGAAGAAGAGGGAAGAAGAGAGCAGGGAAGGGGAGAGGAGCAAAGCCAATAAGAGCTCACAGCAGGTTGCTAATAATGCAGCTCCAGCTGTACCAGTTAACCTGCAAACTGCCCATCTGGACCAAGAGAGAGAGAAACAGAGAGGTATATGGAAAGAAACAGAAAGAGAGAAAGAAAGAAAGGAAAAAAGAGACAATAGAAGAGAAAGATAGAGAAAGAGGTAGCGAAAGAGAGAGAGAGAGAGAGAGAGAGAGAGAGAGAGAGAGAGAGAGATACTGTGAAAGACAATAGTTATAGTATGGTTCAAAACATCAAAATTATATGATATCATAAAATATTTAAAAAATAATCTCAAATTATATGACCAACAGTCCGAAACCATTTTTTTAAAAAAACCCTCACATTTAAGCAGCTGGATATGTGTTTGGTCCTTTCGGTCAACGAGTGACTCAAATAGATTTTCAAAAGACATTAATTAAAATGCTACTTTCCTAGCTATTAATTCATTGTTTTTAGTGCTAAAACATTGACACAAAGTGTCTGTTTGCAAATTACGTGTTCATTTGTCCTCATGTTGTATCCGACAAAATGTTTTAAAAAAACAGTCAATCACAAAAAGAAAGAACAGTAGAAAAAAAAAGAAGAAGAAAAGAGTGAGAGAAAGCTGGCAACATCCTCAGCTGGACTGGGGTGGACAAGTGGACAGCGTATGGACACACACATGTGCGCGCACATACACACACATACACAGTAGGAGTGACCTTGGTCCAGCCTGTCTGTCCTCGCCCCCTGCCCTGGACAGCTACATCCCCCACCGAGCCACCCTGCCTGTCTCTCTCATTCTCTCTCTCTAACACACACACACACACACACACACACACACACACCACAGTGCCATACCAGGACGTGCCAAACAGAACCACGCTGTGGTCATAGAAACAATACAACAAACAGACTAGAAGAGACCAGAATAGCAGGGTACAGAGCAGAAAAGAATAGAAAAGTGTGGGGAGGCAGAAACCAGATTTTTTTTACTCAAAAACTCACATACTTGCAAAACACACTCAACTTCAACACAAAAGACACACAGCTAGCCAACTCTAACCCTCCCTAAAGCACAAATGTATCGCCTACCCTCACACACAGAGCAGTAGCATGCTAATGAAGTCAGTAAATCACTACTAGGTCATGTGTGGAAAAGCCTGCCAGATACCTGCAACCATGGCTAGAGACCTCCCTCAGCCACACACTGTGTATGTGTGAGTGTGAGTGTGTGTGGGTGTGTGGGTGGGTGAGCATGAGAGATGGAGGATGCCTGTTGGCTGTAAACATGACTGCTATGAGAAAACTGAGCAAGTACAGAAGAGGCACAAAATGGCAAGATACAGAGTTTCCGTCAACAGTGAAATATTATGCATACACCCCACATGTGTTCCTGTTAGTGTTCATCTTTTCTACTTTGAGGGAAAATGACAAACCGGGAAACTGCACTCAATAAGTTAGTTTACTGTATGTCGGTTTACAGCATTAAGAGCAACTCATTTCATTAATGTTAAAAAAACATGAGACGGACAACCTCAAACACATTAAAACTACAGAAGCACTCAGCTGAAGCCCTTTTCCTGCCCACCATCTATTAAGACTATATTACTACCTGTGTTGATGTGTGCGTGTGTGCGTGTGTGTGTGAAAGCTGTTATAAGAGCAGCTAATCAAGGTAACATTTTAGTGGAAAGGCATCTCCAGCTGGGTGGGCCAGGTAACGATCAAGCTCACAAGGAGCACAATCATGCCTGACCGGCACCGACAGGTCACTCTCAGGCTACATCCACATGACAAATTTCTCGTTTTTAGATTACTAATATGTTCTCCTGAAACTAACTAAACTACTATCGAACCCTAGCACTACTTTAGAAATAATCTCTGTCCAAACCCACGCCGGAAGACACATATCACATTTACATTCACTTAAAATGGGCGAACACCAAAGATGGTCACAAGTCTTTGAGCTCAAGTCCAAGTCAAGTCTCAAGTTTCTGAGCTCAGATCAAGTCAAGTCTCAAGTTTTTTTATGGTGGTAATGAGTGTTCATCTGCTGCATGTCAGTCTGTTTGCTTAGAACACAGCGTAGCTATATCTGTGGAATTCAAAGTATGTATTGTATTACAGATAGTAGTAAATATCGCACATGGGTAATGACGTGTGTGCATTAAGAAGGGCATGAGACTCAGCCTCTCAGACTTTACTGCTATAAAGAAAAAAAAAGTTTGTTCACGAGTCCCAAACCTCAAGTCCGAGTCAAGTCTGAAGTCTTTTGAGCTCAAGTCTCAAGTCAAGTCTTAAGTCACTGTGTGAGCAACTTGTGTGAGACTTGAGTCCAAGTCTCAAGTGCAAGTCCCCATCTCTGGTGAGCGCATGTTGGTATAAGCAGAAAGCAGAAGCTTGGCTGCTTCGCTGCAGAAACAGACTATGAGAGAAGAAACGCACAGAACATAATGTTTTTTTTTTTTATATGAACCAAAGAAAAGGTGAAACTGTTCCTGAAAGGAACCTAAAAGGGCAATAATTGTGGGAAAAAAAAACAAACATTGGCAGTAACAAGGAGAAGGACACACTTTGAAAAAGGACCCAGTCCGGAGGAGAAGGTGGGTGTCTGTGTCATGGCTTCTGCCCATCCAGACTTCAATGCAAGCCCTGAATGTTCAAACTACAAGCGTGTGTTCACAGTGTTTACTTTAGTCTTATTTTAAATGGTTCTAAAATCCCGGAGTAGTGTGGATGCCAAGCAAAACGTCACAAAAGTTTGTGTTTAAAACATCAACGCAGCAGTGTAGCTTCAAAAAGACACAAACTACCGCAATTACCTGCTCTGACTTGTAGTAAACAATAAGTTCATAAAACTTAAAGCTGCATACTTGCTGTGATAGATTACCTTGCTGAAATATTTTTAGCATTTTTTTACATTGCAAAACTTGCTTTTGTAAGCTGTTGTACTTCATCTCATTTTTTTATCAGATGAAACAAAGAAAATAAGATACGGCACTGACATATTTTCAGCACAGCTACGATCGAATTTACCAGGAGACAAATTGCCCCTGTCTAAAACACTGGCAGCAGATCTTAGTGCCAGTTTGTAAAAATCAAACAGCATTTTGCATCTTTAACAGAAACATGGGAAAAATAGGCAGAGAGCAGAGACACAGTACCACAGATATATTAAACCTGCTCTTTATTTCTGTTTCTATTGCTATAATTATTTATGCCTTGACCTGTGAATAAAATACAGCTGAGCTGTGAGTTTACAGGTGGATGTCAAAATTTTACTATTAGGTTTGTAACTTTAGATAAAAAAAATGATGAGGAAAATATATGTAAACAAAAATGTATATCACAACATGTTAAAAGGAAATTCTGGAATATAATGACAGATTTCGAACAAGCAACAATATGTTTGTGTGCTGTACCATGGATGGCGAAAGCTCTCTTTTCTGATTGGCTGACAGGCGTGCATTAAAATCTTTTTATGCAAATGTGGTTCAGCTCAAGTTTAATCACCGTTAGAAATGAAAACTATAGCATAAACATGAAAGAGCACAGTTGCTGTTGCCATCTTGGCTGCGTACCAGAAAGAGCGGGGCCAACAACAAAGCGGAGCAGGCTGGAGGCTGTTTGTATGTGTCGCCATTGGACTGTAATATATAAATTATATATAAATATATATATAAAGTATAAATAAATTCAGTAAGTCTTCAAACATTTTTAAACAAGAATGTGACCACGTAGATTCCCAATATGTGGTCAGTTTATCCAAATAAAATCTGTTTGTAAATTTGTTGTGTAGTTTTGAGACTTCTGAGGAGTCACAGGTCGCTGGGTGAGATCAGCCGCTCGTCTTGCTGCAGTAGCCCGACACCCTGCGTCTTCACGCTCGAGGGACAATGATTCAATGAACTTACCTGTGCAGCTCTTCAGTAATTAAACACTGGCTTTAGTGCATCTGTAGCGTTTTGGAATTATGCCTTTAAAAAATTAAATTTGATAGATTATTGTAGCTGCTGTTAGTTTATTTGACAGTACAGTTGAGATTCATGTTTTAACTTGACAGAAGAACAGCACTGCCTCTGAGACTCTGTACAGATATCATCATGTTTCAATAAATATACATGTATTAATATGAATGGATCTTGTTTCATATTACTAAACTAATATACAAACCAGTTACAGACTAAGCAACATAATTCACTAAATCTCTGTCAGGTTATTTTCTGAGTGAAACAGCGTTAGTGGAGATTTTAGTTGAGATTATTTTGTAGAGTTAGAGGTTTTTGGTTTTGTTTTGTTTTTTGACCAGGTTTCAGAAGAGTTGCTGGTTTTTCAGTTACAGAGTGAAAGCATAAAAGAAAGGAAGCAAGTTCATTTATTGAAATTCAACTGAATTTAAGTCAATTCAAGTGATGGCAGGTGACAAATCGCAGTCCAATGTAATTTAATAACAAAGCTTGGACTGTTTTCGCCTTTTAAAGTAACGCAGAAGAAGAAGCAAGGTTGAAATTATCATTCCTGGTAAGTGCGCTGCGGCTGTGCTAGAAATGAAAGTGAACACAATACACGAGTAAGTACATAGTGTGCAGAGTGCACTAAATTACATGTTAGAGTACTAACGGAAGTTGTGATTTGAGACGCAGCTACTGCTAGACTGCAAAAGGGATTATAATTTACAGTTGTCATGACAACTGTCAACTCTTGTTTCATAACCTTTAGAATTTGAGTATGAAAAATTCTACCAAAAACTTGTAAATATTTCCATTTTAAATTGTTTGCAAATGACCATGGTACAAGCGGAATAATCAACTTTTAAGTGTGCGTTAAATGGTTTGAAGGCACTTTGCACAGTACTCAGAGATTAGGCCTTACATGATCTCCTATTGTCCATTCACTTATGCAGGTACACACCACCTAACACAAACATAATACTGTGTCAAATACACAAATGTGTACTGCAAGCTGCAGAATGAGAAATTACATTCATACACTTTCATTAAATGTGCAACTTGCCAAAATAATGTACATTTTGGATGTGCTGCATTTTAATAATAAAATTATAGCTTCTTCATGCTCTCACACACACAGGCACACAAAAAACAAGCACTCACACACACACACACACACACACACATACACACACTTCTAACTTCTGTCAACCTCAAATACAAACAAATAAATAAATGAACACAAAGATATTAATTATTCCAAGGCAAGAATCAAATATACATGTGTCTAGAGATCTGTGTGTGTGAGTGCGTGTGTGTGTGTAGACTTATAAAGAGAATCCCCAAAGAAAGACTGAGAGGCAGACCTACAGAACAACTGACAGATAAGACAGACAGACAGACAAAAACAATGCAGAAAAAAAATCTGCAAAAGTGCAGTGCAGATAAAAATTCACATTCAAAACGTATACACACTTAAGCTGAATACATAGTAGACATTAAATTTGAATGAATGAATATGGCAATGCAATTTAACTCATCAATTAATTGCAGACAGTAAATTTATCTTTTTCATTTTGTTGATTCCAATTAGTGAATTTTTGGTCGAACTCTCTTCTCTGACCGGCAAGAAAAAAAAAAAAATCCCATAGAAACCAATGACATCAATGGTAGAACTCTGTTATCTGGAAGTTCAAATAAAACATGTCTCCCTGTTGCAGCTAAGACGCTTGGAAAAGCTCACAGAGGCTACATGACAGCAGCATATGGATTAAATATTCAGCTTGACATGCAAAGTATAATGCACATACAAGCACATGCATAGAAAACTGCTCAGTTCAACGGTCCCCAGGTCTACTTTAGAGAGTTCACTTGTGGAGCAGAGCCACTACAGGGAATCACAGTTTAGCCCTCCTCTCTTACTCATCGGATCTGTCTCTCTGTCTCACAATCAGCCACACATGCAAGAGCGCACAGATGTGTTTATATTCACGAAACCCTCCAACAGTCACACATATTTCATACGCGGCCATTCTGTCTCTCTGTCAAGGCTCCAGGTTATATCATTAATTACATCTGACACCGCTTCTTGTGTGTTTATGCGTGTGTATCTACAATACGCCCCTGGGGGCTTGAGTAGGGAAAGTGAGGTTCAAAGACCCCCTGCCAGAATGCTAAATCAATATTAATACATGCTCACACACACACACACACACACGCATGCTTACACAGACACACAGACTTCCAACAAAGAGATGTCAGCGCAGTGGTTAGAGGGCATTGTTTCATTGTCTCTGTGGTGCTCCCCTTCCTCTCAGTCACCCTCTCACTTCTTCCTCCACAACTACTCTTCATCTTTCTGCCTGTCTATTTCTCTCTCTCGCACAGTCTCTTTTCTACTGTTTCACTGTTTCCTTCTCTTTTGGATTCTCACCTCTGCAGACACACTAGAGCAACATGATAGAGACTGCGTAAAGCTGTTTAGGCATTCATGTCAGCTCTGTGGTGTTGTTGACTATTTTGTTGACACTTACAAGACAGTGCGTTTTTGATGGGTAAGAAAATCCAATATGACTTTTGCATCATGTGTGAAATACTCAGAAACTGGTTTGTCTTGGATGATTTTACAGAACCAAGAGGAGACAGCAGATGTGTGTTAGTGTTTCTGTCCTCATTCTCTGCCTGTTGGTTCTCTGACATTGTTTTTGATTTCTTATTTTGCTGTAATTGTTGTGTCCTGTATCATACTATAGCCTTGATGTCTTGGACTCCCTCATTTAGAGAGGATTACAGTTAATTAATGGCAATTTTTTGTGCTTTCAGAACGTCCTACTGTCTTTATATTTTAGGTGACCAATTTCTGACCAGATTGTTGCAGTGGATCAAAGGTGTTGTGAACTTTTTCAGTGGTTTTCGTCTTCTTTTACAGTCGCTTGTTTCTGTAGTCACTGTAAGATCCACAGTAAGGATCACAGTATTTGTCTGTGCTGGGCTACATCATATATTTATATGCATGTAACTGAATGAGAGGCAGTTGCAGTGGCAGACACTGACCTTTTCCACCAACATGAAACTGATTACATTTAAGATTTTGACATCTTGTTTTGGTCAGTTCAGGGCATTTCAATCAAATTTAAATAGGTTCGGAATCTGAAAATTTGGTTCCTGACTAGAATTAGGACCAAAGTGGCCGTATTAAATTTTACAGGTTGTTGTGCACTATGGAACACCTTGTGTCGATGAAATATCTTTGATTACAATGGTATTGCTCAGACTGGTGGAAGTACTTAACATAATACACTTTAATGAGGGTTAAAGTCATCAGTGACTGAACTTACCTGCTGTCTAACACATAACAATCCACTGTCATTCTGTCAAGCTATGCCTGAAAATGGTAATGACCAACATCTGTGTGCCTATTGTTTAGAGGGACGACACTCAGGTCCTTTGTTTAATGCGGTGGTTTTAACAATTATGGGCTGATGTAAACCATAAATTAAAACATGCTTGCTTTAACTAGAGTGCATGCAGACACACAGACGCAACTGAAAATAATTGACTAATTTGTAGGTACACAACAGCTGGAGTTGGAGGCACACCGTTTATCCCAGCCGTATGTACGATGCTTTTACTAATTGCCTCTCCACCCAACCATGCTTGACCAACCATTGTCTCATGGCTGACTTCATAGCAGAGACTGTATGTGTGTGTGTGTGTGTGTGTGTGTGTGTGTGTGTGTGTGTGTGCGTGTGCGCTGTATTGTCATTTCATTGTTGCCTATTCTCTTTGTCCTTTGTCACTCTCAGCATTTATTAACATCAAAATAACATCTGTCAACTTCTGTACAAATACACCTGACAGACACAGCTGAGGTCTGGACACACACACATATTCACACACACACGCAGACATGCGAAAAAACACTCCACCCCTCTAACCAAAAACAGAGTAACAACCCATGATTTCAGCCTAAAGTGTGTGTGCATGTTTTGTGTGTCTCACTAGAGCACATCTGGGTATAGAGTGCTCTCTCTGCTCCAGATGTGTGTTTTTAACCACCGCAGGCCATATCACACCTGGACACCACAGAGAAATACGCACACAAAAACAAAAACAAATGATCTATGTCACCAATAAACAACCAAAAATCACACAGACAGTTCTACAGAATTTAGCATTAAGGTGCTTTAACATACACTTCTGTTTGATGCGTGCAAGTGTGTGCTGTGTGTGTGTGTGTAGGGTGTGTTCATGCCTGAATATTCAATTAGAAGATAAAATGAAAACCTCATTGTCATTATATGTACACAAACACTGCTGAGGAAATAAATTTAACTTTAAATCTAAACCTTCCTTTTGGTCTCTTTTTTCCCATCTGTACTCACACAAGCTCACAAGGGGAAGAAGCACTACCTGTGCGGCCCCAGGAAACGGGGCTGAGGACCCTCCTAATGACTTAATTGAGCTAATTAGCAATGATAAGACGTCCAATCAGCGCTCTGGCTTCCTGAAGGCTCTTGTTAGGAGCTAATTAAGGAACCAATCACAGCAGGAGAGGTGATGGCGATACGTCACAGTAATGAGGCAATAGAGTAAAACACATTTCAATAGTTTTCTGCAACACCATGATTGAAGTTAAGCTCATACGGTGAAAAAAATACAAAAAACTTTTGAAAAAGGATATATAACAATTTTAAAAAATATAAAATACAGCCGTTGTCTGATATTACTTTTAAATGTATAAGTGGTCAATAATTTTTAGATTAGCTACAGTACCACACAGCTTGCTATGATGGGCACTTTTTACTGTGAAGCAAAGACAATAAATAAATAAAAAAGACAATAACAGGAGAAACCTTCTAAATGTATATGTCTCACTGGGATGAGTTACAGTTCTCTCTATTTGTAGAAATACTGCAATGATTGGTACAACTACACGGACAAAATTTACTCCCGGTACTGCAGCTGCTGCATTTTTGCTACAACTCTAACTGCCTTTAACAGCTATGATCACAACTACAAGTTCTCCTATATTTTGCGTGTGTTTTCTCCATCATTACCCTCATCATCACACCACTTTACCTCTGTCCTCTCTTCCTCCCTCACTTCCCTCTATTCTCCCTCCTCTTCCCTGTCTTCTAGGGGTAGTGTTCATGCAGCGTGGAGTCCTCTCTCTCTCTCTCTCTCTGTCTCTCTCTCAATCTGGGCTCCATGCTGTGCCGGTTTAATTGCAACAGCACCCTCATGAGCTAGTCGGGCACTGTGCGTGTGTATGTGTGTGTGTGTGAAGGAGAAAAGGAAAGAAGGGGAGAGATGGAAAGAGAGACCTCCTCAGAGTGTTCAAGGATAAGCAGCAGGGTGCCGGGCCACCTTCCCCTCTCCTCTTCCACCTTGTTTTCCATTTCCTCTTCTCCTCATCCTCCTCCTCAGCTCCACCTTCCCTCTCCTCTCTCACTTCCATGCCATCAGTCTTTCCCCCGCTTAGTCCCCTTTGCTCCCTCTTGCTTACTTTCTCCTCCCAACTGAAGGATATGCATCATTTTGTCTCCATTGCTCTGCTGCTTCCTCCTCCCCCTCCATCTCAATCTACCCCCCACCAACACTCACGCACCACCGCTGTATCTTCTCCAGCTGTCTCCCTCGTCCATCTCACCCCTCTCTCGTCCATCCATTGCCCCCCTGCAACCCCCACCCTTGTCCTGACTGTACCTCCCATGATGCCCGTGGAGACTTCCTGTCAGAACTCCCTGCTCTTCATTCCTCTCCTTAATCAGCTGTCAAATATCAAACACTCACTCCACTGCTCTTCCTTTCTTGCCCCCAAGGGCGCCTGAGAACCACATACATGCACTCACACATTTCTATGTCCATGCACAAATGACCACACGCCTAAACGGAGACGCATCAGAAGAGACTGATACTTGTGTGCGTATCTGTTTGTCCATGTTTAACTGAATACTAATAGTAGCTGATCAAAGGTACTAGGGCTGTGCTAAAAACTGATATATATTGCAATGTTTGTATAAGTGATATCTGTATCGTGTCGTGACCCACGTATTGTGATATGTATCATATTGTGAAGTCCTTGCCAAAACTTGTGCACTTTATTTTCATACTTTCAGTTTAGTGTGTCCAGTTTAAATGCAGAGGGCACTTAAATTATATTTTTCATTTCGATGTTATGGCAGCTATGTCAGTGTGTTCGGTAACTTGCAAATACCATTCAAATAAACGGGAAAGGAAATTTTGAATTACATTGTTTTGACTCAATTTGTCCACTGAATTATGAATATAATGTGATATAATGTGCTAAAACTATCCAAATCGTAAACGGCAACTTGTATTCCTGCTCTGCTTTTACATTTTCAGTGAACTATGTGGAATATTGCAACATAACGCAATATGCATTGTATCGCAATGAATAGCGGTATAACCGTATGTATCGTAATGGGCATCATATCATGAAGTCCTTGTTAATACGCAGCCCTGAGAGGTACACTGTTCATATAACTCACTATCTTGAGCAGATCTCACCAGATAATGTAGTGAAGACATTTGGCAAACATGAGGGGGGGCGGCCACCCAAACACACAAACACACATGCACACACAAACATACACAGAGCCAACAGCTACAGATATCCCTCCATAACTCACACACAGTTCATGATGATGGAGAGCTGGTGTTTCCCACTTAATGACAGCAAAACACTCGCCCACTCTGTCTCACTGTCAGCACTGCCATGTGTGTGTGGTCATGTCAGTGTGTGTGCGTGTGGTTTATGAATTCATTCATCTCCTAATCTCGTGCAGCTGGGGAGAGAAAGAAAAGGAGGGATGAGGGAGGTAAAGACAAGAGAGTGTTTGGATAAAAGGAAGAAAACGATGGAGGATATAATGAGGAAGAGGGAAAAAAAGGAAAAACGGGAAACAAAGGATAAGACAAAGAGATGAATGGGTGGTCCAAAGTGGATGAAAGGTTGAGGTAAAGTTGTTTAATCACCTCAGCTTCTGCAGCTGTATCCAGACGCACAACACACACTTGTCTAAATGATTAGTCATTAGCCAGTAAACCTACTGGCAGACAGACTGACAGGCAACAATAAATCTAATGAAGCCATCATCAGAAACCCTGAGAAAACAAACGACATCACTGACCAAACACTTGATTTATCATTTCTATGATCTTGGACAGTCAACAGCAGGAGAATTCATCTGCA
>JAQLOL010000023.1:2066605-2083909 GCA_029783665.1 Naso thynnoides
GTGTGTGTGTGTGTGTGTGTGTGTGTGTGTGTGTGTGTGTGTGTGTGTGTGTGTCAGTGTGCTGCTGTGAGGGTCCCCATAGGTGTCCACCCTTTCAGCAGTTGGACTGCCAACTCATAAACCCCCCAACCTCCAACTCCCCCTGCAGAGAAGAGATGGGGAGGGGAGGGAGTGAGAGGAGGAGCTCAGGGGAGGAGGGTAGGGGAGACCAAAAAAGGGAGTGCAATAAATACAGACAGACAGTGGTCGTAAAAACATTTAGAATAACAACTGCTCACCAAAAAAGATCAACTTGTAAGACACATGTGCTTATATTATCCTGTGAAGTCTGAATTTTATGGTAAGTTCTTGTTTTGACAGCAGAGCTCGCATTTATCATGCAGCATTTAGCTGGAATGGTTTTATGATTTTCAAAACAGCAAGAATTAATATAACAGAGTACTTATAGTGTTCAATTCTATGTCAGTTTACCAAATAAGCCAGGCTTTTTAAAGTCTGATTCATTTAAATTAGTTCAATAAAGCAAATTCAAAAAAGTCAAAGCTCAGTTACTACAGCAACTTATGCTTGTACACAAACCTGGTCTGGAGCTGACTAACTGTCAGGCTAAGCCTGTGATGTTGCTTATTTAACCAGAGTTTCTAACACTGACCCAAAGGAAAAGTCAGGACTGTAGATGCTGCCATATTATGTGAATTTATTCATCATTATCAGATAAAAAAAAGAAAAAGTTAGTAAGGATTAACTGAAACAAATAATTACAATTTAATTAAATAAACTCTGCAGTTAGAAAAAATGTTGACATAAACAAAACAATAGCTACAAAAAGGTTAATAGTACGATTTGACATTTTTAGGGTCTTAATACATTAAGACCCTAAAAATGTCCAATGAGTAACAAACCTGTCATTTCTTTAAAGATCTATCAATCAAGCAAAGGAACAAAATGAATCCCTTTCAGATATTTGTTTTCATTACACAAATTTTTTGCCACCACCACAAAAGTCCTGCTGATGTTTGATTTCTTCAAGACAGGAGTTTACAAGAATACAGTGTTTGGTACCTTTCATATTTGAAAACAAACAAGGTGAGCAACAGAGTCGAGTTTTTCTCATTTTACAAACCATGAGAACAGTCCAGAGTAATGGTTAATACACCAAAAAATATAATGAGTAGCATTACCATTAAAAAAAAATTATTTAATTATTCATAGGGGATGAGCTTGTATGACATTGGCACTCTTGGAGACTCAGACTAACGACAAATATTTGAGGTTAATGTCAACATTTTTTAAGAAAAACAAATAAATTATTGTGTTTCAAAGTAGAGGTCTTTACGTTAAAATTACACATGGTGTAAGTACAAAAAAGGTGATCATTTCACAACAAATGTATTTTATTAATCAGCAGCTACCATCACTCTCTCTCCCTCTCTCTATCTCTCTCTCACACACACACACACACACGCACACACATATACACACAAACACAGAAGACCCCCTGCTGTTGTAATTAAAGGTGTCCTTGACAATGAGATAGACCGCTTTCACACTTTGGACCCTTGAACATCAGTAGTGATTTTTAAATACACACATACGCACACACACACTTTCTTGCACCAACCGTACCTCTCCACATCAACAGTTTCATGGTCCATCTGGTGAGTCAACAAGCACACTGAACACAAACACACACACACACACTTTTACCACCCCTTATGTCTATGTACCTGCATGTTCTCTGACAGAGGGTGCTGATATCTGATCAAAATATTTAATGATCAGTGACACAAACACGCACCAAAGCAAACAGGCAACAAAACTCCATGTGCAAAATACAACATTCATGAACAAATTCTTTCTCATTGTTTCTCTCCAACCGTAACATGTCCTCCAAAGTCACGGATGAACCTCATCTCCAGGTTTTTCACAGTTAAAATCCCTGGAAGCCATGTTTCCGCAGTGAGAGCGTTTTTGTTACAGGCAATGCCTGTACATTAAGCTTAGTACTACCGCAGTGTACAGAGACTGCTGTGTGTACTCAATCTGTATGCATAGTGTGTGAGTGTGTGTGTCAGACAGAAAGTGTGTGTCAGAGTGACAGACGGAGAAAATGAGAGACAGAGAGTGAGAGTTGGGGAGTTGTGCATGTCTGGATTGTGCATCTGCATCTTTGCGTGAGTGAGAGTGTGTGTTTGTGTGAGAGTGCATGTACATGTGTACGTTTGGTCCAGGTGCTGGGGCCTGTGTGTGTCCCTGGGCAGGGAATGCAGGGGTCCCTGGACTCTCCTCTGCTTCCTGCTAACGAGACAACCACACACCTCCACACACCCACACTCACACCGCATCGATCAGGGCGAGGATGAGGGTCGCTCTGCGCCCCGTTAGCCGACCGCTAAGGACTGAGCGCCTCAGGGCACATTGCCCCCCGCCTACACACACACACACACACAAATACATACAGTACATGCAAACACACAGATAAGTAATCAGAATTCAATCCTACAGGATGGCTTCAGTGCTGCTGCTGCAGGACTTGCAGTTCACTAGCAGACCATGAAAGGTCCGCTGTAGCAACAACTTAACAGTGTACCTTGGCAACTTACTGTTTTCCATAGCAACAACTGACATGTTGCTCCATTACACCAACTCAAAATGATCAGTGTATCATTGCAATGTGACAATTAATAGGAACCAAGACCTCACACAACATTAGTAACACTCCCAGATGAGGCGGAGGGATTGTGGTTCCCCAACTGTCGCTATGGGAGACGTGACTCCACCCACTTAGGAGACAGAAAGTGTATATACTATTTCACACCATTGGCGCAGCGTACAGTGGGGGATCTTGTGTTAATATTGGCTATCTTTGATATTACTAATGCTAGGAACTCTCATGAACTTTGTATGAAGAGATATAATACTTCTGATACATCTCAAGTAGTTACAGGTTGTCCTCTACATAATCAAAACATATTTACTGAATATAAACCCAAATTCTGAAATATTCCCCCCTCCTTTACACACACAAAACACACTTACTTAGAGACAGCAATCAGATTAATTACAACAGGACGACTCCTAACATCTGGTCTGAAATCAGCTCTGCGCTGGGCACCATGCTTAAAATATTGTAAGTGTGTAAGTGTGTGTCAATTATGCACCATGTGGCACTGTAACTAACAAGCCTGTGACATTTTTAACCCACACAGGTATCATTTATAGCTCGGCATGCACAGCTACGTTCAGGAAGGATGTTTGAAGGCAGGAATTCTCTGTTTAGAATGCTAATTTATTAGAGAGCAATTTAAATGCAACCAACTGCTAGCACGGCAACCCATCAGTCTGTCCGTCCATGTGTCACTGTCAACAGGTGCAGTGAAAGGTCTGGGCTGAGGCTGAGTTACACCCGTTTTTATGTATTCTGTAATTAACAATAATCCCATATTTATTTACTGTTGCACAGCAGACATGATTGGACTACAGGGACCGCACGAACACACACACACACAGACACAGACACAAGTGGCGTCATTACAAACCATTAGCAGAAAACATTAAGTGGCTAACGGCTACAACAACACCAGGCTGTTAAACTTTATGATTATTATTACAGGAGCGATAATAACACTGGAAGAAAGCAGACAAGGAGGAGAGCAGGTCGTTTCTGCTTGATTACAGCTAAAGAATGAAAGATGACACATTAAGAAGAAGGGATAGAAGAATGAAGAAGAAAAGGTTTAAAAGAAAAAGATTCCAAGTGTTTTCCAAGCTTTGATGTACCACATTAAGTATATTCTTTATTTTGGTATTTGTTAGTGGTGTCCTCGTTTGGAAGGGGAACAGATTAGTGCATGTTTTAATCGAGCTGATACTATCCAAATCAGATTCTACACATTAGAGACTGCAAAACACGTAGTTATAATAAATCATTAATTTAATATTTAATAAATTTTCTCAGATTAAACTTGTGTGTTGACCAAGGCTTATCAAAAAGTTTGCATAACAAACTGCAATCCCATTTGCTCAAAAGACAATAAAGTCATTAAAGATACATTTAAATAAAATAAATCTTCTTTAAAAAAAACCCAAAACAACAGTGCCGTCTAAGTGGTATTATTAGAAGCTACTGCAAAATAAAAGACACCGCACACAGGCAGGAGGATGTGCTGAGCGAGGCAAGTATCCATGAGTAAGCATCTGGGTGAACGAGAGGTTAAAATTTGAGAGAGATAGAGAGAGAGAGAAAGAGAGAAAGAGAAGGACCGGAAGGCAGGGCTGATGCTTGGTCTGCTCTTCTTCTGCCCTGGGCTAAAGTGAACCAGAGAAAGGCAGAAGAGAAGAAATAAAACAGAGACAGAGGAAGGAAGGAAGAATTGGAGGCAGAGAGAAAAAGCAAAAGGCCAGCTTCTACTCTGATGCAGTATTCTGTGTGTGTGTGTGTGTGTGTGTGTGTGTGTGTGTGTGTGTGTGTGTGTGTAGCTGCTTATTTGTGCCTGTTTGTGTATATGAATAATTCAGGTCCGTGGAGAGGGCAGCCTGCTGCGGTAATGAGGAGGACATGCATTGATAGCAAATATTGCTGGTGGGAAGCTATCGATCCGACAGCCATTTGTCCAAACTTTAGTCAGGGAGCCAGCGCTATGTGAAGCCTTTACAGTAACAGATGGACACACAGAAAGACAGTGACTAACAATGCTTAGGCTGATTCAAAGGACAGTGATTACGATGGCATCAGTCTAACAAAGATGTGACAATAAAAACTGTCTCAGTGCTAGATTTCTCACATTATCTTAAAGTTTTCTACAGTGACATGTACTCTTGAACAGAAATATGCACATACAGTCAAGGTAACTGACAGGGGGTCGGTACTGTTTGCAACTTCAAGCCAACTGCAAAGTGAATCTGCGACCACAAGCTGGTATCAAATGATTTGATGAGTGTAACATAACGTTAGCAAAGTGATAGCAACTTAGCAATGCTAACGTCAACAGTCGTGAATCATGATTATATTTCAAAAGGGCAAACAATCCAAGTTGCTTTGTTTCATGGAAGATGCACAGCTGATTCCAGAAGAGTTGGGTTTGTCATCAGCCATCGTGACAAACAGCTGACTTTCAAGATGAAACACTGAGTGGATTAGTCATGCTGTTTGTATCAGACAGAGGAATTACGTTAACAGAGAGCCCGGATGCAGTGTGGACCAAGTGATTAATACGCTTTTACCATGCTGATTCAAGAAAAATAACAGACAATGTGGATTTATTTTTTTAAAACTAAAAATACCAACTTTCTTGGCACTGGGTCATGGGACATCGGATTATGCGGCACATCATCACACACCAAGGCAGCAGCAACAAGACAGAAGGCTGCACTAGGTAAGACATACTTTTTGACAGCTTGTAATGACAATTATCAAGCATCAGTACCATTCAGATCTCTGTCTAATGGGGCCGAACAGGGTCGAGTCTGGCAGTTTTCTGTTGCGCTTGGATCCCGGTCTTAGCTTTCTAATATTAGTCAGGTCCAGCTCGGTCCCAGGTATGACTTACTTGACCCACGAAGAACTCTACAGTTCACAATCTGAGTGTCTTTTCCAGGAGGCTCACTGTAGTGAAGCAACTAATTCTGTGGCTCTAATATTGCTCTTGGTTGGTATTCAATTTCCCTTCTGGAGAATTTTCTTTAATCAGTGCTTAAGCAGTAAAAGTCTATGGAGTTTTACTTACTTTCCTAAAACTAACAGCCTTCACTGCATGACTGAAAATTAAACTCTCATTAGAGCCATTTTCAAATTAAACCCTCCAGTCTAAAGGCAACACAAACCCTTGAGACTGCAGCATACCAATGTTTTCATTTTTTCCACCAAACCTTCACAAATTCGTATTTCACTGCTTCCTTATCATCATATTTACTTCTTTTAAAAGTCAACATACACAAACTGGCACGTTTTAACATTCTGCACAAGCACTCAAACTGGAGGCAGGCAAAGATAGTTTGGTTTGACCTTGTAATAAAGTCCATCATTTGTGATTTACCCCTAAGCCCTGCTAGTCCTGTTTGTCCACTGTATAGAAACCGGGCAGTTCCTGTAAAAACTCACAGAGAAGAAATAACAGACCTCCCTCCCCTGCTCCCCCACTCCCCTCTTGCAAAACTTCACATCTCCCCATCAACACACACACACACACACACACACACACACACACACACACACAGATAGAGACTCCCTTTCTTCTCTGGTGTCACCGTGTCAGATATTCCAGGTTAGGGAGAACACTGGGGAAATTACACTTCTACCTAGGCCCCAAGCACTGTGTGTGTTTGTGAGTGTGTGTGAGAGAGACAGAGTCCAGTGAACCTCATGGGTAAACCTGTTACCGTAGGGGAAGTGGACAGACAATGAAGAGAGGGAGGCGCTGGTGGGGGGCTGGTGTGGGGGGAGGTGGAGGTAGGGTTGGGATGATGGAGTGCAGGAGAGAGCAGCAGGGATTAAACGAGAAGAGGACAGAGGAACTAAAGCCAACTAGACCAGGCCATTCAGCCAGTCCCATAGCTTCTCATTATGTGAGGAGGGAATTCACATCACTGTGTTCAAGATATTCTCCCCTCAGATGTATGACCAAATCAACTAACACGTGGTATAATCAATAAAAATGGAAGAAAAATGCATTTGTACCGTGACAAAAAATGGAGTAAAGGGAAGCATAAGCTGCATTTAGACTACTTTTAATCACTGACTTACTGCTGATTTGTTGTAAAGCTCCAGGAGATGTTGTGATGACATTCCTAGATATTACTAAGTAGAGCAAAACATATTGATTGTAAGAATTCTTAAACATATTTAAACTCCATAACCCTATAATGAGATTTAAGGACCATACCAGTCTATTTGTGACTTCTCACCATTAGCAGAGATCGCCCCTATCCTCCACAAACAGAGAGTAAATTTCAGACTGCATTTTTAAACCTCTTTCACTGCCATTCATGTTGAAAATTACTGTTTAATTTATAATAGATATGTATCAAAGGGTCAGGGTCATATAAGTTTAACTTCTATCTGCTCCTTTTTGGACACTGTTTTTTTTTTTTTGTCTGTATCTTGTTTTTTTGTCTGTATTCTGTATTCTGTTTTGTTTTTGTTTTTAAATTTTATCATTATTTCCTTTTTATGTGTTCAAAATCAAGGGTTAGGGTTGGGGTGAGGAAAAAAAGTCACAGAATGCATCAAAAGTCTGCAGTGTCTGGAGCTCACTGGACAACACAGGGGCGCACAGTTCAAACTAAACAAAACAAAAACTGTCACCATAAACTGAGCAGTATTTCCTTGCATTTAATCAGAGCATTTACAAATATCCTAATAACTCAAAACCAACAGGGAGAGGAGCACACAAACAGCCATAACAGTCTGCATAAAACGTCTCATCTGTCTCTCTCACTCTCTATGTCCCGTCACTTTCCTGTCGACTTGTAGCAGAAAAAACTAGACCCAAAATATCAACAGCCAACCACAAAAGAAAGCAGGCTGAGAAACTGAAACTGAAGTGACATGATCTGTCTGTCTGTCTGTCCATTAATCCACCTAGTTTCTTGCAGGACTCTGGACAGAGTTGCGCGAACACAGACAAATAAACCAGGATCTGACAAAGTTTAGGCCCTGAGCTGGACATTTTTGCACCCTAAGCTATGGGCTAAACAAGCACATGCAGGTGCGTTTCTAGTAGAAACTAACGAAAACAGAATGTGTGTGCGTCACGAAGCGAGAGTGAGAAAGAGAGGTGCATTTGAGCTATAGATGTGAACGGAGCAGAAAAACAGCGGTGGAAATTACAAATCGACTAAGCAGCAGCACTCATTGATTACATGCGTTGTGCTGTAAAACTGGACTTGGCAATTTGACATGTTTAGTCGTCTGAGACTCCTTGTAACAGCATCAGTCGCGGTGCAACTATCAGTTCACACTGCGGCAACTTTCCAATGCGACAATCTAAAACAGTCTTATCAAATCGCGGATCTTTGGTCCAAACTCAGCTTTACACCATAACGTTATGAAATGTTCTACATTAATTCCCGACGTTAAAAAAAAAAATCAGTAAAAACTAAAGGAGCTGGTCTAGAAAGGCTGAAATAAAAAGGCTTAAATAACTCATTGCATCACTGATATACACATAGTGTCGAAGCATGTCACCTGGTTGGTCTTTAGCACTCATCTATGTGACTTATGCAGGCATTTTATTCCACGCTTCCTGCGGCACTAAAAGCATGGATTTGAAAATAAAATGGTGGGAAAAGGCGTTTCCAGACTCCTTTCACAAAGCTCAATTGCTTTGGGCTCTGTGGTAAGTCTGACACAAAGTGGTGCTGGGAATCAAACCTACAGTACCACTCTGAGCAGCCACAGCAGGCACTATGAGACTGCACTCACAAACACACACCCGCACACTCTCACACTGAATGTCATACTATAAATACACACACACACACAATTACAGAACACACAATTACTGCCAATCAAACTGTACTCAATCATTCACATTCTCCCTTCCTCTGACACACACTCACATAAACCCACACACACCCACACACACACACACACCCCAGGCAGCAACATTCTGACCTCAGCCTCTCCTTCACCTGTACAGGCCAGTAATTACAGTGTGACTCCAGACAGACTAAAACCACCCCAGTAATTACCACTGCAGAGAGAGAAAGAGTGAGTGGAGAAGGTGTCCATTTCTTACTTTAACATGTATTTATATTATAATGAGGTAAGTCTTTTATCCTCTCTATTAATAGTCCTTATTTCTTGCAACCCATGCTAGTAAACAAGGATTTCATGAATTAATTCTAATTCCAAGAGATTTCCAAATAAAACAGGAAGAGGGGGGATATCTTGTACAGAAAATTAATTTAACGGGCACGTTAACACTCAAGTAAAAAGGTGCAAGACCCAGCACCCATTTTCCCTTTCTGCAAGACAAAAGGTCTTAGTTCAAGCCCAGACCGACACACAGTCAGTACATTTACATGATGTTAGAGAAAATCAATTAATTGTGACAGTTCAGCTAAAACCAGACTTTTGAAACGCATGTAAACGTGTTAGTCCAACTGAAATCGTACTAAACAGAATTTCTCAAAGTCAAGCTAACACACCCATAGGTACCAGATAATGTGGCTGGCAGTTGAATTATTCCTGCATGAATACGCCTCAACCAAACCCGGAATGGTCGAAGCAATCTGCACATGACCAACAGTCCCTGTGGAGGTGTTTGACCCAGAACTCAAACAGCATAAATTTGTAGAGGAAAGCCAGTAAGAAAACAAGAATCCCGTAAGCACGAGGGGAAGTGTGCATCGAAACTGTAGTCTAGGTATAGCACTGACATGAAGTGTACAGAGATGTTGAGTTCTCCATGTTTTCAACATTTGGCATGGATTCCGCTAGCCGCTTGCTAACTTGTTTGTAGCTTGTTTGGCTAACCAGATGGAGGTCCAATAGTAACCAGCTGAACGGGGTGTATCGCCACCCAGCGTAGAGGAGTCGGACTATGAAACGATTCTCCCTCTGCACTTGTTTACTGGGACAGTGGTCCAATTAAAAGGCCTAATCGATCTTTAACCGTAGCTTGACTAAGCCATACAGGTAAACATACTGAGTGATACTCTCTGCTGCCCACTTGCTGCCTCCTGCATGACGGCTAAATTAGACTGGACACTGACGTGAGCAGTGGCAGAAGGAACTGGATTCTATGTGAGACAGGCAGGATTCAAACTCAAAACACTGAGCATACAGGAACAGGGCAGTTGCATCTAGGACACACCCGACTCCTCAACTATAAAGAAAAACATCTGGATAGCATCCAAAAGCACCATGCACCAACACACACACACACACACTCTTTCCACACACTCTAATGAAGCCCCGGTAGTGACGAAGAGCAGCAGGGAGCGGTGCGGATCGCCGAAGACAAGTGTGTGTGAGCTTTCGTCGCACAGTGTGTGTATGCGTATGCAAGTGTGTGCGTCTCCGGCGGGATAATTATGGCGCTCCTCGGCAGCTGAGCGTGCCAGATGTACAGGGAGAAGGAGAAGGAGGTGGTGGGGGTGGAGGACGAAGAGGAGGAGGAGGAGGAGGCGCGGCGCAGAGCAGAGAGGGAGCCCAGCACCAGGAGCAATGCAGCAGGGAACATACAGAGTGTTATGTGAATACATTAGTGTGTGTGTGGTGTGTCTTTGCACTGGTGTGTGTGTGTGTGTGTGTGTGTTTGTATTTGCTACATACTGAGGACCATCGTGAGTTTTAAACCAACAGAGTGAGGTCATTTTGGGGAAGTGAGGACATTTGGCCGGTCCTCACTTTTTTTTCATTGAAATCACTGTCTAAGGTTGTAAACATGCTATACTTTGCTTTTCTAAGAGGTCCTCAATTTGGACCAAAACTGAGTTCTCCTACCCAATTTTTTCACACAGTTTTGCTCTCTAGCTCCCGCTACAGTCGTTTTACTGGTACTGCACCCAAATAAGTCCACATCTGCAAAGCCTGTAGGTCTGGTGCTATTTGATGCTTAGAGCCCTGAGTCCCACTTTCACAAGGGTGTCAGCCTGAACACATCTGGATGCCAATATTAATTCACAGTCATAGCGCCACCTATTGTTGACAGGAAATTACATGACTTATTCTACAATTTGCAACATCTTACAGGTTTGACTTATTCAACTTAATTTGGATGTGAATAATTTTTACACCAAAATGATGCAAAATAGTTAACCACGTGAGCTTTCATCAAACACCAGCACCACAATGATGACAGTTTTCGCCATGTACAGGAAATTGTTGTAACTTTACTTTATGTTGACCGATCTGTCTGAAATTTTACATGTATAATTACAATGCCACTCTGAAAAGACTGACATGCCAATAACAGCTCATGCACATTGCATCCTTTACTATGAACAGGAAGTAAGCCTGTTTTTAAAGTTATTGTGTCATTTTCATAAAATTGTCATGTTGTACATAACACTCATTGCTACTATGTGCTTTTAGCCTGACATACATCGCACTTAAACAAACAAATTTGATCTGAATGCCACAATGAAGGGAGTAGACACTCGTTAGACCCCACAGTGTGGGCGAGAAAGGGGCAGCCATTTTGAGTGTCTCGCTGTGAAAAGTGAAATTTGTATAGCTTCACTGTACATTGTTCTATATGCACCAAACTTAGAACATTTCACAAGGGTGCCAGCCTGAACCCATCTGTATGCCAATATTCACTCTCACTCATAGCAGCACCTACTGGCGACAGGAAATGAAATTATTTACAATTTGCAGCATCTTCAAAGTTTGACTGATTTTACTTCAGTTGGATATGAATAATGTTTACACCTTAATGATGCTGAATAATTAACCATTGGTGGTTTCATCAAATGCCAGCGCCATGATGACAGTGATTTTTACCATGAACAGGAAGTTGTTGTAATTTCCTTTTACGTAATTTGATCTGTCTGAAATTTTAAACGTGTGCTTACAATGCCCCTTTGAGGGGACTGACATGCCAAGAACAGCTCATGCACATTGCAACCCCTACTGGGAACAGGGAATAAGCATGCAATTAAAGTTATAAAGTTCCTGTGTAATTTTCACAAAGGTGTCATGTTGTAGACAGCTCACATTGCTACTTTATGCTTTTAGTCCATCTGCAGCCCTCTCTGATGGGTGCCAGGGTGCCAGGGCCCATTCAACGGCGCTTGCAGCCTTAATTTTAGGTTATATCGCTATACATGGTATGTATCTCCATATATTTAATTCTCCTCAAAAGTACCTCATTAATGCTTCGACTGGGAGACAAAATCAAAGATACCATCATACCATATAGGCTACCATCTCGGCTGCGACAATATTATTGGTATGACAACGTTTTTTTCCCACAAAATATTAACACAATAAGATATTTGATAAAGTAACATCAAAAATTTGAATATAAAGACTATGTGGGTAAAGGCAAACATTGGAAAAAATGGAACGGTCTGGTAAGTTAATAAATGCACATCACTTTAAAGTATTTCAGTCTTCAAAACCAGGAAACAACACAATTTCTGCCATATATGGATATCATGATATCCAAAATTTAAGACGGTATATACTAAACTTTATTCTAAACCTGAACTCTGAGTTGACTACACCTGAAATGGAAACTCAGAGCAAGTTCAGTCAGCTCTGTGTATGGTTCTCCTGAGCTAAGCTTATGTGTGACGGTTTTTTAGATGGTTTTTAGTCAGGTGACCTAATCGCAGAGAGACATCCAGAGTTGGTATAATGAGTTGTTAGTATGCACACACAGTGTATGGGATATATTACAGAGCTTGACATTAACTTTTGATCCACATGTCCCACCTAACAAATAAAATTTTCTTTCACTTGTTCAGGCATGGTAATCACCTGTCCAGATAAAAATGTATATTTTACAATAATTTTTGTCAATGTATAATAGTTTGAGTCATTATTCATCAGTGTGTCAAAATATACTGATGATTCAGTTCATTAATATAATTTCAGTAGGTGTACAAATGTAAATAAACACATTCCACTCCTGGTAATAAAATAACACTGGGGTAATGAATATGTACAATAGCAAGTATATGAAGAGAACAAGGACAGGGCTCCATATTCAAATTGATTCGTTAGTTAAAATGATTTAGTTGTATTTATAAACAAAAAGCAGACCGAAACATAACTAATGGTTTAGAAAGATACATGCAGTGCTTTGAGTTGGTATTGTTTGTCCATGCATTTGTTTGGTAAACGGTTAAGTTATTAAATATGCTGCTTGGATATATTTTCTTTATAATTTACTGTGACAGTTTAGTCACCACATTTGATGCTGAAACCAGGACAGCGGATTGCTATCAGCTGATAGCTGCAGCTAGTTTACCAGCTAATAAAGCACCGTTAACATTATGCAGACACCACATAAAATGACAGAATGTTTACCAAGGCATAGTGTTAGAGCTCTGCAAGCCTCTGACATGGAGTTGCTGTGGGCAGTTAAAGAGGAATTACGCGAGGAAACTGAGAGTTGTGAGTGCTTAGGAGAGCTGCTGTCTATGTTAACTTCTGCTAAGAGAATCTCCTGCAGTTACTAAAGGAAACAGAGGAGGAAATAACGAAACACTACCAATGGAGGAGCTAGAAGCATCCCTTGTAAAATATGTCTTTGTACAAATGAGGACGATTTAGGCGAGCATGTAACAGCCAAAAGGGAGCTCACATCTTTTGTAATTTGAGTAACGTTACTTTTCCCCCCTCTCTCCCCACTTGTCCAATTGGATGAGTAAATTTCTCCTCCACTTGTCATGATGAAAAGTCCACTTGTCCCAGACAAGCAGACAAGCATTAATGTTGAGCCCTGTATTGTACAGTAATAATAGGCTAAACCACAAATTAGCGGCATGCATACACATAAATGTTGATCATTTTCCTACCTTGCTAAAACCTCTAAGTCAAGTTGTCAGTCATTAAGAATGATGATAAAGACCTTTTCCTGAGCCCATTTATAGAAGTTAAGTCTATTAAATAGTAAAATACTCTAGGTAAACCACCAAACACGGCTGTAATATGCAAATCCTGTGTTCTGTCTTCCTTTAGCTAAGTAGAGACAAATAATACTGTGCAGTATTTGTATAAATTTCTTATTTTTTTGAACAAGTGGCACATTCATGTCTCTAGTGTTTGTCAACAACAGCTCTGGAGACACAAAATAGACTAAGCAAACATGGCAGCCCTGATCCTTTTTGAGCTTACAGTAGAATGGAACTTTCACATGACAAAAATAACAGTAGATGCATCATGTGATTATATTAGGACAGAACAAATATGATAGAAACAGTGATTTCAGTAATGTCACAACTTCAGGGAGGGAGTGAGGGAAGAAGAGAGAATCACTGGATTTGATGGAAGTAATAATTTCCCCTCTGATGTGAAAATGTAAAAGGAGGACACATTACATATAATAAAAAATAGCCGTCCTAAAATTCAGTGGCAGACTTGATCTTGCTTCACAGCACACTAGTTGAGAACCATTTGTCTAACAGCTAGCTCATCATTGAGCCAAAGACAAAAAACACAAAGACGTGTCACTACTACCATTAGAATACATTCTATCTGAGCAGCACAGCTCACATGAGCAAAACCGTGTCACCCACTCCTGTTCACTTTGGCTTAGGTTCAGACAGACCTATGTTCTGAGGGCTATAACAATAAACACTAGTTGATTTAGTTTACTACAACCATAACGATTTGAGTCAGTCGGTGAGATACACATGCAGAAGAAACAGGTCTCAGAACGTCAGCAAAGGACAGTTGCAGTAGGAGCCTACGATATTTTTAAATTCTTTTCCATATGCTGTCAAGATTGAAAAGACTTAAACTGAGCGATGTGTAGTGGACATTTGTAAGCAAATAATTTAAAAAGCATTTCTAAAGGATTTATTTTATCTTTTGATCCATCTGAGCAGTTTCTGAGTGTCACCATGACCACTCTAAATAATTTCCACTGTAATAAGAGAGATTCTATGGCATTCATATATTTGTCAGTGTTTGAGTGTTGAACTCCAGACAAGTCATACAACAACAGCAGCCCTTTCACATCCATACAGCGTAAGTAGTACACAGCTGATACAGCTGTTACATTCTTAAAGTACAATATGTGTTTGAGTTGGTAGTAATGCAGGTGACTGGCACGATCCTACCACAAGGCAGATAGTTCAGACAGCTGTTTGGGTGGAAATGTAGATCCAGGTTCCTAGATAATAATAAATAATAATAAAAAACTTGACCTGCACGAACAAACAGACTTACAGTGTCTGTATTTTCCTTTATATTTCATCTTATGTTCCGCAAGGTTCTACAACACCAGAATAATACCAGCAGCAAAGTATTTAAAATTTGAATTTAAGTACTATGAAACTGAAATTTAAGGATCTAGTAGATTTCCACTATAAACTTGATTTTCAAAAACAACAGTAAATGCCACAATGAGCTTTACATGGAAATAACTTTGTTGCTAACACATGACAAAACTGGCAGTGAAGAATTGAGAAACTACATTACAGAGGAACACAAAGCTGTTTAAGTTGAAAGCAGCACTTGAAGTGGGTCAGTATCAAAACAAGTACTTTTTAATGCTAGCAGTAAAGCCATACAGCCACTTATAAAATGTCCAAGGATATGCAGTTTTGTGAAAGAATTTGCACTTCAGTGATTTAATTAACCAATTAGCCTAATTGCAGTCATGCATATGGGTGGTTGACATGGCATTGCTTTTTTGTGTTTACAGTGAAAAATATACATAATAATTGGTTTTATAAAAAACTTCCTTTTGTAAAACTAGTCCATCTGTAACTAATAAGCGTTATACTTCAAGTAAGTTAGAATTTTGTTTGAACCATGACAATTGTCCATTGGTGTGACTGTCCGATGTAACACTGTCAATCTTTAAATGACTGTTATTAAATAAAAAATAAGACTAAACCCATAAAATAACTTTTATACATAAAATAAGAATGTTTACTTTATGAAATTGCAGGTTTTAAGTCTTCATGGCCCCACTCTCGATAATTACGGCACACTACATTTTGTCTGCAAAATTGATGTCCACCTAGTGTGACACCATTCTGTGAATTAAAAATGGGCATTAATTTGGGCATCCCATTACTGAGAAGGGTCCTTCTTAATCCAGGATGCTGAGAATACATCATTGGAGCACACAAGGAGAAAAGAACGCAAGTTTTGGCTCAGATATTTATCAAAATTTTGCCATTGTTGTGGAGTCTGAGAAATGGGACCAAATACGCAGTCCTTTGGTGTGATGGCATTGAAGTGTTGAAATGACATTTTTCATACATTTTATATTATTAGATGTTTTAAAATAATGAAACCTTACACTAATGTTGGATTGAAGAATCTATGACATACTGCTAGGCCAAAAACTGACCATGTGACTGAAAATGACCACTGGAGTGACAGCACTGTCCACCGGTGTGACATGAAATCAGCGTCACACCAGTGGACATGGTTGTCACACTGGTGGACACACAGACGTAGGCTATAAATAAGGCATTATTTAATACTTATAAAACATTTTTTAGGTCAATTCTATGATGGAAATTGTCCACTGAAGTGTTTTTTGTATTCTTTTGTTGCATTTTGTACATTTCTCCCTTTACTGTAGTAAAACATTACTGTTTCATTTAGTTTGAGATCCAGGCAGAAGGTCTGAGAGCGAAGCAGACAATGACAAACAAGGACAGGACAAGAAAGTACAGGGAGAGACTGAATCTAGATCCTAGGAGGAGAGAGAAATTCTAGAGAGAGAGACGCAGAAAGTAAATTTCACACACATCGCACTTCCAACTAGGCCTGGATAGGATACAGCTGAAAACTCTATCATGATAGTAAAGTGTCATATCAGTCGATATTGATAATTACTGATCATGTAGGTCGTAAGTGACAACTTGTTATGCATTCTAAGGGGTGAGAGCAGCTACAGTAATAAAATGAGTAAATATCACAATATTTTTGACCAAATACCTTGATAGTGAGACAGTATTGTCAGGATGACTGTTTGTGATTTCACAAAATATTAACCCGATGATATTTAAAAAAAAAAATCATCATTAATGTGCGTGGGCGTCAGTTTGTTTTGAAAAGTGGTGGGGACAACACCAAAATGGAGTGGTCTGGAGGTCCTCCCCCAGGAAAATTTTGAAAATTGTATATGTGATTTCCTGCATTCTGCTGGATTTTGGAGTTGTTCCTTGCACTAACATGCATTTTCGATTTGCATCATTTTTTGAGAGGTGTTTTGCAAGGTACAATATCATGGCTGATTGGGACAATAAAAACAAATATGTGAGTGAGCATTACTATTTCTTTCTTTTACTTTAATTTGAAAATTGTCTCCTGAGTCATATCTACCAGGAACCTGCAACTATTTTCTTCATGCTTCACGTAAATCTCAAACATCATCATCATTCATTCATCATTCAACCACAAGCATGCACTCTGCACCAGACATTTTGATCTCAGAAGCAGTCCTGGCGACACAGTTTGCCAGGCGATTGACACAAAGGGCCCTAGTTTCGTAGACTGGGCGCAGTCTAGGCGCAGCGCAGGTGTGCCGCGCCAACGGGGTGTGTCCAGGTGCATTTGCAAGTTTTGTGCACGGCGCAGCCTGGCGCAGGCACTCCGCCTGTCCCTCCTACCGGCGCAAGTGGGAAGGACGGAGGAGAGAAGGCGTGAGTGAGAAAGGA
>JAQLOL010000023.1:2109576-2127270 GCA_029783665.1 Naso thynnoides
TATAAATAAAAAGGTACAATGCTTTTTTTTTTTTACATTCTTTAATTAAGAGACAAAATTAAAGTTATATTAAAAACAGGCAGCTCGTGACTAAAAAACAAATTTTACCTGCGTCATCTTCTCCCGGTCGAATGTTGTGGTCACGCAGCCGGTGGTTCTGCAGAAGCGACTCCATGGTGTAGGCGGCGCCGCAGATATCGCAGGCATACATGGGCTCTGAATTGTCCAGCTCCTCCTCTCCCCCGCTTGCCTCATGACTGTTGGCTGTGTCTCCTCCCTGGCCGGCTCCTCCTCCGCTCTTCAGCAATATGTTCTGCAGATCGGCCTGTTCAGCAGCCACCACTGTTGCCCTCTCAACGCCTCCTGCTCCTCCATTTCCACCACTTCCACCTCCTCCTCCTCGTTTGGACGACTGCGCCAGCCCATTGGGTGTCCCGTTCTGACTCCCACTACTCCCTGTGCCGCCTCCATTGCCGGTGATGTTCCCACCATCGAAGACGCAGTGCTTCTCCCTTAGATGTCTCTCCAGAAGTGAGATGGCATGGAAGGCTTTTCCACAGAAGCGACATGTGAACTTCTTGCTGTGTGTGGTGATGTGGCATTGCAGCTCCACTTCTGTTCCAAATGTCTCTCCACAGAAGATGCACTTTCGGGGCTTGAGTCCTGAACACAGAAGGCAGGTTAAGATTCAAGCTTAAAAAAATCCTACAAGACTGCTGTCAACTACACCTTATCAACTCCAGATTTTCATTTTTTAGTCTGAGCTTTTTCTCCTCTCTGGTAAATGTTGATTTTTGCCTGTTTTCAGGCAAAAACAGCACAAAGACCATTCGTACTGTTTCCAGGCAGCCAGCTACTTTTCTATTTAACCTACGATCTCAGAAAAAGGTACCTGCTCCAAGTCCCCCTGGGAGGCCTGACCTCTGGCCCAGGTGGTTATGCTTGACATGGAGTTGAAGATCTGTCTCCTTCCTGAAGTCCCAGGCACAGGCTGTGCAGCGAAACAGCTTCTTCTCATTGCTATGCTTCACTGCCAAATGCACCTGAATGGCAGAAAGTGGAAGCAATCCAACAAGCTTAATTTTTACAGTTGTTTTACTTTTTTTTTTTTTTTTAAATTTTCAAACTATGTAGTGCACTATTTTTTTTTGTTCATGCAGAGATGTGAGTTTGAAAAAATAAATAAGGAAATTAAGTGTCACCCAAACAAAAGAGGCCATGTCATTCACCTGTATGGACACTTTGGAGTCAAAAACCTCCTGGCAGAGAGTGCAGTGGTACAAAACAAATGTGTGCATGTCCAACAGGTGTTTTTGCAGATCGTCTACTGAAGAGAACTGCTTATCGCAGCTTTCACACACATACTGGGTGGACGTGGTGGTGTAGTGAACTGTCAGGTGTTGAAGCAATGCCTCCTGGGATTCAAAGTCCTCCTTGTTGCACTGTGGGCAGGACTGGCGCCTCAGCAGCATCTCAAGGTGTGACTTGAGGTGGGTCTGGAAACTCTCAAAGCTGGCAAATCGTAGGTCACACTGGTTGCACGGGTAGTCCCCATTGCTCCCCATGGAGGGGGTGGAGTCCCCTCCCAGTCTGTGGCGCTTTGGGGAGGAGATCTCTACATCAGAGGAGGCGGGGCTTAGGTCAGCAACCTTTGCCTGCCGTTTGTTGTTAGCCAGCGGGATGTTCTTGTGGTTCTCCTTTATGTGCTTGGTGAGCTTGAGGAGTGAGCCGAAGATAGGAGAATTGGTGCAGTAAGGGCAGGAGTAAACCTGTACATGGACAATGACTCTTAACTTTTGAGGTTATTATACATTGTTAAATACTGCAAGAGACAGAGACAAGTGAAGGTCATAAAGTCATTCCCGCTCCTGCCTATTCAGACAATGTTCTGATAAACCGATAATAAACAATTCAATTATTAAGAGGCTGAAAACCTAAGAAAGCCAAATTTTGTACAAGATTCAAAGAATATGTGGTCAAAATGTTGCTGGTCATGAACACACAAAAAAAAGGCTGTGAACAAGAAAGCAGGGTGGACAGTTTTCCCTTTTTGATGTTTTTTTGGTCCAACACTATTGGCCAAGAACCGGAATAAATTTTGTTTAATTCTAGCCAGCTGTTACCAGCAATAATTTCAGACTGATTAATTTATTATAATTTATTTTTTAAGACTCTTTTATCTGGATTTACATACGCAATATGCTTGAATTAACGCTCATCAAATTATTAAATAAAAAACAGCTTATTGCTCATCAGCTTAGCTCATAATCAGTCCAACCTTTGACGCGCACAGACAAGGAAGTTACACAAAATTTTTATTAACTTTGATCAAAAGATTATTACTGACTTATTCTTATTCTCACCTCCATGAAGGACTGCGATGCAGCCTGCAGCACAGGAGATTCCAGTTTGGCCACTGCTCCCCCAGATGTAGCTCCGCCCCCTACGGCGGAGGTACAGTGCGTCTGTTGAATGTGTTCTGTCAGCGAAGACTCCGTCAAGAATCCCATGGAGCACTGGTTACAGAAGAAGGCGTGGTTCCCCTCTAGGATGAAGAAGTTAAGCTACATCATTAAATTCTATTAAATTACGTTATGACACTGAAGGGTAATGCAGTCTTTCTACATCAGGAAACAATACAATCACTCTTTATAGACAATGCAACAGAAAACTCCATAATTTCACATGCAAAAGTTTCTTTCCATTTCTAAAGAAGAGTAGCTTTCTTCAGCAACATACCTAATGTCGTGGATCCTGCCACAATCCCACCAGGCAGGCAGTGTGACACTCTGATGTGTTCCTGCAGAGAGTTGATGTCTCCAAACATGTCTGGGCAGTAGTTACAGTGAAATGCTGTAACATTAGTAAACTGCAGCAGTGGAAAAGCTGCTGCAGTTGTGCCTATGGCACCTCCACTGCCACGGTGAGCTTTGCGCACATGTTCGTTGAGGTTGTAGAGTGTTGGTAGGGTGTCCAGGCAGAGGTGACACGTATGGCTCTGCTGCGGTTTATCTGCATGGATGGTCTTCAAATGGATCTCCAACACCGCCAGGCTGTGGAAGTCTCTCTTTGAGCAGTAAGGGCATGAGTATGTCACTTTACCCCAGTTCCCTCCACCACCTGTTGACACAGACAAACTGCTCCATCAAATACACAGAGGTAGCCTAAGCTTTTAAGCAAGGAGATGACTATAAAATCAAGTAATTTAACTGGAGCGGCTAGTCTGCATATAAGTGACCACTGTGCCATACCTCCACCTTGATGACCCAGGCTTATCCCCATCTCTTCACCAGTGTCAGTGCCTCTTCTGCGGCCTCGTTCAATGCCTTGGCTGGGCTTTAGGGTGGAGTCCGGCGTTGAGCCTCTCTCCAGGCTAGCACTAGAGTCTGGAGTGGCTGAGCTCATCGAGGCCACGCTACCCAGTGCAGGGTCAGGACTGGCAGCGCTGTGATTGGAGGAGTCTGGCTGCCGATGGCTGTCCAGGTGGCAGTACACGTCCTCCACAGATGGGAACTGTTCTGAGCACACAGGACATCTGCAGGTACAGGTAAAGACCAGAAAAATGCAAGTTTCTTTACAGCAGTTCACACTGATTCGAATCACTGATTTTGTAAACTTCAAAAAGCAGAACTTTATTGTACTTGTGTTTGCGGTTGGCATGCTGCGTTTCAATATGCGTGAGGAGAGAAGCCTCGTCAAGAAAGATCTCAGGACAGTGGATGCATTGCAAGTCGGCTCGGTCAGACAGCTGGGGGTGTCTGGTCAGGACGTGCTTCTCTAGCTCGTCTGTCTGGCTGAACGTCTCCTCGCAGTAATCACACATATAAAGGTCCTGCTCCATGTCACCATCTCCTCCTGCTCCCTTCTTTCCTCCATCCCTCTCACTTCTCAGTGCAAGGTGCTCTCGGTTCTTGCGGTGAGCCTGCCAGAGTCAGACAGTAGCCAGGGTATTAAGAGGCATGTGTTGCAGTGCTCATAGTGGACCAGTACGCACCAGAAATTAGTCATCCTACTTTTTTGCTGTACCAAGACTTTTTCTTGCATGGCAGCACTTTTCACAAGCTGTCAAAACCCTTTTTTTGTCCTCTTCATATCACTTTCTCTGGACAATATGTATAGGTCCTAAATAAAGTGCATTACCCATGCCACACTACATGACACTTTGTGTTCCTCAAGAACAGGAAATTTTAACTGAAATAGTTAATTTAATGTATACTGTGTATGTTAGCATGTCTCATGCTACCTTTAATATACCATGGAAAATGCAGACACACAGGCCTACATATGATTGGGGCAGTACTGGCACTTTTTTTCCCACTTAAAACATACACTACATACACACAAAACTTTGCCAGAAGGTTTTTATATAATGTCAGTAAGCTAGTGGAAACATAAAAACTGTTTACCTGCATGTGACTCTGCAGCGATGAGGTGGAGGAAAAGCCACGTTTACACACACTGCACTTGAACGGTTTGCTGGAGCTGGAGGTGTGAAAAAAAAAAAGAAAAGTCACAAATCATAAACTGAGAAACGAATCAGAGACAAACACTTCAACACCAAGCACTGATTTCACAGACTTGATAAGAGGATGAGACGCAGTTACCTGTGTGTCTTCAGGTGGATCTTCAGGTGGTCAGAGCGAGAAAATGCAGCTTCACACTCCTGACAACTATACTTTTTATCTCCTGTATGAATAAACAGATTTTTTATAGATCATTCCTTCAGGAAAAATAAAAAAAACATTATATTGTAGACCTCAAAACAGTGACGCTGACATCTTGTCACTGTTGCTGTTCTCAAAGGTCCTAAAAAACAAACCATCACCATGGAGAATCTAGATCACTGAAGACACAGAGATACCACTTGGTACCAACGTCATCATACTATTGGCTCACAAGCTTTTGGCTGTTGCAGACTGGTTAAAATAATGTTAGCAGTAACAATTAATTCACAATCAAAACAATTTTTGGGTGGGAGAGTAAAATTTTTATTTTGCTCCTTTCTATAAACTCAGTGAATTAATCTTTTTTTTTGTTAAAATAGTCATCTTCATATGTTACCAATATGTCCCTTAAATACCGTGGATCTGCTACTCACTCAGTATTGATATACCAGTACATACTTAGCAGGCCTGCATGGCAGAAATCCAGGACCTGTTTTATAATCTACCTGTGTGGAGTTTGACATGTCGGTCTCTGCTCCTCTTGTGTTTGAACAGACGGCTGCAGAAGGTACACTTGAAAGGCAGCTTGTCGCTGTGGATCTGCTCGTGGCGCTTCAGGTAGCTTAAACGGCTGAGGGGGACAAAGAGGGGATAGATGATGAACAGTCATTCTGAAAGGCTCATAACAGAAATGATTACATTCATTTTAGTGGCATTTCAGCAAAATAAAACATCCGTCCCAAAAAACACTGAAGTGGTAAGTAAAACATCTTAGTAAGTCTGATGACAGACAGACTGGTCACCTTCAGTTTAAAAGACAAGTTAAAATGGTAACTATCTCAAACACTGCTGGAGACATCTATTGAGCAATAAGAGAGGAAGCAGAACAACAGAGAGGACAGCGAGGTAAAATGACTAATTTAGAGGATTACAATGATGACTTTATGGTGTGTGTGACAGCTGTTCTTAAAGTGGATCTTGACTTAGTCCCTGGAGACTTCAGTGAGAAATGTATTCACCTCATTCTCCTCACTGTTTGCCTTCATTGTCCATGTTACCATGGTAATACTGAGGATGCTGTTTACTTATGTACACATTGTTATTCATGACTGGGATATGAGGGTGCAACCTAACAGCCAAATATGACATTAGTCTTATTGTCCGCAGCACGCCATGTGTGTCTGTCCACCAAGATGTCACCTGCAGCATCCTGCTGTGAGTTTTATACCTAAAGGATTTGTCACAGAACTGGCAGGGGTACGGCAGACCAGCGCCTCCCTCCTCTTCGCCGCCAGTGGCCATGCCAAGGTCACAGCATCCATCGGGCATCTGTGAGGGTGATGCCACATCTTTACTGGAGGGGGAGGAAGGCACCCAGGACAGCCCTGCTGGGTCGTCATCACCATCTGACAAAGAGGGTAACAGACAGGAAATACATATATATAAATATATATAAAAAAAACAAACTCTGCAGCAGGAAAACAGAAATACATATTTTGTACACAACTGCGGGATTTACATAAAAGGAGACAAGCAAGCACAGAGAGAAAAAAGTGGGGGGAAACAGGGAGCATTAGAATGATTAAGAAAAAGTTACATCTTTCTTGGAAGGCAGAAGGCAGGAGAGGAAGCCTGTGGGAGTTCAAATGAGAAAAAAAACGATATAAACAAAAGAATAAACACATTTATCCTGGTTACACGCACATACACGTACACATACACATACGCAGAAGAAAAATGAGGATGGTGGAGATAAAGAGAAAAATGAGAAAGAAGAGAGAGACACACACTCCAGCAGCAGCAACATCTAAATAGAAAGCTCCAAGAACTATGTATCCCCGACGGAGCCCAGAAATAAGGACAGAGTGTATTTTCTCTCCCTTCATCCTCCCTCTGCAGCCATCCCTCGTTCCATCCCTCCCCTCACCTCCTCCCCTCCCATCCCGCCATCCATCCCCTAGGATCATAGATCCGCCTCATCATATTTTCATTAGGGCCTTGGCAGATTGAAACGTCGGAAAAGCGATTAGGAGATGTGGAGAGCAGAGTGGAAAGATGGCGATATTCACTCCCTTTATCTGTCATACATAGGAGATTATGCATTGCTCTTTTCCTTTTTTCCTCTCTCTTTTTTCCCCCTCTGTGTACTCTCGCACAGAGGCGACAAAAAGGCCACGACTCCTTTAATAGACACTTCAGAATGGATTCGAAGCTACAAAAGAGGGGGCTGAATAATGCTTGATAATGTTCTTTTCTTCTTTGTGAGCTCTGTGAAGCAGCACAGTACAGCTATTTAGCATTTGCCTGAAAAATGCAAAGGAGAGAGCAGATGAAGAAAGGAGGAGGGGTTGTTTTCTTTGCTTTTATCTGATAGCTACATCAACTAGGCCAACAACAAATCAAAAAGAGAAATTACAAAAATTAGAGCGATAGGATGGAGAGAGGGGAAAAAGTCTGATGTGATTTGAGCCAATATTCGATAAGGTCAGTACCTCTGCAATGCAAACACTCCAACACATGAGCACAGACACTTATGCAGGAAAGTGGTTTCTCCTGATAATTTTAGCAACCTCTCCAAAGCACACACCTCAGCCGACTCCTACCACAGTCTTGTGTGTCTTCTGTGTGTGTGCGCCTAGTCTACTGTGTATTGCGCCTTGCAGAGAGTGGGTGGAAAACAGATTCTTGTGATGAATCGATCGCAGAGAAAATGTAGGCACTGCGATGAGCAAATAGAACTCTGCAGGGGGGTCTGGGTTAAAAAAAATTGTAAAAGCATGACTTATAAATTTGACTGGAAGCAAGAAGCAAAGTAAAAAAAAAGGCTTAAGAAAATACAAGGAAAAGAGATATCAACATGAAGCCTAAGAGCAAATCAAGAGGGAGAAAGAGAGAGAGGGTATATTACAAACATTTTAAACTGAATATCCTTGAGTTGTGGGCAGACAAAATTAACTGTGTTCTGTCATTTTAGAGAATTTATCATTGGATAAATGGGCTGTTTTGGGCTGCTTATCTCAAGTCTTTCCTTGTCTGCACAATTAAGACAGAGGGAAAACTCAATGGATGGGAGAAAAAGAGGAATAAAGAAATTAATAATACAAAAAAATTCTATCAAATGTAATATTAGCAGAAATTTGCAAGTGTCATAGCAGGAAATGCACATGTGGCTCTGTTCTGTTCAAGTGTTCCAGTGAGTCGTGACAGTACGACAGGGAACCAACATTCACATCACAACGTTCTCAGAAAATTGACGAAGCTAATTAGAATTCAGCCATCGTTCACTTTATTTTTTACCTCTATGTTTCATACTGTGTGACCGTATGTCACAAAATCTGTGAAAAATGCCAGAAAAACTGTCAGACTGTAAAAAAAAAATGTTAGATGACTATTTGATTCAATTGATCATTAGTTGCAGCCCTACATGTAAAGCAATCTGTATAAATGTTGCATCATACATTGATTCCTAATCCACAGCTGTTGTTGATGAAAATTCAAAACATGGCTAATGTGATCTACGTAAGAAGTAACTCGGACCACAGAACAGATCAAATACATACACTTAATTCCACCTGTCAGCTAAAAACAGTAAAAAGAACAGAGAACTGCTACAGTTGTTTATACTTTTTTTTTCGTTGAGCTTTTGTTTCAAACCCATGGATGACTACTGGTCAGTGACATCAACTAACTAACATCTACATGGAGCAAGGCCAGTATTAGGACTCAGTGTATCTGCATAAACACCAGTCCAGACACCTCTACTTTCCACTCAAAAAGATCTAAGTCATTTAGGCAAAGATCAGCTATTCTGTGACGAACACAAATATCTCATACTCTCACTGTTTGTCTCTCTTTGCTTGGTTGTGTCAAACGAAATTCACTTAACAACTGAAACACAGAACGTAAAAGACACAAACAAGCAGTCAGTTGAGGTTTTGCAAACTGAACAGAAGTAGAGAAGAAGAGAGTTAATTAACCCCTGAACAATCGCTGGACACATGTTGACAATTACTGTCACATATACGCACATCAAAATGAGTCAGTAAAATGGTGAATTTTGTTTGGAGGAGGAGAGACAGAGAGAAAATGAGAGACTGAACAAGAGAGAGATTCAGTCAAAGCAAGAGGGAGAAATCACTTTTTGAGGGGGGATGGAGGGGTGTTGAGAAAGAAGAGGAGAGATTAGCGTCATTAAAGAGCTCTAATCCTCTGACTAGCATGGCTGGCGCTAAAATGGAGGATCACACGGCTTTTTAACGGCGCCTTTGTCAGTCGGCCGCGAGGGGACCTGGCAAGACAAGGCCGAATGGCAAACTGGGAGAAACTGGAAGACGGGGAGGGGGGTGCGGAGAAAATTTCAATGAAAAGTTAAATTAAAGAATCCTCAAGAGAAGATGAGGAGGATGGATGGTTGAGGGAGGGGGACTGGAGAGAAAAAAGGGAGAAAAAATAGTTGGAAAAAGAGAAAACAGGCAGGAGCAGGCGGACGCCGACACACGCTGTTCCTGCCCTCGTCTCCTCCTCCTCCTTTCTGTTCTTCTCTGGCGAATGAAAATGAACAAGAGGAGCAGAGTGGAGGGCCACAGGGCCCCAACAGCTCCGCTCCCACTTTATCTCTCACTCTGCAGTCCTCTCCTTTCCCATCCATTCCCTCTATCCTTCATCCCTCCCTCTGTCCCCAGCAGTCCCTCTACTCTTCTGTCTTCATCTCACTTCCACTACCTCCCTCCCTCGTTACCTCCCTCCGTCAGCTTTCATGTTGTTACTCATTATAGCGCTGACATCTCTCCCTCCGTCCCCCCATCTCTCCGACAGTCTCTCCCCTACTGGTGTTGGCCTTCACCCCTGTCTCGGCCTGGACAGGACCGAGGCGGGGGTGGAGGGGGGCGTTCCAGATGGACAGACTCTGAACTCCAGAGGAGAGGGAAGAGATGGCGGTATGAAAGGGAAGTCAAGAAAAAAGAGGAGGAGAGGAGAAGAGGAGGAATGGAGCACAGAGGAGTAGAGAACCCAGGGGTCTGTAATAAAAAATGGGAAGGAAAAAAAAAACAGAAAAGAACTAAACGGACCGCCTGAGTCTACCTGAAACGACAGACACATGCAAACAACACACTCACTCCCCGCGTGTTTCTCTAATAGGCCAGACAGTGTGGCAACGTGTGGAGGACACAGCCTTGGTGAACACTCTAATGAAGAGACACACACGCTGATCAATCTCTCTTTATGTTTCTCCCTCCCCCGTCTACTCCCCTCCCCATCTAAACTCAGTAACTTTGTCATGACTGTCACACAGAGGGAAAAAACATCAAAGCAGCCGAGTTTATAAGATGGAACTCATTAAAAGAAACTTTAGAGACTATTGTTAACTTCAGATGTAGGGATTGCTAACTTTATTCACTATTCTAACATTTAGGAATTAAACCCCATACATTTGAAACTTTCCATAGTATTTCCAAATTTCTTCTTGTTTTTTCCATGAGCCTGTAAACTAAACAAAGTGATGAAATGAACAGCTCAGTGGGCTGACATGGAACCACCACTCAAGAACATTAGTTCAATTAGTTCACTCTGGATAACAGCATCTGCTAAATGCCTGAAATGGAAATATAACCCATGTATGTCGTGCTTCCTCGCTCCTCTATCGCTTTGATGTTTGAATCAAAGGAGCTCAGCTGGTAGCAGCAAAAAGGTTTCAGCTCCCAGCGCTGCTGCTACAAGTGCTAAAACTGACTACTACCTAGAGTTACATTCAGAACATTTAGCATTACCATTATGAATTAACATTACACAACATGGCCTGCTATGTTATGCTAAGAAGAATAATAAAATTAGAGGAGAAGTTCGTTTTTTTGCACATTAAGCCTTTTAATAAGGATATTTATGATTAGATACAATGTTCTGCAACATTGATATGACAAACCGCGCGGTCCAGAGAGCTGGACTGCAGCTGAAAGAGCCGTTTCTGAGTTATAAGCCGTTGTTTAACTTCATTTTTAGTGTTGGTACATGAGAGGACACCACAAAACATTCAGCGAGTTTCTCGTCGAGTGTCGAAGTAATGCCCCTTCACCTCCATTGTTTCAGCTAGCAGTGACATCATTAATAAGCTTGCATTCCCAGTTCGTCATAATAATGCCGTAAACATGATATATGATCGTAAAAATCCTTTGTATAAGGCTTAGTGATAATAAACTTTTCCTTTAATGTTCTTAAGATGACAAGTGAGCCAAAATTTCCTTAAAATGGAAATTTTATATACCAACATGTCCTTAAAAGACATACATGCCAAAAAGGTGCTTGGGCTCAAATGCTTAAAAATTCTCATCTCAAAGGAATTATCATAGTTTTATCATTCCTTTCATCCTAACTTTAATTCAGATTAATGTCCCACTAAATTTAAAAGAAAACTGCATTTTTGGGGGGAATTTAGCCAATTCATCCAAAATCCTGATGAAAGATCATAGATGCCTTCACTGCTGTCTACAGCCTCTAAAACACATCCAAAAATCTCCAACCAATTCATCTACATGTTGTGACTGTGTATATTCACAACGCTATAGAGACACTGTTATTGTGGTTGAACATACAGAGGAACTAGTTGTCTGGGCGTAATGACACAGCACCTGAAACAGCACGGTTATGACCAGAAAATGACAAAAATAAGATAATTTCTTAGTGCATTGAATGAGCAAGTCACCATACGTCATAACATGTAGATGAAGCGTGTTGGAGATTTCTGGATGTGTCTCAGAGGCTTTAGATGGCGGTAAAGGCGTCTCTCCATCACTTCCATTGAACATGCAAAACTATCTAGCGACCTCCTGAACACACAGAGAAGAGAAAGGCATCTATGTTTATGTCTTATATTGGGATTTTGAATGACTTGGCTACATTCCCCAAAAAATACAGCTTCCCTTTAAGGAGTTTGACGCAAACAGGGCTGTTACGCCATATATTAACAGTTCCATGTACAGATATCTGTCAAAGAAATTGTCCAGAGTTAAATGAGAGTGTTCACCTTTGGTTTAGCTCTTTACCTGCTTAAATTTTAATCCTCCTATCAGCCGGTCTTTCTCTCGCCTCCGCTCCCCTCCTGCGCTCTTCCTTCATCCTCCCTCCCTCCATCCGATCATCTAACTCTCCTTTCTACCTTTCTGTTTGGCCATCGGCCCAGACCAGCACCTCTCCCAGTGAGACCCCTGCTGACCTCCTATCCTGCCATTCCTCTTTCACTTCATCCCTCCTTCCACGGCTCCCCAGGCCCCCTCCGATGGCCCCAGGCTGCCCCAGGCGTGCACGCACACACACACACACACACACACACACACACACACACACACACAGCCCGAGACTCACCATAGGGGGCAGAAAAACAACTTCCACCCTTGGCTCACTCTGGGCAGCCCAGCACACTCACTCTTATTTTTTCTCTCTTACACACAGAAACACACATGAACACCAAACACAATTAGAGTAGAATTTAATATCCAACACTGAGTTAAGTTTGATTGAAAACAGATTTGCCTCACACTTACTTGTCATCATTTCTTCAGCACCATCTTTATTTCTTTTTTAAATTATCCTGCAGGTTGAAATAAAAGTGACTGCATGCTTTTGGATTCATACTGAAAATCATTTAGACGGGCAACAGACTGGTTATAAAGTTACATTTTGCAAATTAATTGTGTGATTTGGTATTTTTGCTTGTTAAGAGTTGAGGCTGCACAATAAAGTGCTTATGGAGACAATTTCAAAGGCTGCTTTTGACTTTTGGTGTAATTTTTTAGGTAGGCAGGAAGTACCCAAAACAATATTAGTGACCACAATCCAAGCATAAGAGCCACTCCTTGGCTTTACAACCATTATACAATTTTTCTTCAAAACACTACACATTGAGTAGTTTGACAAGAAAATACAAGGAAGATCCCTACCTTGCTCTGTGATTATCATAAAAGTTGGCATGGCAACCAATAAGCTGAGCATAGTTTACTGAAATACATTATGAGAGCTGCACAGTGGGACGGTGGACTTGACTAGTCACATTGATTTTTACTCAGTTCCACAGAAAGCCCTCACAGTGACCAATTTAATGATTTCTGTTCTTGTAGGGACATTTTGATTTCATTAGATGGTAACAACTTGGTCTATACATAAAGTTTGCTAAATGCATCCACATTATGGTGCAGCATTTCACACATATGCACATGGCTGCGACCCTGGCCTGGGCGCAGAGGACCCACAGTCCTCTGCTGCTGTCCTTGCAGCTCACATGGGATGCAGTCTGTCGGGACAAACACATGAACACATACGTACCACAGTGAGGACAGATAGAAAGGACAGTACGGCAGTCTGTCCAGGGCTTGAGCCCTTGAGGACACGATGAATGGACACACACACACACACACACACACAAACATACTACACACACACACACACAAAAACATACTACAGACGCATTCACACACTAAGCAGACTGTAGGGACCCTCACCTTCTGCCCTGGGAATGGGTCCGGCTGCTTTGGATGCTTTTGGGCGCCAACTGCTCCATATGGGCAGTGTGTGTTTGTGTGTGTGTGTAAGAGTGTGTTTGAGGGCAGAAGGTTAGGGGCAGGGGGCTAAGGATGTGGGCTGGTGGACAGTGGGCTGGCAGATGACAAGTTTGTCTTTACCACACAGCATACAGCAATATCCTGTCCCTACGAATAATAAGTGTATGATACACACATCAACGTACACAGAACAGCTCCACATGCAAAGAGGAGGTCAGTGCAGGTTAATAAATGACTCAATTACTACAAACTCAAAAAGGAAAAACATAGTTAAGTATAAGGAACACAGTAAAGTAGGCTGGTCAGAATGTGAAGCTGTTAAGATTGAAAATAAAAGTAAAATAATTTCACGCCCTAAATTTTTTCACTTATTGTTGATTTAAAATTCAAATTTATTTTTTTATTGGAAACAAATAATTGAGGCACTGTTGCATATCACTGTAATATCAAGATTTTGATAACGATGATTAGTCACTGCTAGTTGCTGAATATATGCAAACCTCAGTATCTCTGAAGCAGGGCCTGACTGAGGTTTGCCGATATTATCTGCCGATATTAGCGTACTGCAGATATATATGTATCAACATATTTGTTCTCCAAAAGTGCCGATATTAAAATTGTTTCTTGAGGCCAGAAAAAAAATTGGACTAGAAATTTAAAATGGTGTAATCACGTGGTTTGTCCAGCAGAGGGCAGTTCATTATTTATTTATTTTTTTTAAGATATCTTTTTGGGCTTTTGTGCCTTTATGTACAGGACAGCTGAAGAGTGGACAGGAAACAGAGCAGAGAGAGGGGGAACGACATGCAGCAAAGGACCACAGGTGGAATCGAACCCAGGTCGGCCGCGCAAGGACATAGCCTCTGTATGTGGGGCGCTTGCTCTACCGACTGAGCCACCGGGCGCCCCGGCAGTCCATTATTTAATTGGTTTTAAGTGTTTACTGTTCAGTCCACTGATCCTGCCCTAATTCAATATCTTTGTCATACGTATTTGATAACCACCTTCATAATATTATATAATATCAGCTGATATATCAGATATTAGAATCTTCTTACTCCCTAATATCGGCGTCCGTATCAGCCACTAAAATCCCATATCGGTCAGGCCCTGCTCTGAAGTTACAATGTTTACGATATATCTAAGCTTTAAAGCCATATGACAGAGACAACAGGAAATGAGTGGACAGAGATGAGAAACAACACCTGATAAAGGTCTCCTGCTGAATGTGAATCAAGAGACGATGCAGTTCAACAGGACACCCCGAGGTAATAGTGTTTACCCACAATGTGTACAAAGGGCCAGAAGCCATGAACAGACACATGCACGTGCATACAACAACAAACATAGTCTGTCTACATCACGCACAAACATACACCATGTGGCCGAGGAGGGCTGGCATCTGCTTCCTCTTAACACGTTCCCCTCTTTTTCTTATCCTTTCTTTTCTCAGACTCTTTCCCAACAACACTTATACCTCTATGTGTCCTGACTTCATCTGTTTTCTAGCTACTACATCCCTCCTTTACCTCCAGTCAAAAAACAGAGCAAGTCACTAACCATGAGGATTGGTGGTTCTAATCTCTGTGTAGGAAATTCCTCATCCCCCCTCTCTTTCATCCCGCTCTCCATCCAGCTTGTCTGCTGTTTGTTCGCTCAGAAATAAGAACCAGCTGTCAGGCAGAGTGTTAGATAAACAACAACACCATGCCAATGTACACATACAGTGTACCACAAATGCACTTGCATGAAGACGCACACAAACACCAAACACGCACACACAGGCACACCATTGTGTGCATGCCGGGGGCTATATCATCTATTTATAAGAATGAGGTTTGGTGGACTGACAGACCGCTCACTAACCTAGAAACACATTCACCTGAGTCACACGCTCACACACACACACACACACACAATATACTTCTCATAACTTCACACACACACACACAGACACACTGGCTCATAAAGGCACACACTCATGCACATAAGGAGGCTTTTATTTCACAGAAATACCCATAGAGCTATAATAAAACACATACAGCTAAGAATAACAAGAGCTAAGTGTTATTTTAAAAAGATTATAAGTGCTACCTAATGGATAATGATGGATAATTAGTGTTAAGCAAGAACCTCATATAGGTTTACAGTGCATTCATCAATTTAAACAAATCGCATTCTCTAAAAATGGATGCGACTGATCTAAGGTGTATCAACATCATTACTCACACACAAACAAGTCCTACGTTCACCTACGCGTATGCCAGCCCTATAAATAAGTGATGTAGGCAGCTGGAGCTCGCTGTTGAAAACACAAACACTGCTACACACATACACACCACTAAACAAACAAACAACACATTTTTCTACGTGTGGCACAATTTCAACAAAAACACACAAAAACAGCTTTTTAACCATCTTGCAGAGCTTCTCACTCTAGAGCAAAATAGCTGAAGCAGTGCATGTTTATAAGCTGCCAAGAGATGGACTGGAGAAGAGACAGAGTGACTGAGAGGAAGCGAATGTAGCGAAAATGAGGAGAAGGAGAGATACAGAGTGGCAATGAGGCTCTCGAAGTCCCGCTGGAGAATGGTAGAGGGGGGTCTTGTACCCAGGGGAGGCCCAAGAGCAAGCTGTGAGAGGCAGGTACCTCCTACACACTGCTCCCCTTCCCTCCCTTCCCTTCTGGAGGACAGGATCCTGGACGGCCCCCTTCTCACAACTCCTAAACCTCCCATGAGAGGAATACATGCACATGCACACACACACATGCATGCACCCACACTGAAGAGGAGTCCCCAGGGGAGGAGCAGAGCAGAGTAGAACACCTGGACCTGCCATTAGTGACACACACAGGGATTAGAGGCACAGACGGCAAGAGAGATGGAGAGAGAGAATGCACACTGGGATAGACACACACATACACACACAAACACACACTATATCCATCCAGAAAGTAATATGCATAAACATACACAAACACATGAAAGCACTAACAAATGGCAACCCCATCTAAATAATGAGGCAAAAAATAAAGGTGCATTCAGAATGACTGCAAAGAAATTTTTCAAGCCACTTTTATCACATGGGCTTGAAAAGCTTACTGGTGGTATTTATGCTTTTAAGTTTAACTCACATAAAAAGTGTTGAGGCCGTGATTCAGGGGTGATTTACTTATGAAGCTATTTGTGACTTTTACTTTAATTTTGACTTAAATCTGGAAATTCTATGGTACTCTAGAGTTTGTATGTACCACCCACAATAACAAAACCACTCCAAAATAATCAAGAAAACGTACATTTAGCTGTCAACGGCTTTATGTGATCTCCTCACGAACAAAAATCAAGTCACTGCAAGCTTTTATGTTCACTTCATCACATAGCTGTTAGTAATACTCATATTGACTGACTGTGATTTTTATAAGAGGCCTGACAGCATTCAAGAACAACCAATGCGATTTTGTAGATGTGAGGCTTTAATTATGTTTTAGACTCTCTTTATATAGAGCTGTGTACTTCTGAATATGTGTGGCGTGTCATGGGTAATGTAAGTAATTACACACACACAGAAATAAAAATATATACAGTCGGTCCTTCCTTTTATGCCACCTGGACAGACTGACACTGTATAATAATTACAAGTATTAAACCTTTGCTCCCCTGAGAAAGACAATATTACCAGCAGTGGGTCAAGGGCAAAGAAAGAGGCAGAGTGAAAAAGAGAGATGGAGACACTGTGAGAGAAAGAGGGAGACAAAATTAAGGAAAGAAAAAATAATTAATGGAGCCAAGGATGGACCCAGACTGTTGGAAAGATTGGTATGAGAAATTTCAGAAAAGCACCACAAACAATCTTAGATGTTCAAATTAACCAAAGATTTCCTAAAGAAACCCTTTTAATTTGGGGGATCACTGACAACAGTGGTGTTTAAACCAGCCGAAAAGCATCTCATCAAGGGACCTTCAGTCTCTCAAACACAAGAAATGAAGCACACGTACATTTGTGTGTTTGTGTGTGACTGTGTGTGCCTTACAGGAAGCAGCTAAGTTCTTGTATTTACCACAAGGCGTCCAAAAACAGCTTTTTTTAATCTCACAAACAAGTACCAGCTAACCTTTACTTATCAAGATGCACACTGAAAAAGAGACATACATATGCCAACACAAGGTCAGTTAGAAAGGAAATAATCTCCAAGTATCGAGTTCAATGTGATGGAGGAGAAGGAAAGGTTTCAAAACAAACCGTCCAGAAAAGAGGCTCCTGTGTGAATTAGAGGCCACACACTGGCTGCAACAAAGAGCAGCGCTCAGACACACACAGGGAGGGACGCACAGACAGAAAAAAAGGTGGATTTACGAAGAAAAAAACTGAGACAGAGGTGTGTGTGTGTGTGTGTGTGTGTGTGTGTGTGTGTGCGTGTGTGCGTGTGTGCGTGTGTGAGTGTGAGCTGGTGACATGAAACAGATCAAAGGGGGGAAGAG
>JAQLOL010000023.1:2144853-2155996 GCA_029783665.1 Naso thynnoides
TTTACAAGTTCTATTTAAAAAAAAAAAGCCACTTGTTTTTTTTACCACGAGTGCATGTAGAGTTTAATCAGCCACTGAGTCAGGGTCTTCTTGCTGCGGATGAAATGCAGTCAGAGTGCAACATCTAAATCTGAAATCTAAAGAGTCTGACTGGGGAGATCAGATACATTTTATTTATTCAAAGATATGTAAATGTATATTTCTTTAATCTGACTGTGTAAATATTTGATCAATAAACACAAACACTGACATGAGGAAAGAAGCTTCAAACCCTTTGGCTGAAGAATTCTAATGAATGTTTGGAGACGCAGTCGCCTCTATCTGTTCCTTATATAAGATGCTAAATCAAACGTTGGACTGGACCATAGGTAAGGCTTTTAATGTCTGCATGCACACACACAGACACACACACAAATATTTACTCTCTGCAAGATCTACACACAGGCACACAAGGACAGAGACAGGCAGAGATGAGAGATAAAAAAGAGGGAAAGAGGGAAGTTACATTTTTAATCGAGCGTTTCTGTCCCTCTGAGCAAAGTAGGACTGAATACAAGGGGGTTAGCTGGTGCCAACACACACACACACACACATACTCACACACACACACACAATACACTTTCTTGTGTCCTTTAGCAAATTCTTCTTTTTCACTCTTGCATTAAGTAAGAAAAAAGGGAAAGAGAGTCAAAGTAGGAGGAGGGGGGGGGAGGAAGAGGAGAAAGGGGGGGGGGGAAGAGGGGAAAAAGAAGGGAAGAGAAAAGAGAGGAGAAGAGAGAAAACGTCCCCGCAGAGTCTTTCTCCCTTCCTGGAGCGAGCGCGGGCCCCTGCAGCGCCGCCTGTGTAATTTCCAGTGGCAGTGAATACAGGTATTAATAAAAGCCCCATGGGGAAGAGCACACAATATAACCCTACATTTTCAGGCATTATGAAAGGACGCCCCCAGGGGTCCTCAGGCTCAAATTTCTGAGATGCAGGCATTGTAAAAAGACGCCCCCGGGGGAGGACCCTGCAATAGAAATCTGCTGAATTCAAAGCATTTCCAGAGCCCTGGTGGGAGCCATTACTCCCACTGGAGGAGGAGAGATTTTTTTTACCCTCTCCTCTCTCCTTCCAGCCGCTCTCTCTCTTTTTTTACCAAACATGTGTTGCTGACATGTTGACAGATTGCTCAGTGAGGTGTTTAGGTGCATGCACAAGGCACGTCTGCTGAGACACGAGCTCCCCCCCTCCTCTCTCCCTCCTTTCCTTGCCAGTTCCCAAGTTCCATCCCTCCCTCCCTCCAACTGCAAACCTCTCAGCGCACCCAAAACTGCTCCCATCCATATTTCATAAAGGAGAAACTAGGCTGAAAGAGAGAGAGACGGAGACAGAGAGAGGATGGAAAGAGTTTAGGCAAGAGGGAGACAGAGAGAGAGAGTGAGGGTGAGGTGGGGGGAAGAGGAGGAAGGGAGTAAGGACGACAGGAAAAAAGTAGAAAAAGGGAAGATAAAGAGAGACAAAGCGGGATCAAGGGAGGGGAACGGGAGGAGGAGAGGACAGATAAAGAGAAATAGAGCGATGTACGGAGTGGGAGAACTCTGCAGTGAAAAATGAACCCTGTGATGAAAAATGACTTCACAACAACCCTTCTCCATCACACCCCCTCCCTGCAATCCCTCCCCTTCCCTCTCTGCATGTCGTACCCCCCCTTCTTCTTCTTCTTCTACCGCTCTCCCCTTTCCATCCCCCTCTCCTCTGGTGCCGGGCTCCTGCTTTCTCCCTGGAAAACCTGAGCGGCAGCCAGCTGTGTCTGTGTGTGCGCTGTGCACTTGTATGTATGCCAAGGGCTTAGCACAGGAATCTCAGGCCACCCCCGGGTACAGAGACACAGAGGGAAGGAAGGGACGGGGGAGTGGGGAAGGGGGCAGAAGCAAGGAAGGGGGGCACATGGTGATGAAGAGGGCAAAAGGGAGGGAGAGGAAAAAAGACAGAAGCTGAGAGGACGGGAGCCAAGGGGGAAAATACAAAAACGAAAAATAAAGGAAACAACTAAAAGCATGATGTTTATTTTGTCAATCAACAACAGCTACCGGACTGGAAACACACACACATTCATACACACACTTACACTTACACACATAGTCAGTGGCAGGCCAGAGTGCAGGAGGCTGTCTGTAATTTTGTTTCAGATTACACCCCCTACCTCTGCTTCTCTCCCTCTCTTGTAGAAAGTGATCTGTGGTTTTAATAAGAGTCTTGGCCTCGCAGGACTCAGCTGCTATCCTGACGACAGACGCAGCGAGGAGTGTGTGGTGTGTGTATGTGTCTCCGTGTACGTGTGTGCGTGTAAGACAACGGGTTATAACTGACTGTAAGAGCTGAGCAGTGGGGTGATGTCCCGTGGGAGACAAACCAGTCACCCAAGGGCCCCTACAGGCATGCTTTTCCTTCCTGTCCATGTTTTCCTCCTCTTCGTTTCCTTCTGTCTTTTACTTCCTCTCGGCTCATTTTTACTTTCACCTCCACTTTCCATCCCTCCTCTTCCTCCTTCTCTGCACTTGTCGGATTCCAGCCACAATATTTCTTTCCACTCTTCTTCCTTTCCTCCCACATTTCCTTCTCCGTCTCCCTCTACCTCTTAGCTTGACAGGCTCCCTGGTAATCTCTCCTCTCCCCCACTGAGAGAGGAAAGAGAATAGACGAGAGTGCAGCTGTATGTGCTCAATTAAGAGAGACCTCACAAATACCTTCGGAAAAAATACACACTGTCTGTGTGTGTCTGGCTTCCTCCCTACACGCACAGACACTCAAACACACTTTTCCAACCGCACCGTGTAAGAAGCTGGGTTAATGACTCGCTATTTGTCACTGGCAGCGCCAGTTTCCGCCCCCCTGCCTTGACTGACAGCTCCCTCGCTTACTCGCTGTCTGCCTTCTCGTCACTCTCTCTTCCCACTCAAGTGGCTTTTACTGACATCTTTAACAAGCTCTTGCCCTTTTGTCTCCCTCTCACTCATGTCTAGCATGAGCGTGTGCACGCTGTTGACCGGTGTGCTTCTGTGTGTGTGTGTTTGTCAGATAGCTTTTATATACCAATAAGCTAAATGGACAGTGGCTGCACAAATAAAATGGCAGCCACAGCAGTTGTAAAACTTTGTGTGAGTGTGCTTAGCTCTCTGGGCACATCACATTGACCCAACCTTGGAATGCTGTGGTTGGTAAGACAGCTTCTGGGATTCCCTCATAGGATGTATATATCTGTGTGTTACTGTCTGTGTGTGACTTTGTGTGTGTGTTCATGTGTCAGAGCAGGGCCAGAGAATGTTCTCCATTTGATCTGTAGGAGGTTTTTTCCGCTCCTCCTCTCCTCGGGGAACCTCTGCTCCACATTCTGACTCCTACTGAGACCCATCGACACTCCCCCGACTCACACTCTTACTCTGTGTCTCTGGCTCATACTGTACATACACAGAATATGAACCCACATGCACTGAAAGAACTAGACACACATCATACATGTATTAAACACTATATACACCTCAGCCTGTAAGTTCACCCAGAGTCTGTCAACCACATGGAATGGTTCAAAATATTAGACAGTACCACAAAGAAAATAAAAGGATCCTGTACTTTATTGAGGGTTTTTTTTTAATTAACTGTGACGCCCTTCATATTGAAAAACCTCAGTGTAAAGACACCATCTACCATGAATACAGAATTAGACTCCAATGGTAGCTGCATGGCACAATTTCAGTGACTAAAAATCCAAAAGGCAAAAATTTACTCCAAGAAAATTGTTCCAAAATTCCATTTTTTAAATTTTTTTTAAGCAAATATTTTCACCACGGTCTGAAAACTGTCTCCCTCTGTCCACAAACAGAGGAAGGCCCGTGCCTGAAATAAAGTGGTGGTCTGACAGTATATGCTTTTTTTCTGGCTCCAACTATTTACAGTGCTACATTATTCAAAATGATTTTGTAAAAAAAGACCATATAATGTGTGAAACTAAACAATAATCAATTCTTAATTACATTTATAGCCACCAGGGCTGCCTACGAGGAGGATTGACTGGGTCAGTTAAACTCAGGTCTGGGTCAAAGGTGGCTCAGATGAGCCCTCTAATCTTTAAACAATCAGTTGGAATAAATTATCAAAAGCACATGTTTTAAAAACTTTATATAATATTTGAGAGCCTCAGCTTATATTTTTGTTTTCTTAATTTTCTTAACATAGTGATAGTTCCAATTTTATCTTTACCCCTAAAATGCAAAAAAAAAAAATTTTTTTTTAATGGTTTGATTCAATACCATTTCACTTTTGCTGGCATCCTCCTCCTCCTGCCCTGACTCCAGGGTGGGTGCTGTGTCTATGTCCTCTACAGGAGCTACCCTTTCCCACAGCACTGTGATCTGTCACCTGGGTCTCTTCTCCTCTCTGACACAGTTCTTTCCATCTTCAGACTTAGCTGTTTCTATCAGAGTTTGCCACGTGCAGTCATACACACTGGACAATAAAGTTAAAGCTAGGTTCTAATTATTAGTGGCTGAAGAATTCAGGGCATTAGAATGATAGCATATCTCTCACATGATCGATATGAACTCCTGCATTGGACAGATAGCCTTTCTTCATAATTTATTTGGATTAAAGAGTGTTTGGAAGAGCAGAGCAGCAACCGATGCAAAAGCAGGTTCTGTTTGTCATGCGCCTCAACATGAGCAACCCAAGCCTTAAAGTCTGAGTGACAAAAATATCTGTTTCAGCTCAAATAACAAGTGTAATGAGAGTTAACTGACTATCCTAGAAGTATTATTTGTGTACTGGCTACTTAATTACAATAGCATATAATTGCTAGATACATGTAAAGGAACTAATGAGTCAGTGTTATCAGTTCACAAACACATAAAAACACAACACACACATACACTGAGTATCTTATCCAGAATTTAAAAGCAGAATCATTTTTCTGGATAAAGCTTCAGCAGAGCAGAATAGCAAATGTACTGGAATAGAAACACACAAAGTCTATCACACACACAACCAGCTGAGCAGTCAGGCTCATGCACATTAATGTGGCATTACATTAACCAGATGTGTGGGGTCTGTGGGTATGTGCGTGTTCGAGTGGGTATACACACATTTATGTGTCACTGATCTCTGGCACTGGGTGTGTGAGTGTGTGTTTGTTCAATTTCCACTCAAATTAATGGTGCCTCTTTATAGGCCTTCTGCTAGAGTGGCACTGAATTACTTGGTCCTTCACTCTCGCACCTGGGACCCATTCAATGTTATAGCTGCAGCTAGCTGCTAACTTGGGACCCATCTGCTACAACAGTATAGTTAACATTACAAATACCAGCTCGCTTTTTTTCTGAGGAGAATTCAGTGCTAACTAACATGGGAGCCACAGAAGTACATTAGATATTATTCAATAATTGATCACTAACACACTGTGAAGTGTACAATGTTATAGTCCATGTTGTGTACAAAGCTTTAACTTCCACTCTGTGTATATGGGAGGATTTTGTTTACATGTAATTTTCATTGTCACTACTGTGTTTTGTCTGGGTTGAGTTGATAAAAACAATTTGTTAAAATCAAGCAAAATCCTTTACATGTTTATTTGTATGTATCTGACATTGCATATTTACCTCTTATGTAATCTCTTAATATAATGTCTAAATCATCAGGATTTTTAAAGATGTGAATGTGAGTCAAATTGCTCGGTTTATCAGGCTTGATTATTAAGCTGTGCTGCGACAAATCTGTGTTCGAATCAGTGCTGGCCCAGCGATGCTCGGTGGGCATGGCAGTCTAGGAATTATTTTAGTTTTATCATATTTTGTATCTGTAATTTGGTCATAAGACATCATAGCTAGCTACTTCTGGCAAGACGGTCCCCATCTGTCACCCTCAACCAAGATGGCTGATGTCTGAGTTGTTTGGTTCCTGTTAAGGGACAAACACACCCACACACACACACCGTCTAAATACAAAATGCATGAACATATTAAATCTCTCATGCAAATCCAGAGTGGCGTGTGTTTATCCCCAGTAGGCAGTGTGTTTTTTTTGCGTTTATATGTGTGCGTGCGTCCCATGCCCTCCTACCAAATCCCGGGGGTCTCAGCCAGAGAACTTAAAAGGATTCTTTGGTCCATGTGTTTTAATTTAGCCCTCTCCTCAATAATAACCAGAAAGCTGTGGTCCCACCACTAGCTCATGCACACACACACAGCCCTGCATACACATCAGACAAATATCCATGTACACAACCATATACACAAGAACACACACTAACACATAGATGAACGTACACGAACCCCGGCATGCCAGTGCACACACATCCCACCGAGCTGAGGGATTACTCCGCAATCTCAACCACTCTTTCTCCGGGGAAAAACATGTTTTATCATTTCATTTTATTTCTTTCTTCTGTGCTCCCTCTCGCCCTCCCTCCCTCCGCTTTCTCGCTCAGCAACATGTAGCCATCCCCAGACTCTTGTGCTGAAATCACAGGCCACATCCTGCGCTCTAACAGCAGCCCTGTGCTTTTGGCGGTGTGATCCTCTGTGTGTGTGTGTGTGTGTGTACTCATGTGAGTATATGTGTTTACGTGTGGGTCAGGGTGAGAAATAACAAAAAAGGCAAGAAAAAAATTAAAAAGCATTAGTGGGTTTTCTATTTTAACAAAGAAAGCGATAACAACACATATGGCTGGCTGCATCACAGCTTACTTTGGCATTAGATTTAAAAGACTCTACAGACATTGGACTGAAGCTAACGAGGAAGAGGAGAAAGTCTACAACTTTATGTCTAAAAGAAAAGCACAGTAAAGACTGAAAGCCTTACATTTTCTGCATAGCTCTCATCATTTGGCATTGTCATTATTTAACATGATTTGGTTCATGATTTATATGTTACAGGGACTCTTGTAAATTCCAGTCAAAATAGACCAACATCACGCCAACAAGCTCCTCTAGTGTTCAAACCTAGTCTCTCTTTATCTCTATAAACTGCATTTCGATTGTTTTCTCTTAACAGAATACAATAAAGGCAAACAAATCTATTCATGTGTTTCTGCACTTCCCTAACACTGTACGTGAGTCTTAAGACCAATGGCTCTGGTGGGGAGGATGTCAAGTCAGCAGGTGAATAAGAGGCTGCAGAGGCAGGGGTCCTGCCATCTACATTACACAGTCTCTGGAAACATCGTCTACACCGGTTTAAACAAAGCCCTCATTCCCCCTCTCCCTTTTTCTTCATCCCTCTATCAAAAGTAAACACACACACTCACTCACACACTGACATGCTAAGAGGCAGGCAGTCTTGCAGTAGAAAGAAAGTGAGTGTGCATGTGTGTGTGTGTGTGTGTGTGCGCGCGCGTTTGTGTTGGCTTGTTAAGCGAGCGTTTGGATTAATCTGTAAGAACCAGATGCCCCCGCCGCGTTCCTTTCAGCCCCTCCATTAATTACACCACTACTAATAACGGCTTTTGTGTGTGTGTGTGTGTGTGTGTGTGTGTGTGTGTGTGTGTGTGTGTGTCTACATAGGCACAAGTCCTTCCCTGTGGGACAAAACCGATTCCAATAGTTATAGGTTTTCACAAACAGGGGAGAGTCTGAGTCACCCAGTGATTCTGCATGATGAATTTAAACTGTTTCATCTGTGCCTTCATCTAAAAGAAAAGCAACCTACCCACTGAAACACTTGCAGCACAATTATACACTAAATATACAGTAAAATTACAAGTGTTCTATTAGTTCCACCTCATTCATTCCATATGGGTATCAAACACAGGGAAGAAATCCCTTTAATTGTTTACTGCAGCTTGACATGAGCAGTACTGATGGAATTTTTAATGAAAAGAAAACCCACAAGTCAAATTAAATGTTATCCAGCACACTGTTGAATGCATATACAGGGTTTCAAAAGCCTCTTATATCCTTAGTATATCATGATTTTGAACATTTAGCTGTTCTGTAAGCCTGAATTTGTGAAAAAAGGTCAAAAACATACAATTACGATAGACAAACACAATGCACAACCTTACCTGCTGGGCAGTGGTTGGTTCTGTGTTCAGTGAGCTCAGCTAGACACTCAAAGTCCTGTTGACAGTTGTCACAGGTGAAGATGGACTCGTCGTCCAGGTCATCATCACGGTCATCGTTCTCCTCTTGTTCTCCATCCTCAGCAGCCACCCCCTGACCCTCTTTGGGCTCTCTATCAGACGCTGTGACTTCTGAGACACAAAAAATAAATATAGCACGATCAGCTTGAACTTGTCATCATATTGCCACAGCAAATCTTACATTCAATCAAAATATAATATATTTTTATTTATTTTGCTTCTTACAAGAAATTTTTATTAATAATACGTGCAATTCGGCTGAATCGTATTAAGTGTGTGTGGAACACCCCTCCAGCATGTGACCGAGTGTGTGAACGTGTGTGTCCTGTTAGCAGACAGGCAAAGTGTGAGAGGGGACCAGTGGAAGACTGTGTCGGCCCAATCCTCACTGCTCCATTGTGTCTCCATTTTCACACCTTATTATCACATTATAAACGCTGAGGATCCAATAGGACTGACACTGAAGACACTGGCGAGAAGAGGCAAGGAGACGAGACAAGAGAAGAGGAGGGAAGAGGAGTACGAGAGGGCAGAGAGAGGAGGGAGTGGCAAAGTCTGTGCAAGGAGCGAAAAGAAGAAGGAAAGCGTAGTGTGAGGGAAAGATGGTTGATGAGTGAGTGAATGATACGGAAGGAAAACAGGTTCAGTGATGGAAATAGATTTTTTGCTGCTGTTTTATTTACCCATATATTTCAAACTCACAACAACACACAGACAAAAATTCAGTATAGCATAAACGCCCCAAACTGCTTTAAAAACAACTCAGTGAAACCTAATTATTCTAACATTTTAAAAGTATAGTCAAGAGCCTTTTCCTAAAAAAACAAAAACAAAAAATATAGATATTCTATCAACAGAATTAATCCAGCTCGATCATCACTTGAGGGCCCTTAGACATGTGGTGGTGACTGTGTCTGCAGACCCCCTGCCTGTATTTTGATGTTTTGGTTTAGTTGGGATGTTTCTGGGCAAGGAGTGGGTGCATTTTTCCCAGCGAATGAGGTTGACAGTGGATTAAACAGAGATAGACTGGAGATAAATGTAGATGTGAAAGTAGCAGCAGAGAAAATGTAAATACAGCCCTGTGAGAACGAGAGTGAATCTTGGTTTGGCTTTCATTTTCGCTTTCGAGCACTGAAGGAGAAGCTGAGGATGAAGAGCGATGCAGAGCTGCCCTGCTCTCTGTCAGCCAGGTAACATTAGGTGCCAAATGTTGGCAGTTAGCTTGTGCTAGTTTGCTAAATTATCGACTCCTCTATTCAATCAAATAATGACTAAGTAATTCTAACTAAATAAATAATTTGCCCACGTAGCTTGCAATGTAGGTACAAGCAGTAAAAGTACACGTTACAATACTTCTGGTGGCATTGATTTGGGAGGAGGGGCCTACTTTGTGTTTACAAGGCAAAATGCTACGGACTTTTACCTTTAAATACACTAAATAATGAGAACCACTGACAAAAAGTCTCCAATAAAAACTGGAATTAGATTTTTAAAAAGTGTGAATATTCTGTCTCCTTCAAAGCAATTTAATAGAACAAGACAATTAAATGCTGCCCTCAAAGGACAATAGAGTTGAATCAACCACTCTCTGACAACTGTTAAACTGACTGTAAAAAAAAGATTTTAGAATGATTGTGCATATTACGTACTTGCAGGTAATAAATGAGTAATTCATTTCAGTTCAATCTCCGTTACTAAATGCAAAGATCTGGCCATTGCAGGGAATCAATAACCTCCATTACTTTTAATGATTAATGTACTTCCTTTCAAGCGTGACATTAAGAGTCAAAAAAGATTAAGCTCTCATTCAGTTCTGTCCATTCAAACGTTACATTATTTGTGGCAGAAAATGCATTTCTCTCAATCCTGTTTTCACTTCCTGCCCCGAGAGGTTGCAGCATTTGTTTTTGGCATCCTATGAGGTTTGTACCGCCGCAGCCTAAACTGTGTACCCACCCACATTAAAATAAATGGGAGAACTGACGTTTTGGGCCTAAAAATTTGTTTTGGTCTGAATGAGGCCAAAGAGAAAAGTGAGTTTGTGAGTCAAAGTGAGACAAATTAGAACGAGGTGCTCCACTCTGATTTATTATGGGAGAGGTGTAATGGGAAAGAGGGATGCTGGGAAGTGGGGAACGAGGGATTGAGGTGATGGGGTGTTTGGGGGGCTGCAGGAGAGGAAGACAGTGATAGAGGGAGGGATAGATGAAGGGAAGAAGAGAGGGAGGGTGTTGGCCATCTGTCCAGTGGTGAGAGCACCGTCTGGCCAGGGAGAGAAAGTGGCCCCTTGGCTGACACAACACAGGCACACACACACACACGCACACACACGCGCTCACTTACACGCATCGCATATATACGCACACATACACAGTGGTTGTTGTGCACACTCACACAAACATATACACATACATATGGAAACGCACAGATGCACACACACCAGAGGAACACTAACTGAATACATGAATAAGCACACACCAACATGCATAGCTTCAGTAGCTTCTGTTTGCACATGCTGGAATGTAAATACATGCAGTCATGGTGTCTGACTAATAATTCTATCAGGTGTCACTTGGATGTGATCAGAATGTTTTTCTACCACATTCAGTAAGCTCAAAGCACAGTATAAGATTATGTGCCACAGTTACCCCGGGATTCCACTGGATGTGTGTGCGTTGCAGAACGACTGTGTTGCGTGTCCGCTCTGTGCTCCGCCGTCCATCAACACCCACCGGCTGCGTTTTTTAGAGCGCAGCACGGCAAACAGTCACCAGATAACGAGATTTCGCGGCAATTAAAATATCACATGCAACCACAGCCTCTGAAAACCTCTGATCTGTTGACTTCGCGCCTGGTTCCGACCATTATGACGTTTAGTTAGTGTAGTACAGTGAAATATGATCTGCAGTCAACACAGAGTTTTTTTATTTTGAAAATCCACCAGATGTTTAATTTTGTTTCGGTACCCAACCTCCTGTCCCGCATGATCTGCTCTGTGCTGAATTGCTGCGTTGTGCTCCGCCATCCGGC
>JAQLOL010000023.1:2156357-2168422 GCA_029783665.1 Naso thynnoides
CTTATGTGCAAAAACACAAATTTATAAATGCATTTTTTTCTGGCACTTAAGAATTTAGTTTAGTAACTTGTCTGAGTATAAATTAAGCCCCAAGCGATACAGGATTTTTGGGACCAATGCCAATGCCGATATTAGGAAGTAAGAAAATTTTGACATCCAATGTATCAGCCGATTTTTTATACACGATATTTTGAACATGGTAATCAAATATGTGTGCCAAAGGTATGTAATGAAGGTGAGATATCAAACAAACTTTATTCCAAACATCAGTGCACTGAACAGTAAACACTTATTTCCAATCAAATAATGGACCGCTCTTTGCTGGACAAACTACGTGATCACACCATTTTAAATTGCTAGTCCAAGCAATTTTTCCAGCCTTCAAAAACTGTTTTACCATCGGCGCTTCTCAGAGAACATATGCGCCAATACAGATACATCTGCAACAGGCTACTATCAGTCGATAACATCAGCAAACTGATACGTCTGTCAGACCCATCATGCTAAACTTTATTCTTTTCATAATGCAAAAATATTTTATACAAATGTAAAATCCAACAACAAGAAATGTTTGATATATTTATCAGTGCATTTTTTTCCTTTTAAAAGCAGTTTACACACACAATATGAAAACATTGACATATAAAGACACACACACACACATGCACACACACACTCCCCAGGGTGCCCTGATGCCAGAGGTAAGGGCAGTGCCAACTCCAGTGCATGCCAACACAACCTGCTGTCATAGCAACAGAGGAGGAGTCACATGAAACCTCTCCATCTTGCACTCCTCTGTCCTCATCTCTTCCTTCATTCATCCCTTTTATTAGGTCTTCGACCCTCAAACACTGTGAGTGGAGTAGAGAGAGAAAAACATGGGCACCTACTCACCACCTGCCTTTCACACACAGACAGAGTTAGTACGTGTCCTCTTATGGATCTTGTAGAGAAGCAGATAGGGGGCCCTAGGAAAGTACTGTCACTGCAAACTCCAGCTAGTAGCTGTTATGATCATTACCGCTCTCAAACTGTGGCAACAGACCTCCTGGCCGGCTTACAGTGTGTTTGTCAAGGCTTGCATTTTCTGCAGCATCTCCAGAAGCCATGATTAATGGTACATTTTAAACGAGACGTGAGCAAAAGTGCAGATGCATACATGAGGCTGGCCTAATTTGACAACAACTCTGTCCCTCTTTGTTTGTCCTTCCATCCACACTGAGTGAGCATTTGTTGCATCCAATACACATTTTTGTGTCAGTGCTGCCATGGATGAGTAAACCTGTAAACACCTGTTTTTTGTCGTGGACAATGAAAAGGCGGTGTGTCTAAAGTGGTGATGTTTAACTCGTGACTAGACAGGAAGTGTCACGTCACCGACAGCGTTCACAAGTAACTGAAGTGACTGTCTGTACCGTTTCTGGCTTTCCTGCAACGCGTAATCCAAACAAAGAATCATGCAGCAAGGGAGCAGCCAAACTTTGTACATTTCGCCATCATGTATGAGTATTTTTGATCTGTTTCACAGATGCATATAACATCATTCATAATTTTTCACTGTACCGGATGGTGAAGTAGGTTATTTACATATTTTATTCACACAAACAAGGTGTGTGTGTTTTGAACTTCAGCATTTTTTGAGGCTGGGCTTTGACCACTAGATGGAGATCACACACTATACACACTGTTTTCCCATCATAATCATATAATAAAGTTTGAGAGGAAAGATGAGACAAATCAACAGAGGACTGACAGACAAGCTGTATACACTGTAGACAGATAAAAAATGTGTCTTTTTATTGGGCATCAACCTAGCGTTTTACACGCGTATTGTCGAAAAAATTAGATTTGAAGTGGTAATAAATGCTTCAGGTCGCGGTTGTGCAAGTGAAAAGCCGCTGAAACGCGAGTATGACGGAGGCAGTGCAGACAGCTGCAAAGAATAAAATGAGAGTGTATTTGCAAAGAGTAAAAAACGTTCCCAGGCTAGACGGAAGGTTAGACACAGTCAGGCACTTTGCACCAACGTTTAGAGTTGTTCCGATCAGACAGCATGTGATAAACAAACAGCCACAGTTGGGACGTTAATGTTAGCTAGTACGTTAGCGTCAGGAGAAGTGCTTTCCATTTCTTGTCATAAACTACAGCCAGCGTAATCATCATTTATAATATCATCATAATCATAATTTCATTTCATTTCTGCCCTGTGTCTCTTGTGGAAGTCCAAGAAATGTTGCAAAACTTAACCACGTGGTGTCTGCGTTCATAAAATAATCATGTGGTGATAAAGTCGTGTTGTAGAAGCTCAGTGTTTTCACACACAGCACTGTTATGACGGCCATACCTGCACTCGTCAGGCCACTGCGTGTCTGAACATGTTGCTGTTGAGGTACGCCAGGATCTGGCTTACTGATAAACACCAAATTTGGTTATTTGCGCAACACAAAACCAGTTTAAGCCAGTACATCGGACTGAACCAGTAAAACCTGAAAACCTTCCCAAGCCTAATCTCTACTAATGTCAAAGGGGTCATATGAGGCTTTTATGTCTCTTTCAACCTATAAATGTTGCTACAAAGTCAGATTGCTGTTTTAAATTATGTCAAAGTATGAAATAATGAGGTAAGACTATGCAGCAGTAATCCCTTTAGACTGTCTGTAATGGCTCTGAACGCTCAGTTCTCATCAGTTTTTTTAAATTTCAGACCACTTGTGTGTCAGATTTTGCTGGGCTTCTCTATAGGTTCATCTGAAAGGTGTGTGTTTGAACTGGCCAATCAGGGCAAAGTAAGCCTTTAGAGGCGGGGCGGGAGCTAAAACAGATCATCTCAATCCTGGAAAAAACAGAACTACTGCAGTCGGCTGTATGAGAAAACAGATGAGTTTTTTAGCATCAAAGCATGTAAACCTGCTTTAGTAGTAACCACAAATAAAATATGAACCCAAAACATTAGCATAGTATGTCCCCTTTAAGGCCAAATTCGGGGATTACTGCGCATTTTGGTTTACAAGTAGTTTATTCAAAATCAAACAAGTTGTATGCACATGTAGTGTCTGATGACAGAAACATGTTCAGTTTTGGGTTTTTTTTCCTCAGTTTTACCACCTGAATAGCAAATGTGGAGACAAGTTTTCACATGTAAAGAGTGTTTTCAGTTTTGAAATCTATCTGGACAAAGCTGCAGATTTGATATTCTTCAACTTTCTTGCTCACATCTCTCCTATTTTCAAAACAACTTCCTCACATCTCATTCTCCTTTTTTACACCACCCTACCCCCAACATAACCACACCAGAAAGAAGCAGCAGGCCTACTTAATGAAAGCAGGCAACTCCCATGGGTGCTTAGGGTGCAGAGGAGTGGGTGTGTGTGTGTGTGTGTGTGTGTGTGTGTGTGTGTGTGTGTGTGTGTGTTTGTGTGCTGGGTATTGATTGAATAGTACGACAGTGGTCCCAGGCACATAGCATTTGTGCACCATCCACAATCTTTTTTTCTTTCACACACACACACACACACACACACACATCAGCAGGATATAGCTATAGTCAGTCACAGACTTACCAACACACACATGCACACACACACACGCTCTACAGAGAACCATTATCTCTGAGTCACAGACTGTCCCTATGCCAGGAATAACTGCACACTCTCTCACACACGACAACACACACATGCACAAATACAAAACGTCCAATCCCAAGCCCAGACACCCCGTTACACTCTTACGTCATCCACAGGGACACAATAAGTCAAAATCAAGCCCTGCTGTTAAACTTCAGAAAATATGAAAAATACAAATTTCACCACCAAATGAAAGAGTGAAAAAAACAATAATGTTCTTAGTTTTCACCTTGAGGCCTGTGTTTCATCAGGGTTTTCTACCAGTGTTCAAGTCACAGAGCCCCGCTGATTTTTATTCTAGCCATGCAATGAGGGACTGAATCACACCTGGGATGCACAGTGTATGCAATTACAGGAAATTAACTAGCGGGTGGGATAGAACACCTGCAGAGTTCTGGGTCCTAACGAGTTGGACAGAAAAACAGTTTTTGGTTCTTCGGGGAAAAAATGTGTATACTTGCAACAAAAGGAATGTCAATACAGCAGAATAACAAGGATGCCAATGTGAGGTTACACAAATTGGTCTACATGTTAGTACGGCTCGAGCAGTCACTCGCACCAACATCATTTACTGTTATGCCTCCAGAGCTTTCATTAAAGTCTTAATATGTAAATCAATGACAGCATCACTTGGACGGCTGGGGCCCCAAAATAATGTCAAGATATTTTATGGTATGTCGGTGCTAATGATTTTTAATGATGTGAGGGCAAAATTGTGAAAAATATTTGTTTAATATAGATCACAAAGTAGCTGATAAGACATCCTCAGGTGATTTTTGGCTCTCCTCACACACTATGGTAGCTTCTTCTTTTTTTTTTTTTTTTGCACTGACTGATTTAATTTGATCTTTATTACCACCTGTTAATGTTAAAAACCCGTAACACATAAAATCTTTTTTCTTAATTAGAACCTTAAACTTTAAATTAATTAGAACCTTTTAAACTATTTTTTAATTCAAATGAAGAGAACAGTTACTTTATCATGACATGATTCCTTGACAGATGGCACACCTCTAATCATTTGTAAATTCCATGCATAAAAAAACTAAAGCAACAGCCCTATGATTGCTTATCGCTACATTTCATTCCTTATTTTACTCAGACGTGGGGTCTGGGACCGACATGGATTCATGGACAATAAACTGGCTCCCAAGACATTCCAGAGAAACTGATACAATATTATACATTACAGAATATTTTAAGACAAATTTAGATGCAGGCATCTGTGTATGACAGTGCACAAAAACAGACAAGGGTGTGGAGAGAAGATGTTTTTACACCGTGTGTCTCTGGAGAAAAAGTAATAAGCAATATTCTTGGATGTACCCACCAGCCTCTGTAACCTGAGGACAATGGGCTGTTTATTAACCGATAGAAATATAAATATATAAATGGATACCTCTGGAATAATGAGGTCACTTTGCATATCTGCAGGGAAGATATATGCAGGTGGTGCGTGTGTGTGTGGTGTACTGGTGCATGTGTATGTGTTTGCGTGCACCCTGGGTAATTAGATAAAGAGAAGTGAATTAGCAGAGTCCACAGTGCAGAATGATGTTACACAGGCTTACCACGCCTAGCTGAGACCCACTAATCACCACTTGTTAGGCTCACAGAGTATGTGTGGAAGTTTGTTTGTGCTCATAGCATGAGTGTGTTTGTTAGATGTGTGTATTCTCTCATTATTGTAATTAGTAAGCTAAATGATAATAAGCCCCAAACATACAGGGCGCGAGAAAGATCAGCAAACACACAGGTTTCGCGCCCCTTCCTTTCACAAAAATTGGAATGTAAAGTAAACAGAGAACCTTCACTCAAGATGGACACACTCCATCCCACAGTCTGACTTTGGTTTCATGGCACTGTCAGGAGCAGTTACCAAGATTAGCTAGCTGAGGCATAAACGACCTCCAAAATTCAAACACCACATCGTCCATCTCTGTATATCCTGTTGGAAGAAAACTAGGGAAATAATGAACTCTGGGAAATGTTCCTGCCCCAGGGTGACAGAAGTACACTGAAAGAGAGTGCCAGACTTAGAGGGAGAGTTTAAGTGGAATAAAACATACTGTAATACTGCAAAGGTAGGGTAGTTATTCAAGTGTTAGATTTGGCAGCCAGGAGCTGGTACTGTGGCCTGTCTGGGACACTCGCCACAGCTCAGAGAGATGTATATCTGTCGGCCAAGCATACATAAAACACACACAACCAGACATCTACGTCTGTGTAAGCCTAAAACAGACATCAAGAGGTGGTAAGAAGTGTGTGTGGAGCGTCCAACAGAATGTTTAGAAACCAAACAGTCTCGACACAAGGCTTTCATTCTGCTCCACATCGAACTCAAACCTGGACCAGGATTCACAGGCACCTGGCTGGGCAGAACCTTCAGCAGGGCTACGAACCAGCAGAGAGGTTAAAATCAGGCCTGCATCACATGGCTTGCATGAGGTGCCGAGTGGGCTACAATGCAGTTTAAGACATGCAATATGTTGAAAGTCTATGTGACCTTTAAGCAGGTTCAAACATTGAAAAAAAAAATCTTCCCAGTGTAGGGAATCTTCTGCTTCACATTATTTCAATCAAACAAAACAAAACAAAACAAAACAAAACAAAACAAAAACCTTCCTCTCTGAGATAGAACTGGGTCATACATTGAATAAATCCAAGATTCTGTTTTTGGACAATATATAAAATACATTGTTTGCGATATAAAAATCAAGCTACTACAAGATCAGGGCTATACGTTAACTTTTTTTGTACATAGCACTGGTGCTGCAGAGGCTGATAGTTTCAACGTACAAGCCAAAAAAATTGTAGCACTATCAGACATCCCTAAATTCCAGAAATAAAGTATTTTGTGCCTTTCTTTTTAGGAGGGGTGGCCGCTCCTCCAAACGAAAGACCAGCAGCTGGCTCTCTCAGCCCGCTGAGGTTAAAGGGATTGTTTGCTAAGAATTGTGGGATTTTGAGTCAAATGTACGGACTTTGCACATATGGGGAACCATAAGAAAGACTACAGCTGCCAAGTAGAATAGCGTGGCACATTGGGGGGGAAAAAAACCCAAAACTTTTTCCTCTCACACACAGGCTGTTGCACCAGTGCTACGAAACCGAATTCATTCATCGCACAGACAGATTATTTCATAGCACATGCGACATACATGGTGCACCGTTCAGCCCTGAAGATGCACAAAAAATACTTTTAGTTAAAAATTAAAGCAGACAATGGCAACTTGCATCTCAAAGTATAAAAAAAGAATAAAACAGGCACATCTGCAAGAGGACAGAGTGAAAAAATAGATTCCACACTTTGATCACATACTCAGTTTGTGTTTTTTGATGCATTGCTGAAGTATCATCTTGTTGCAAGAGGTGAAGCAAGTCAAAGGAACAGCATGCAGGTTCTGCACTGTGTCCCGATCAAATGTGAGTGAAAATTCCCTCCGTTTAAACTCCAAATCGCAACTGCGGCTACTCTGTCTTTACAACAACCCTCCTATTTCAGCTCAGAACATTGACAAGTGGGCAGATATAAACAATGGTCACATTTGGCCCAGAGTGCACACTCAAACGCACACTGACACACAGGCTGAACAGGTGCAGCTGGACACAACAACGCAGGCCTGCTCTCCGTCTCTCAAGAGAGTGCCTCACCCACCCCTCTCTCACCCACTGTCCCACTCTGTTTGTGAGTGTGTACGTGTGGGTGTGTGTTAGGTGGCTATATAAAGAAGCTAGCTCTCCTCCCCTCTGGCTCCCAACTCAAGTTCATCTCCCCACCACAGCTTGCATGTGTTTTCACAATACAGCCCCCCCTCCCTTTCCCAACGGGATGGGTACCGCTGAGCCGCAGAGTAGCTCTCACAAACACTGACATGCACACACACCTTCACACACAAACCCTTGGGATGTGCTGAAACAAGGGAGAGCAGCACCCAACACCAATGTCTGGAAAAAAGATGATGAAAGAGTTAATCACGTCATGGAAGGTAGCAGAAAAGACAAACACAAACACAAACGCTATATAAACACACACACACACACACACACACACACACACACATACAAATCAGCTAGACATGAAATGCACAAGACTCACACAGATCGGCAGAAAAGCGTACTCACAAACAAGTTGACAGCTGCTCACTTATTTGAATTTTGGGTGCACACACACACACCAACAAAAACTACACGCACACACCAACAAAGGGCTTAAATGCTGCAATAAAGACAAAAAACACAGATGCACTGTGGGCTGTAACAAGCAGGCAATAATAGTTCACACACAAACACAAACACACACACACACACACACACACACACACAGGAACTGTTTTCCTGTGGTAGCCTTGGGGAAATTAAAACTACATTATGGACCTCCAGAGGGTAGTGGTGAAAGAGGGATAGAGGAGGGATAGAGGAAAAGGAAAAGAGAGAGGAGGAAAGGGAAGGAAGGACAGAGAGAGAGAGAGAGAGAAACAGAGAGAGAGAGAGAAGGGCCAGTGTCCTGTTTTTCTCGGCTCTGGCCATCATGAAGATATTACAGTGTAGCAGGAAAATAACGACATTGCCTGTAATCTCTTGTCATTCTCTCACCTCCTCATTTGCAACAGAATCTTTTTATTTTTCCTCTAACATTCATCTGGATGTGATTTTGCAATTGCAGCCTCCAATCTAAGAATCTTGACATTAGAATTATTTTTTCTTCTTGTCATAAAAGCTTTTGAGCTAAAGACAAGTAACAACACGAACAAATGCACATCTGAAAATGTGAATACATTCCCAAACAGACGTGTACAGGGACATCTGCATACCCCACGGTTGTGCAGTACTTCTTTTTTTGAGTCCCACTGAAGGATGCATTAGACACATACATAGTAGATCAGCATTTATATGATCAGCATGCAGTGGCTATGCAGACACGTCCACAAGGTCACAACTGACTGGAGTTACTTTGATATCCGCCTATTATGCTTCCATGCTTTCATGACAGCGGACCCTTGCGCACTTGTGCCCTAACGGTATGTATTAGGGCTGCAAATGGAAATTATTTTCATCATCGATTAATCTGTCAATTATTTTTTACAATTAATCGATTATTTTTTCCATGAAATGTCAGAAAAGTGCTAAAAATGTTCATCTCAGTTTCCCAGAGCCAAATGTGACATCTTCAAATTGCTTCGTTTGTCCGAACAACAGCCCAAAACACAAAGACTCCTCATTTAATTTCATAAATTACGCAGAAAAGCATCAAATCCTCACATTGAAGACACTAAACTGGCAATTATTTTAACTTTTTTATTCTAAAAGTGACTAAAACAATTAACTGATTATCAAAATAGTTAGTGATTAATTTTCTATCAACTGATTAATCAATTTTTCTATAATCATTGCAGCTCTAATATGTATAATTTCCATCTTATTTTCTATAATTTGTAAACAATTTAAAAATGTCAAAAATAAATTTCCTACAAGTTACAAATATTAACATTATATTGATGGAATGAAAAAAAGGTGAAACTTAAAAAAATTTTGGAAGCACGCAGCTCCAAATAATGTAAACTATGTTATGCTGAGCGAAGCTCTAAAACATGCAGACACACTTTCCGGGTACCTTTTGTCACCCATGTCCAAGTCCCCCCACACCCATGAACACACACATACACGTTCACACAGTACTTAGGCTGTGAATAACAATTACGCGGTAAGGTCTCAGTTTCCCAGTTTCAGCTTGGGGACCTGACAAACCTTTTCCACGATGACTCACTGACTCTTTCTGTATGTGACTGTGTGTATGATGTCCAAGGGAATGATTAAGTGTGTGTGCATGCGTGTGTGTGTCTGTGTGTGTGTGTGTGTGTGTGTGTGTGTGTGTACAGACAAGAAATGAGAAAAACAACACTCTAGAGAAAGAGGTGGATTTCATCACAGACACTCACTTCTACACATGCCTCTAAAGTCCACATTCTCCTGGTTGGACATGTGTGTCACTCCTTCCTGGTTTGAGCACAATAAGGTCTGAGTGTGTGACTCTTTAAAGCAGGGACATTTTGCTGCTACCTGCCGTTTCCAACTCTCTCACATTTCCTGTTTCTATCCTTGGCAACAATTTCTCTTTTCTTTCTTTCTGTATACAGGGGGAGACGAGCTGTTTTACGGTCTCACTAAGGGTTTGTGGAGCAGAGGAAAAGAGAGTCAAAGGGTATTGGTGCACCTTTGGCCTCTGATGGCTCCTCTCTGGGCCAGAAAGGCCAGGGAGAGGAAGAAGGCAAAGAAATGGAGGAGATGCGGAAAGAGGGGCGAGTAGGTTGGCTCGATGCTATTCCCTTCGAGTCACCCTCAGAACTTTCTCCGCCTCTCTCCCTCGGGTTTTTCCAAATTCAACACACATTTTCCAGAAAGGCTGAAAGAGGACAGAGAGAGAAACTGTAAAGGAGAAGTGGAGAAGTGATAAAGAAAGACTGAAAGTTCGTGAATATAATGGCAGGATGGGGAGGTGTATTTATCCATTCTTCCTTTCTCTCTCTGTCTTTCTCACCCGTCCTTGTCGACACAATCTCCCAAGGAGTAAAGAAAACAAGGTCTTCTGTCTTTGTAATCTGCTTGCATAAGGAATAGGTAGACACACACACACACACACACACACACACACACGCACTTATTTGAATCCAAGCACAAAAAGTTTTTTGTTTTTTTTTTAATTTATGAAAGAGGACAGAGTGAAAAAGAAAGATACAAGCAAGAAGAGAAAGAGAGAAAAAGTGATGTTGAGGAGGCTGGAACAGGAAACTGACAGTAAAACACAAATTGAAAGAGTAGCTGAGTAAGGGAATATGGGACAGTGTGCTTTTATAGGAGGAAGAACATGAGAGGTGTGTGTGTGTGTGTGTGTGTGTGTGTGTGTGTGTGTGTATGTAGATGTGTGTGTGTATACATAAGCACATGTGTGTTTGTAATGGGACTCTGGCTTCCTGCAGGAACTGACACACACAGCAGTTCTAGCGAGCCACCCAGGACCTCAGTCAGCAACACCCCCCATCCCACCCTTAACATGCACGCTCAGACTCACACACAGACATAGCGCCCCCTGAGGACAGTTAGCACAGGTCTGAAAGGGGGGGGGGCAAGGATGGGAGGCTTCAGTACGTCATAGACACCCCAAGGGTCGAACTTTCCTCTCCTTCTATCCCTGCAGAGCTGAATGGGAGTCAGGGCAGGAGACGTACAGAGAGAGAGATAACTGTGTATTTACCACATTCAGCAGTATTTTATTCCTCTGTTGGGATCTAGTCGGGGGAAGTGTTTACTGTTCTCTGATAGGCTGCAAACCAGAGCAGAAAAACTAGCTACAGCTAACAAACACCTACAGTAGTCAAACTGTTGAAACATGGTTTGGAGAGGGTGACAAAAAAAACAAGAAAAACAAAAAAGTGAAGTACTGAGTGGTTGGTTGTCGCACACATTAACATTTTTTTTCATGATAATGTGTGCTTCAGTAAACAGCTCTTACATATATAATGAGGGTTACACAAAGCCATCTCTCATATCTTCTCTGTCGTATTACAGAAATGTTCTTACATGCAAAATTTATTGTTATAATAAATAAAAACGTCCAGTGAATCCATAAGTTTGTCTACGCAGACACAGAATCGATATTATCTCTTATTTATTACGTGAATTTCAGAGCGAGGTTGGTTCATTTGTTCTTTTCCATCAAGGCAAAAGGGCGAGTGAGGATAATTTCGAATTTCCATCTCAGAGTGGAAACAAGAGTGAGAGATGGAAAGAGAGCAATTGATGAGGAGGGGGGAGGCAGAGAGGGAGGGTTGGAGCAGTTAAATTGAAGAAACCGCAACAACAAAATAAAATCCCCCCCAAAAATAACAAAAAGTAAAAAATAGTCCTACCATCTCTCTGACTTCCTCCCAGGATATCACCAAACCACAGAGAGTAGTGAAAAAGCACACAAATTTCTCTGTTGCCCCCCCACCATCTCTTTCACTCCATATCCCCTTTATCATCTCTCTTTCCATGCAGTGTGACTCCTGAGACCAGCGAGGGCTCTTTCCATATCTCGCTCACATTCAGGCTTTCTCTCTTCAAATCTCCTCGTTTCTCTCTTATATGGGTTTTCCCTCTCCTAATCCTTTCACCAAACCCTCAATTCTAATACTTTCTATGTTCACTTAAACTCTCCATCTTCTCCTCCTTTTTTTCCTTGATATTCCATCTGAGCAGGCAATCATAAGCCACGAGGAATTGATATAACAACTGTGTTCGTCTATGTGTTTCTGTGTGAGAGACGTATAGACTTAAACCTGTGGAATGGATCTGACAGCTTGCTGGAACTCTATTAGATTATCAATGTGTGTGTGTGTGTGTGTGTGTGTGTGTGTGTGTGTGTGTGTGTGTGTGTGTGTGTGTGTGTGTGTGTGAGTGTGT
>JAQLOL010000023.1:2192310-2202310 GCA_029783665.1 Naso thynnoides
ACACACACACACACACACACACACACACACACACACACACACACACACACACACACACACACACACACACACACCATACAATGAAAACCTAACCAAGCCTACCAGATGATGTGACCTTCTCCCATTCATTTTTTTTCAGACAAAACCAAACGTTCACTGCTCATCCTGATGAGGAAATAAAACTTATCAAGTCAAATCAAAGACACTACAGCACTTATTCCCAATTTCACACAACTGTATGCTTTCCATCTGTGTGTAGCTTATGTCACATCTGGCTTTGAGGGCTCAAAATGACCACCTATCCATTGTGAGAAGGTATAGGCACTTTGGTGAAATGCAGCCGGACGTCCACTGTGAAAAAAAATGTTCTCATCAACACAAACAGCACACCAAATAAGCAGTGCCATAGAAAAATCGATCAGTGAAGCAGCTACTGTACATTCTATCTTTCTGAAACACACAATCTTCTGTCTTGTTCAAGCTGCTAGAAAAGTGTTCATTCATCTGCATAGTAGTGTTTGGAAAAAAAAAGAGTGATATATATTTCTGTATACATATAAGACTGATGTTTGGTATTCTTTTCACAACATGCACATTTTTACTTTTCTGGTTATTTTTTAAGTTTCCTTTGGTTGATCTAATGGTTCAGATACCAGACATTTTTGACTGAAACTTCCAGGAAAGACAGAGAAGACGTTACTGTGCAAGTATTGCTAATAACATCATGGACGGCTCCGTTCTAGTGTCAAGTGTCCCATGATGGTTGTGACAGTGAGCAAACGTGCGCAATAAGCCGACACTGACACTGAAGCAGCTGAACGGAATTCAGACATGATTAATTTTATTATTTACATCTGTGCTTTTCCTACTGTGACATGTCAAACGTCTTCCATGAAAAGGACTATTGCTCTTTCAGTTCTGCTTTATTCTGAGCCTTTGATTCACTAATAATTTGGATCTAATTGAGTGGACATTGAGCCCATTCAATGCATGGCACTGCTAGGCTCCGCCGATCACCAATTACATTAACTTGTTTTATCCAGTTTTAAAAAAACAACTACTGAAAACTCAAATCCAACCCCTGCTGATGAGTCAATGGAATTTCTAACAAAGCTCTCAGAAAGCCATTTAATGGTTCAGCAAGCTTTAATGCAAAGCCAATACAAGCTTTTGCACAGGAGTTTCTCAGAGGGGCTGTATGAACACTGACTGCACAATGCGCTAACATTATTTGTAGCTGCACAAACAATAAATGAGGTAAACTGTCAAATTTTTAGAACCCTTAAGAGCAAAAAGGTTTTTGCGGATCCTTCCAACATTTAAACACTCAGGTGTACCTGAAAAAACAACATGTTGTTGTCTCTATGTAATCCAAGCCACATGTGCAGGGTCTTTGAGTTTTATAAGAGCCAGGCTCCCTATGAAAGTCTGTGCTCTGCCAAAGGGTGACATAAAACTACGCTAATGGTAAAGCCAGATGGGGAGAGAGAGAGTCAGAGGGAGAAAGAAGAAATAAGACAGGAGGCAGAGAGAGGGGAAGAGAAATGAGAGATTAAGTGTACCTTACTACACGCACCACACAGTCACGCTGATGTCGCCGTCAGATATTGGGATGATACTTGGATTAACAGTGCTTATATCAGAAGTGCGCGCTGCAACCATTTTGTGGCATTTCCTGACCATTTTTGGAAACAGTGCAACTAAATTTCACGACCAGGAACACCTTGCAACTTATGAATATCCCCCTCTGCCCTTTTTTTAAAAAAAAATTACCGTATATCATGTGAAACACCGAGAGGAGCACTTCTCCGGTAACGTTTTGCCGTGGTGGCTCACCAAAGCCATAAAACAAAAAGTGAGCAATTATTTGATCTAATGCCTTTACAAATACTGTACGCAGCTGCTGTTTGAGATGCTGCGCACCGCATTTACCAGCGAGACCCGACTCGTCCGAAACAGAGGAAGAGAAAATGAGACCGCGCCTGACCACAAGTAAGAGAAGTTGCCCTTGAAAAGATTGTAATAGTTTATAAAAATGCAGCACAGTGATGATACACAAGGCGTTACAAGGCAAGTACTGATCGCATTCAACTTGCATTCAATGAGCGCTCTCTGTTTCACTGAAAGAACCATCTTATTCTGTGATTTTTTTCCTTTCAGATAAAACTGTAAAAAAAATTTCTGTAGATTGTCATTTTACCAGCAAAGCCTCTATCAGCAATACACACAAGGTGGAATAAAGGTGAATGTGTTGCATGTTGATTAAGTGTCTTTATTTTGGGCTGGTGCTCCGACATTTTCAGTGAGGGGGCATCGGTGCTACCAGTGAAAATACGTACTGTAGTCTTGTTAAGGGAACAAATATAACAAGTGCACTTGGATAATCTGTCAATGTCCTTGCACACATGACCTTCAGATTGCACCGGTCAGTTTTATTTTGCCTTTGTAGGAGTTTCTTAATCACACTGAGCAAACACTGAATTGGCTTTTAACTTAATGACGTATGCCACCACAATTAATTTAAACCCACATTTGGCGGTTTGGTGGTTGTTAATTTTAAGTCTTCAGCAGTTAATTGACAAAAACTTTCACTCCAGGCAATGAATAATTACTATCCCGGAGTTTATTATTTCATTTAACTCACATACTTACATCAATGTTCGCGGAGCCCTAACCAGTGTTAAAAGTAAGATGATGTAGACTTCAGCTTGGGTGATTTGTCTGTTACTTCAAGTAAACACAGACTGCAACTATTTTGGGGCAAAATTGCAGATTTTTGCTGGCTCCATCTCCTCTAATGTGATGATTTGCTGCTTTTTCGTGTCTTACAAAACCGAGTCAGCAAGCTGAAGATGGGGAGAAAAGTTATTAGCGCTTCAAAAGATGTGTTTACATTGGAAAAACTGTACACAAACTGGCGAAAGTCGGTACAACCAAAGAATTGTGAAAGGATGGTAAGAGGTGAGAGGGAAAGAGAGAAAGAGAGCAAAATGTGAAGGATAAGATTGAAAAAAAGTGATGCCATTAGCCCGGCGGAGCTTGGCTCAACACACACTGACAGGAAACCAAACCTCCTCTCTTTCTCCCTCTAGGTCAAAGGGCTCATTTGGCTCCACTAACCATAAACAACACTCTAAACAACCCAAATAAACGCTAAAAACTAAGTGCTCCCTCCTTCCCCCCCTCTCCAGTCTTCCCCGCTCTCCTCCATCTCCCTGTCATATGCGCTCAACTCTCATTTAATGTCCTGCAAATGAAGCGGATTTATTAATGTGTAATTAAGTAATAATCATCACTACATAATGCATGAGAGACTCAAGGGGCTGAGAGCTGAGAGAGAGAGAGAGGGAGAGATAGGATAGCGAGGCTGCCGGAGCAGACAGAGGAGGAGATTTTTGAGCTTCGTCTCGCTAAAGACACATTAAAAACGGATTAATCCACTGAAATAATATTTTGATAAGAGAGAAGCCACGCTCTCTCATTTCATTCTCCTGCTCGCCCCTCCTCTTCTCTCACCCCATCGGCTTGTTTCATGGCCCATCATCACGCCAATAGTCCGTGTTCAATTAACAGAATGCAATTAGTCAAGTGCCCCCACTGTTAACGAGGCCCAACTACTTAAAGGCTAGGCTGGTCAAGTAAATCAATCAGAGGAACTTGGTCGCAGCGGTGAAACACAGAGGAGAAATAATATGAACACTAATACTGCTGTTTGTCATGGCTGCTTTGTTCGGACATTCCTGTGCTGTTTGATGGGATTGCTGTATCAAAGAACATAACTTCCTAATAATAATGTAAAATATTGTAAATAAATTGATGTTTTCACAAATAAAAAACAATCTTTTCCAGGCGAGGGCTACTTGAGTCGGTGCAAATTTAAAGCGGGAGATAATGAGGTGGGACTTTGTTATTGTTTTGGCATGCCTGACTGGACAGTAAGTCCATAAGCCAGCCAGCCAGTCAGAGTTGGGCGAGCAGGTGAAAGACAGAAGAACATGAAAACACAGATAATCCCCCCGGCGATGCTCACCCCACCCTGGCCTCCATCACTCCCTCCCCCTGCCCACTCACCTGCTGTGTGCCACTGCACTGTCCCAAAACACCCTTCCTCCCTCTCCCCTTTACCCTTCAACCCCTCTCTCCCCCCTCCTTCCCTCTCTCCATCGTCCCCCAATGCCAGGTCTTGCCAAGCTGTCAGTAGGGCAAGGTGTAGAGGGGAGATAGCAACACGCATGTACACGCACAGATGCATGAGTACACATACACAAAACACATGGTGCTCACGCAAGCTAGACTACAAGGGCTGTGTTACCTTTGTTGCACACACACAGAGTGGTGGTCGTCCACCTCAGCTTTGCTTCGCTCTGCTTCGCTTGGCTGCCTGACTAAAGCTAAGCTCTGGTTATCCAGGCTGCTGAGACCAGGCTGCCTTAGTGACACACACACTCTCACACACGCACAGACAGAGACACACAAGACGTGCATCTCTCGTACATGCAAACACAAACACAAGTAGACGAGCAGATCTTACAAGCACAAGCACGAACTAGGCCTGTCAGTTAAGGACAAAAATTATATCTTGGTATTTCCAGGCTGCATAGCAATACACAGCATACAGTATGCCCATTTTAAATGTCAGAATAGGGCTGAGCAAGAGGGAGAAAAACAAACATCACATCATTTTTGACCAAATGTCTCTTTAAATGATGGGAGAATTGTCGTTGCCTTCACAAAACTACACAATAAGATTTTTTAAATATATATTTAGTAATGAGCAAATGGGTAAAGTTCTCACAATGTAACGATACAGTCTCATATCACGATAGATGTGTGCTGATGTACTGGCCAGCACTAACATGAACACACACACTGACAGAACAATGAATAACAGAGCAGCAGTGAACAGATTCACTGGTCCACAGCAGCTGATATGCTCACGCACAAACTGCACAATGCATAAACAACACTACAGCAGGGGCAACACAAACCACATCTTGCACATACTGATTACCGGAAATACACTTCATATTCAAACACCACCACTCTGAGCAAATGCCGAAACATCACTTACTCAATTTCTGATATAAAGAAAAATATTCCATTTAAGACTGTTTTGGTAATTTAACATAATCCATCGACATATTTACAGTTGGGCTTTTTTGTGGCTATTTCAATGCAAGTTCTGTGTAATGTATAAGAATGTAGAGAAAAGATAGATTGCTTAATCATGATCTTGAGTCAGATTCTTACACAAGATCAGAAATAACTTGTTTACAATCTATACCTTCCCAACAAATACTTTACAAATGACAAAAAGTAAAATGCATGCCAAAACTAGTTACAATTTTAAAAGCTCTTTTATGCTTTCAATGTATTAAGTACTGGTAAACCAAAAAAAGGTTTTTTTTTTCTTGTCATGCCAAGCCACATTTTACTTTATAGATACAGATGGGCTGTAAATATCAACTGAAAACTGCAGCTTCACAGTAGATTTGAAGGAGGCTGTGGAGTCTGTAGGTTACTGCATCACTTAACAATCACATCCATTAATCTGCAACATCCCCGATAGCCTGTGCTGTGGACTGACCTGCAAACAACTTCAAACATGTTTCCCTGTCCATTTTTACCTCAATGCACGAGACGTTACAACTGCAAACATACCCAAAAGCAAGCATGTTCACCCATGCTTTTAGTACTTCATGTGTGGCATGTGAGAGGGAGCCTCTGCTGCTTTTCACAAAATGAATCCCATCCAACCTCAGACAAAATGGTTTAACTTCAATCTGGCAAAGCCTAAAATCCTTGAATTGATAATCATGTAGGAGACAAACTGAACCCAGTTTGACCCACGGTCAGAAATAAGCTTGGTTTCCACACAGTTGCGGAGAGGGAATGCCTATATGGTGGAGGAAATGGGGGAAGGGGTGGCAGCCACATGGTCAGCCCGTCCCGTTGCCCATCTGGGTCCCATAAAGGAAACATGGAGGCCAAGGCCACCACATGCCCTCATGCATGATGCCCATTCAGACAAGCACTGCAGTGAATACTATTTAACAGTAATTGGGGAAACTTATATTTCCTTTGGTAGAAATAACATGGCCTTTTGACATTACAATTTTTAAACATATATATTTGGGCTTGTCTTTAGAAAAAAAAAATTCTGTAAATGACAGAGTTGGGCTTCACATGTGCACAACCTTCCAGGGCATAATTTAAAGTAGAAATGAAGGCCTGAAAACAGGAGAATGGAAAATATTCATATAAATATCCTAAACTTTGAGATTAAATAAATTAATGTGCAGCAATGCTCTGCAGTTAAACTGTGGAGTGTTGTGAGGGCACTGTGTGAGTGTCCTGAATGGCTTGATTCGTGGTCAGACAGTCACATTTAATCTACTACAACAATGCAGCGGTTGGATGTAAATACACAACATGGAAAGGATCCAGATTGCACGGGCCCATTGGCCAAGCGAATTACAACAAGTTGATCCAAAACAACCCACGCAGTGAGAAAAACGACGCAACCGTGTATCATCTTTCAACACCTGACAGTGTGGCAGCTAATTGAAAACAATTAGCTTAGAGAACCAGCGGACAGAGGGATTAACATGCAACTCTTTGAAAGCTTATTTCTGACAATGATGTGACCACTTGATAACAACTGGTGACAGAAAAATTAAACTGTACCAAGTACTTGACATTCTCGTTATTATAACATAGTTTTGTGCAATTAAAGTAAATGAACCAACACTACAAGTATGAGTAACACACTGATAGTCAAGGTAAAAAAAAAATTTAAAAAAAAGTGATTTAACGTGATTTATGTTGGTATTCGACACACAGCTTGTCTGCAACCCTTAGATAAAAAATAAATAAGCCGACATGCACAAGAGTTAGGCATGAAATTTTGGTCGAGTTGGCTTCGTTTCGCTCTCCTAAGTGAAGTCTCAGTTCACGTGAGTTTCAAAATAAACAGTTTCTTACCTTTAACGGAGCGCGGTTTGGCTTGTTTCCGCCTGGACATCTCTGGTGTTGAACTGCTTTTTTTCAGTTTTTATTCTCTAATTGTTTTTGCTCCGTTCCGTGTTTTCGGCTAACCATACAGACGGACACAGTCGAGTTGTCTTTCCTCCTCCTCCTTCACTTCGCCGCGGCTTCTTTGCCTGTTGCAATGCGGCAGCTTCAGTCTCTGAGAGGGAAACCGCTAGTCCACGACAACAAGCCGAGCACACCGGCGGTGAGGCGGCTTGGAGGCGACGCTCTGCTCCTCTGACGCGTTTTCTTCCTCAACAGTGGCTGGGGCTCGCGCAACCTGTAGAATAAACGGGAACAACTTCCCGTTGATGTTTCCTTCCTCTTGCGAGCCGCGACGCCGACAGCCTCGCTGTTTTGTTTCTTCTCCTTTCGCCGCACGCGTTTCGCTTTCTCCGGTGCAGCCCGGCCGCTCGTGCAGCTCCGAATTCTCCCAGAACTAGCCGAGGCGCGAGCTGCCAGCCACGCGCGCGGCAAACACCTGAGCAGGTCCCGCGCGGTACTGAGGAGAAGTGACAGCGGCACCGTCCGAGTGAGGTGGTGCTGGTGGTGGTGCCACAGCGGCAGCCTACGTGACGGTCCAGGTGATGAGACGCCACCGGGAATGTTGTGGGAAATTGCTTTCAAAATGAAACGTGGCTTCTTCCCCCGCGAATCTCGTGGCTTCGTCGTGGCTTTTTTTTAGTTTTATCGAAACTGTTTCAGTCTGTTTTGTTTTTCGTTTCCCTCCAGGAAAGCGGCGCCGACCCGAACCGACCAGCCTCCTGTGTTCCGTCTCGCTATTCTACACTAGGCAGTGGTGGTGGTGGTCTGGTGGCATGGACATTGCGCTCTTCCCCTGCACCTCCACCCTGAGGGGAATGCTGCTTTTACTACCCACGCTTTCTTTATGTTAATATTTCTCAATGCCCTACCGGCGGTATTAATAGCAGCCTAATAATTCTACCAGTCTAACCCTTCGCTAGCCTCTGTCTCCCTGCTTTTTCTTTGTCCTGACTCTGGCTACCAGTCTCCCTCCTCCTCCTCTGCCTGCCTCTGCTGGCGGGGCTGCGGCGCAGACACACATAATAAAGCCAAGGCAGGCAGTGCTTGGCTGGAAATGTAGCCGCGTCCCAGCAGGGGGATGTGAGAGAAGGGTCCCGGCGGGGGAGCGCTCTGATCCCGCAGGGAGCAGCTCGGCACAGCCCGGGTTGGCTGAGGCAGAGAGGCAGGAGAGAGGCAGGCTGGGCTGACGGAGAGAGGGGAGGCAAAGGGGACAGTTAGGCAACAGCGCCTAGCTGTGGCCAACTGGCTCAACTACAGTAGGGACTCTGAGAATACAGAGGAAGGAAACAGAGGGAAAATACGGACTTGGATTCAAGCTGGATGTGGAAGAGGCCTCCAAAGTTAAATGGTTCAATAAGTCTGACAGATAAAATGAGAGTTGTTGAGCGACACAACTGAAAGGAAGATTATGTCACATGATGTGCCTACACATGGAGTTTTAAAGACTGCTCGGCTGTGGAGGATGGTGATGGAAGCCAGCAGCTGGTGTCACAACATAACACTTTCAAGTCCCAGTAGCAGTGACAGTAGTTTGTTTCTTTGCCTAAAAATATTTCTGCCATATTTAATAGCATGTCCCTTTCTTGTGTTGTTTCAGTAATTAGGCCAATTACAAGCCACTAAATTGTCATAGTGTCTTCTTGTACTACTAGTTTTGGTTATACATAAGAAAATCAGAATTCAAAGAAAGGCTATGACAGTAGATGAAAATATCACGTCATGAGTGGCATGAGGAAACAATTTACTCAAATGCTATAGTACCTGCTGTTTTAGATCCAATAGAGTAAAATCTAAATCTAGAAAATCTTGTAATTCATTTCGCCAGATGCTTAGAAATTCACCTAAAATTTGCACAGCTGTTGTATTTGAAGCTTCACTCATTTGTTATCCGTGACCACTTATCCTTTGCTGGGTTGCAGGGACTGGAGCCAAACCCAGCTGACACTTGACGAGGGCAGGGTAAGTTCATCACAGGGCTGACAATAGAGACAACCAACCATTTACACTCCACTTTCACACCTATGGACAATTTAGAATCGCCAGTTAACCTGACCTGCATGTCTTTGGGCTGTCGAAGGGAACTCATGCGGACACAGGGAAACATGCAAACTCCACACAGAGGGGTCCTACCAAGCCGGATATCGAAGCCAGGCCCTTCTTGATACGCGAAAGGACTTTGATTCTTGGTGTTAGGCAACAGTGCTAACCACTAAGCCACCTTGCTGCCCATGCTGACCTCAAAGAGTCCAATTCTACCTTGCAGACAGACAGCAATTGTCAGCTTGAATCACCAGAAAGTTTATCAGAGGCTCACTATTAGGAAGTAATGTTGCATCCATACGCATTCATCAACCTTGGTCGTCAATGCTTTGGTCAAATTGATGTTTTTGGGTAACACATGGCATTGCGTGGTAACGAAGGAAAGTTCTTTTGTTTGCTTGGTCATGTTGTAGTCAAGACCACACTATGCAAGACCAAGACTTGACAAAGACCAGAATGTACCGAGACCAAGCCGAGAACAAGAAAAAAAATAATAAATAAAAAAATTTTCCTCTGACTTCGAGGTGGTCATAGAAGTTTAATGTTTTCCCAGCCGTCTCAGTAGCTAAAGCTGCAATCTGCCGAGTGTTTTCTCTTGGATGCTGTTAGAAATTGCTTAAGGTAGCTAAACGTAGACAAATGAAAAAATAAAACTACAAATGATTTACGTTATTGGCTGCATTTGTAAATGAAAGTTTACATCCAATCACAGTCATTACATTAAGAAATAAATCTGTCGTGGCCTTGCCTGGTGTTAATTAAAAATCCAGAGTCCTCAATGTCCGAGACCGAGACGAGACCGAGTCAAAATATGTTCGACAAGACGAGACTGAGACCTTCAAAAAGTGGTCTTGAAAGAGCTCTCGAGACCAGGACCAATCTC
>JAQLOL010000023.1:2206441-2224857 GCA_029783665.1 Naso thynnoides
GGTGGATTTATGGACAAAAGCATATACCAATTTGTATGTCTAATTGCAACTCTTTATCACCTGTCACTTCTCATATTTCCCATCATCTTTTACCTCATGATGACAAGTAGAGAGAGAATGTAGTGAGTAACTGAGGAACTGAGGTTGTGTCTTAGTTTGCAGTATCATTGCTCAGATAGAAGACAACCTGTTATAAAGGCAGTAGGGGTCTGAGTTTGTGACGTGACCAAAATGAGATTAAAAATATTGTTTCTTAAGAGAGGGTGAAAGGAGGCAGGGAAACTTAATGCCTCATCACACTGGATGAAACACACACACAAGGAGAAAAACACAACTGTCTGCTCCCAAGAATGCTTGTTTCCTCACATTATGTCTTGTTCTTGAACAGAGTACACAAGAGAGAGATTAAATTCCATGTCACAAAGAAAAGAAAAAGAATTTGAAATGCAGATTAAACAATTTAAAAAGTGAATTTTTTGTTTTTATTTGCTGAGCACATTGCATGCAATTATTTGCGTTTGCATTTATAATTAGAGCCGCTGTGTGAGGCACATGAAAATCTCTTACTTTGGCACCACCTGCTGGTGGAATAAAGACTGATGCTGTGACTGGGAGCAAACCCCACTACTTCAAAGGTTGTGTCCTTGTTGCTTCTAAAGTAACTCTTACTAGTTCATTACAGTTCTGGCACTGTGATCAGCTTGTGTGAAAAAGTGTCAAAAAATGTCTGAAACCCTCTCCCCTTCTACTTTTAAAAGAGTTTACTTTTTGAAACCAATAGTTCAATAAGCACGGCCATCTCACAAATTGATTGGTCAAATGTGTAGAAAGGTCAGGTGGCAAGTTGAGAGGATCTGATAGCATTTTTCTTTTCTGATGCAGATTTTTATATCCTGAACTTTACTTGTATGTTACCGAGGCCAGTACCTGATCCAGCATTTTAGACAATATTGGAGTCATTTCTGAAACTGGAATCAATATTGAAACAACCCCAGTGGCAAGCAGGTAGGATTTGAACTTCTTCATCACTATCCATCCAATGTCACCCACTCATCCTGGGTCAGGTCGCGGAGGCAGCAGTTTCAGCAGGGGGTTCCAGACTTCTGTTTCCCTGGCCACATCAGCTAATTTTGATTGGGGGATCCCAAGGCCAGTGCAGAGATATAATCTCTCAACCTGGACCTGGGTCTGCCCTGGGCCCTCTTCCCAGCTGGGCATGCCTGAAACACCTCCCTAGGGAGCCAACCAGCACCAGTCTAACTGGCTTCTTTCAGCACAAAGTAGCAGTGGCTCTACTCCAAGTCCCTCACAGATGACTGAACTTCTCACCTTATCCCTAAGGGAGACACCAGTCACCTTCCTGAGGAACCCATTTTAGCTGCTTGTATCCATGACGTCTTTCTCATGGTCATGACCCACCCTTCATGACCATAGATGAGGGAATTAACAAAGACTGACCGATGGATGGAGAGCTTTGCTTTCAGGCTCAGCTCTCTTCTCCTCACAACGGCGCGGTAAAGTGAGCGCAGAACCGCTCCCGCTGCATCAATTCTCTGGGCAATCTCCCGCTCCATAGTCCCCTTACTCATGAACAAGACCCGAGATACTTGAACTCCTTCACTTGAGGTAAGGACTCACTCCCTACTCAGATCTGACAGTATATCGGTTTCCTGCTGAGAACCATGACTTCAGATTTGGAGGTGCTGATCCTCATCCCAGCCATTCCACACTCAGCTGTGAACCCACCCAGGGAGTGCTGAAGGTCACAGGCTGATGGTGCCATCAGGACCACATCATCTGCAAAAACCAGCGATGTGTTCTTCAGTCTACTGAACTGCAACCTCACCTCACCCCCCCAACTGTGCCTCAAGATCTAGTCCGTGAAAATCACAAACATGATTGGTGACAAGGTGCAGTGAAGACCAACCCTAAGGGAAATGAGTCCAACTTACTGTTGAGAACCCTTAACACAGCTCTCACTTTGGGCATGCAGGGATTGGATATCCCTGAGTAGTGACCCCCTCACCCTATATTCCCATAACACCTCCCAAAATATCTCCCGATGAACCCGCTGATAAGCCTTCTCCATCACACTATCTTATTTTACTCTTTACACCACAACCACATCACTTATATGTGACAGTAGGTCTTTGAGTATAGGCATTCTAAACAAATGTAAACAGTACATTTCAAATCGGTGAAGTGTGACCAGTGACAACACAAGGCAGGATCTGAGCATCCTTAGCAGACCCATTACAAGCAAAGTCTGCAGAATGTGGAGTCAGGGTCACACGCTGCTGAGAGCTGACCGCAGGGTCTACATTAGTTTGAACCTGCAGAATAACTGCATGTGTTTAGTAAAGTCTCTCTCTTTTGTCTTTCCTTCACACACACACACACAAAATCTCCCTCATAATACTCTCTCCGTCTCCCAGGTATAAAAGGCTGATATTCCTGAGGTGAAGAGGTAGCGCAGTCTGTTCTCCACGCCTTCACATAGCGCTCCTGAACACTGGCCCATTGTGCTTCTTGCTTGCCTGCCACTAGTGGATAGAGTTCATGTTATATTTATGTAGCCTAAAGCGTACTCTCTCCCTATCTTCCTCTATCATTCCCTCCCTCCCTGCCTCCCCATCTCTCACTCTCTCTCCAGCTCTGCTGTGTTGAACTCTCGCCAGCACCACTAGGTCTCCCCTCTGCAGACAACAATGTTCCATCTCGTTGCTTTTGCCCTAGATATCAGCTATTTTTATATGGGATAATTAGACACATAACTGATTTAAATACTACAAAGCCTTGTCTTTTTTCTCCACTTATTGTGGGTGGGTGCACACTGCAAAAGGTGTACAGTGTGTATGTGAGTGAGTGCATTTACGTAGTTCTACGTGTTCTAAAGTAATTGGTATTTTTCATGTAGGTAGAGTTCACAAGTGGTATGGCTGCAAGGTATGCTGGTTTTCTGCATTATTTCTAATGTATGTGAATTTTAATTTCGTGGGGTTGTGGATGCATATATAAGTGTGTGTGTGTGTGTGTGTGTGTGTGTGTGTGTGTAAACCGCATTCATTACCTGATCTGAAGGTGAGAACAAGGGAGAAAATTTATCCTGCAGGTACTTAATAATAAATATTCAATATGGTGACACAAGTAAAAGAAATAACATTATTCCTTATTTGTTTTGCACATTTGTGAAGCCTGTTACAGTATATCTGCTATCACTTGCCAACTGCAAGGTCTTTGCGGAGGTATTAATGTACATTCTTTGTGTATGTGTATGTGTGAGAGACATAGAGTTAAGCCTGACTGCCACAGGATCCCAGCTGTCTGAAGTCTCTGAAGAAAACAAATCATGGTGGTAATAATGATGATGATGCTTGTGGTGATTATGATTTTGCAGATGGGGACACTGATTTGACTTTGAGGATGATTACTGTTCTAATCTTTGTGGTTATTGCTGGTATCGTTATGATGATGGCATCATTTGGGGTGATGATTGGAGCAATAATGATGAATGTCATGTAGATGACGGATGTCAGCAATATGGGAGGTCATATATTTGTGACATTTATGTTAAAACTAAAGATGGCCCCTTTGGGATGTGGGCAAATAAAATTTTTAAGTTGCAAGACGAGAGACATTTATTAACATTTTGTTCACAATTTTAACTTTACTTTGCATGTACAATTAGAGTGTATTCTCTACAAGGAACATTTACACACTGTGTTGTTTCATTATTTTATTATTATACACAACATAAGTAGATGTCAAGTGAGCTGTTAAACGTAAGTTATTTTTAGATTCACTTCTCAGTTATTGCAGTTTTGTTCCCAGAAGAATTACATTTTTTACAGGGAAAACTCAAATTTTTTTTATTGTGTTTGAGGCCGTCGGAAAGTGAAATAAACGAGATAGATCAACATTCTGAGAAATCAAGTTCGCTTTCTCTTGAGAATATTAATACCACTGGATAAAACTGCTATTCTTGGCAAGACCCATCCTACTCTGCCTCTGGCTGGTTGCCTTTGTTGGTTGGATTGGTAAGGTTTGGGCGTGGGGAGTGAGACTGGTTAGAGTTAGTATAAGAACAGAGTACTAAATAATAGCACAGCAGGGTGGGTTTTGCCAAGAAAACTGTGGGATCCATGATAGGACCAATGGGTCTCACTAGCTTTGCACAGAGACTGTTTGCAGTGGAAAATAGCAAGTCTAGCTCTCTTTTAAGTGTAATAAAATCTAACTTGCATCACCTTTAAAATTTAGTGATAGTGATGTTATTTGTAACTGCTAAATTGCTACTTATTCTTTTTTGTAAGGACTAAACAAACACAAGATAATGTGTAATGAACTTGGTTCACTAGTCGACAGATTTTGGACATATTTTCTAAAACACATTTCAAATAGATTTAATTTAAACACTGTCCAACTCTGCCAGAAGAGACAGGGCTACATGATAGGGGATAAAGGGAAATATTGATAGTATCAATACTAATGTTAGTATCAGGATCAGATCAATACTAGCGTGATGGGACTGATAGTTTAATTTTACTTTCTCTCTGTTCAGCAGATTGTTCTCCATTCATCAAGGACTAGACATGTCTGTGAAAACACTGCTCCTTGCTCATCTTGCATGCACTTTGCTTCACCTCTTCCCCTGCTCTGCTGTCACGTGACTCAAAAATATATTTTTCATTTTATTTTTACCTTGTTTAAAAACTGTGCTGGGTTTTAACATGCACATTATTAACACTGGAAATCACAAAACATTTAATGGTCATGAAAATATATTCAGGTTTAACATGTTAATGATTAATTCACCTTGTAAATCATGACATATGCTCTCCCCCACGTGAAAGTACATACACTGCTTTTACAAGTAAAAAGTAACTGTATCAGTATTGGTGATACTGGCCTAAACAATACTGACCAAATGTTGCAGTATTGCACACCACTACTCCAAAGACATTTTTTCACCATTCTTTTCAACTCTCTAGAGAATAAATATTCAAGTATAAAAGAAAAAATGCTTTAAAAAAAAAACAAAACAAAACAAAACATTTCGTACCTCAACAACCAGGTCTTTTTTAAATTGCAATACGGGAATCATGTTAACCAGGTTTATCATGTTGTCACGAAGTTTTGATTTTCTATGAACTTAAAAACCAAGGACTTCATTGTGTCCCTATTCTGAAACCGAAACTGCACCAATCGCCATCACCACACTCAACTTTTTACTGTTATAGACAATTGTGCCTGAACAAAAATTCTAAACACTATAAATTGAAAAAGTCTGCTGATTTCTTGGTTCAGCCATAGGAATTACAGAGCCAATCCTTTGTGGGAGGATTTAACAAAAAAGTGAGAAATTGTGTGTGCGCACAACTGCTCATATACAATGACACGTGTTTATTCCTGTGTGTGTCTCTTGATCTCTCAGGTTCTGCCTGCCTCAGTCATAAGGGGATGCTAAAAAAGGAACAGTGGCAATGTGACAGGACTGCAGCGCAAACCAAATTGACTCTCTTTGGTTCTCTTTCTTTCTTTGCATTCTCTGTTCTCATTGAGTGCTTGGCTCCAAACAATACCATGTTTCCCTTGGCAATGTCACTCTTCAGGGAACTCAACCCCTTCTTTCTAATTCCCCTCCACCTAAACAGAAAGAGCTCCGTTAAAGAGCGTCATTAGTGCCAGGCCATTTTTTTGTTTTCTCACTCTCGCAAGAAAGAGGAAGTGTTATCTGTGGCGGACAAACTTAACCCAATTAAGATCTTGTGGGGCGTAGGGGCTTGGCTCAGGACACAGCTGGGGCTGCCAGCTTGCCAACCAGGCACACAGCCAGCAAGTCAGCCAGACAACCAGCCAGGCACGCAGGCAAATAGCCAGCTGCCCACTCAGTCAGCCAGCAGTCAGTCAAACAGTCAGGAAACCAACCAGCTGCCTACACAACACCCATCATCCTGGCAGTTAGACAGATAACCAGCTAGCGAACCAGCCAGCCAAACAGTTAGCTTGGCGTTCTGTCAGGTAGCAAACCTATCAGCCTGCCAGATTATTTATCCAATGAAAGGACTTTGACCTCTGTTTAAAAACTGGTCATCCAGTGTCCTTGTTAGCAGCGTTAGCATGATGTAAGATCTACAATATACAGTCTATGTGTGTTTGTGCCAGTGTCAATTTACCATTCCGTTTTAGCAAGGAAACATACAGAAGAAATTTTGTTTACTAGTAACTTAAAAAACGACACCTCCCAAGACTTTCTCAATTGCTCGTAACAGCCTGTGGACGGATATCTACAACAAGGACTCTGGACGACTTTTCTTAGAAAATCCAACTGACGTAAAGTTTATGTACTCTTCTTGTGCCCTGCCTGCCTCACTTCTGCCACCCTACCATGCTAACTGTGTGCAACACTGGCTATTGTTCGGTTAGCAATGATATCTGCTACCCTCAGCAAACATTTTTTTTTAGAAAGCTGACAGTGGGTACATGAGGTTGCTTGTTAACCAAGGAAAAAATGTTATGTGACTAATGTAGCAAAATACTGTTTTTAGTGGACAACATCAGTTAATTATTCCAGAGTAGGCTACCAGGACTATCTGGTTTGAAGACAGACTCGATTAATATTAGCTTTGCAGAGAGATTAGCTCCAGATTCATGCAGCAAGGCTAAGCTACAGCCAGCTGGCCAATTTCAGCTTGCTTTAGCACTAGATTTGTTGCAAGCAAAATACTATCTGAATAAATATGTTGGTTGACTCACTTGCCAAACTACTTCAGCAGCTATTTATTATGATGGTGTAGATTAGAACCATCAATTTATGATCTAATGGCACAAGCAAAATTGTGCAGTCACTACAGTGCTGGCTCTGACCAATTTGGTGCCCTAGGCAAGATTTTAGCTGGTGCCCGTATTGCATCTCGGTCAATTAGACTATCAATTTTCACACACTCACACAGAAACTTAATAGCTTTGTCTTCAGGATTTTCTTTTATTTTAGATTGAAAATAACCAACAAAATCAAAACCATTAACAACAAATGATATAAATTAAATTATAAATATAACATAAATAGGGTACTGCACAAAACAAAATATCAAAAGAAAAAAGGGCTACCATAAAAAAAATTAAGTAAGATTTAAATAATTGCACACTTTTCATTAAGAATAATTGTACACAATATCACAAAAAGTGATTTTACATGGTTGTGCTGAAGTGGAGGGGACAGGAGTGCTTGATGCAGCTAAGGCGGAGAGGGTGACTGCAGGTGATCCAAGATTTGCAGGGGTGGGGTTCAGATGTTTCAGAGGTGCATCTGAAAAAAGAAGAGGAGTATGTGTGACCACTGGGTGTCAAGGTCTGACAAAAAACGGATGATTACAAGAATAAAGATGAAAAACTTAAGACATGCATGATGTTTCATATACATAAGATATTCATACTAAAGGAAATTAGATTAGATTCAACCTTATTGTCATTACAGTGAAAGATTAGTTTAGCAGATTAGCATCCAAACAGAGTGCAAAGCAGTAATAAACTGCGGTGTAATATATCCCATCCAGTAATGATGATCTCTGACCCCTTTCAGCTTTCTGTCAGAAGTCATCATACAGCACATGGCTAATTTGCATAAAATGCACATGGCTGATTTGCATATAAGCTAGTGAAGGTTTCTGAGCAGAATACATATCATAGTACTTTTCATTGATTTGGATTGCTGCAATATTTAATAAACATACCTTTACATAAAGCAAGCATATTTTTCCACTCTCATGCTGATAAGAGTATTAAAAATTGGAAAAATATCCCTGAAAGGCATATTTAGAATGAACAATTTTAAAAGGTGTGATTAATTTGCAATTAATTGCGACCTAACTATGGAAATTGTGTGATTAATCAAGATGAAATATTTTAATTGATTGACAGCACTAAATATAATATAATATAAAATAACAAAAGATATGGGAAAGATAAGACATGCAGTATTAACATTGATGATGTACACTTCAACACTGATGTAAACTTTAACACTATACCCTTTGTGCAGGTTCCCTCAGGGAAATTACAATTCCAGCAGCGTTACAGTACAGTAGAAAAAGATATTTATTGCACCCACCCAGAGTTAAAGTGAACAATAAGCAAATTACAAAAAAGAAAAAATACAAGATAGAAAGCTGTAGATAAATAAAGTATTTAAATATTTAAATGTATAGCATTTTCCTTAACCATTACAGAAACAGGGCAAACGTTAGCTAACCAGATGTCAATAAAGATGTATGACACAGGACAGGTGGGGTAACACCTGCTGAATAGACCTAATTTTTTCCAAATTTCCCAGATGAATTTAAGGTGGCAGTAACGTTAACTGATGTTGACTCTACCTAACGTTATTTCTCGATTAGCAAACCACGTTTCTATCGTCCAAAGGTAAGCTAGCAAGTTAACACTACACTCTGCTAAACTACAAAGCTAACTTCAGACTAGTCACTTCATCTCATTAACTTTACTGTGACGTTACCTCTGTCTTCGTCCCGTTTTTCCTCCTCTTTTTTTCTTCTTTTCCTTCTCTGGGCACCAGAAAACTGTGGTCGTTCTGACATGTTGTTATTGTTATCGTTGTTGTTGTTGTTGTTTATTTAATAGGGCTATGAAGTAATATTATCGTGGGCTTATTTAATATTTCAAAATAATAGTATTAAATAGTATTAGTAAAAATGGTGAAAGTTAACATTTTGATTTTATTTGTCTTCCCCCATTTGTTGCGCCCCTCCATGGATGGCGCCCTTAGCAACGAGCCAGCCTCCTTAGAATGAATGCACTAAAGCTACTACTACGTCACAGGTTGTTCTTGGTAACGCTTATATAGAGCCAAAACAAACCATTAGAAATACAAACTGGAGGGAACTTGACCGAGCAGCAGGAGGGAGCCGTTCAGCCATTTCAACAAGATTTGTTTTCAAGGAGGAGAAAAATATCTGCTGCCCAAATGAGCCAGAAGAAACAACAGAAAGGTTAGCACCCATTGTAAAAATTAACAACAAGAATGTTTCAGTTACATATGTGGTTTAAATCGTGTTAAGTTTAGTTCAAGTAGCCTAACTATGTTCATGTTGATAATGTTTATGGCATATTTTATTGTGAGTAGTGTGTGATCACCCACTGATTTTTTAAAAGACTGCTGAATTTGGAATTAATATTTGAAAAGAAATAGGATTTGGATTAATCATAAAGTGTAGTCCTACCTGTTTTTTTTAAATAAGTAAATATTTGATTACATTTTACGCTAGGCACACAGAATTCACACTGTTTGCTCAGCAAATGTTCTCTTAAAATATTGTCATTCAGTCAATAAGGTTTACTTTATAGCATATTTTATTGTGAGTTGTGTGTGATTACCAATTAATTTTTTTTAAAGACTGCTGAGTTTGGAATTAATATTTGCAAAGAAATAGGATTTGGATCAATCATAAAGTGTAGTCCTACCTGTTTCTTTTTAAATAAGTAAATATTTTATTACTTTTTACGCTAGGCACACAGAATTCACATTATTCTAAGTGTGATTGAAATTGCTGTCTGCAATTTGAAGGCAGGAGTATGGGAGGTGAATGTCAAATAAAATCACTGTGAAATGAACTCTGAAAACCTGCAGTCACGCAGCAGTTGTAACACAATGTACAATTTTTCAGTTAAATATATTATCATATATATAAAATACTTTATTTATTATGAGAAAAATTACTTCTTTAAGGGCAGTCGGGAAAATTTTAAATTTTTAATTGATGTTTGTTTTGAAGTAACCAAAGCAACCAAGAGTGAGTGCTGTTCTCTCAGTACTCATGGAATGCCTCTTGTCCAATCAAACGTGAGTGAGTAGTGAATAAACAGTATTGAATTATATTCAAACATAACTAGTGGAGTCACTGAAAATTGATACAGAAAAGTTATTATAAAGGAATATCCAGAAAAACATGGAAAGACAATTATTAAGGATTTTTTAAATGTTAATTGCTGACTGAGTGAGCACCAAAAAACATTGGGGCAAACTATGAATATCTACAATTGCACTACCAGTCAAAGTTAGAGTGCTTTTCCTTGGTTTCACGCAAAATCTGACCTTGTGATGGAATTCCAGGTAAAAGGCTGTGAAAAGGATTTCATCTGAAACAATATATCTCTCTTTTTTTAAAGATATTTTTTTACTTTTGTGCCTTTATTTGTCAGATAGGACAGCTGAAGAGTGGACAGCAAGCAGGAGAGAGAGAGAGGGAATGATCAGCTGCAAAGGGCCACGGGGTGGAATTGAACCACGGCCTGCTCTACCAACTGAGACACCAGGCACCCTGCAACAACAAACCTCTTTCTGAAATTGTAATGACGGTAGGCTAAGATGACAACTGCAGCTGGGTAAGTAGGAAAACCCTTTTGCTCTCTGCTGTGCTGAAGTTGTTTCATAGTAAGCTGGCTCTGTGTTATTGTTATTTGTGTAATAGGGATTTCTTCATTTTTTTCTGCTAGCTGAGAGGAAGTGTTGAGTTAGCTTTTTTTAAATTGCAAAAAATCACCCATAGCGATGGTGTGTGTTCCATAGTTGATTTGAATGTTGTAATGATTTGAATTGAAAAAGATCCCACATTTCTAAGTATGTTGATAGACTTGAACTGTAGTGAAATGTTTGACTGATGTGAATGGAAGAATGGGCACAACTTAAGATGTATTGTGGTTGATCTACGGCACATTGTAATGTTTTATGGAAACACAGAAGTGACACAAGACCACATGTTTGATAAGCTGAATGCTAATGTGCATGGAAAAGGGTGCCCAAATTTCAATGTATGGTGGTTGATCCATAGTGCATTGAAATATGAAGTGATTTGTATGGAGGAAAGGGCACAACTTGACTGATGTTTGCTGGTTGATCAACAGCATTGATCCCTGCATGTACTTGGATAGCTTATCATTGGCTTTATACATGCACTCTACACTGATCAGACTGTCTAACTTATTTAGGTAACATTGCACCTTGTACCAATAAAACAATTTTTTTTCGATATGTCTTTAGCAGGTTATGTTGCACTTTCTACTCCTTAAACTGACGAGCATCTAGATAGGCAGGGATGGAATTTAGGATTTTTGATGCTCTTTGACTATGTTTAACAGCATGGGCTTTGTCTTTTCTTTATCCCGTGAAAGTTTTTTTTGTTTGTTTTCCTTTGAGTTTTCTTTTGCTATCCTTTATGTTTGATGTTGTGTCTGTGTTAAAACTGTGTACATTACTGTGTCCATGTTGACTGTCAGGACTACAAAGTGGGCTATGTGCTAATTCTAGTACACCCATCTCTTTGTTTACTGCAAACAGTTAGCCTATAGTACATGCACTCTGTCCTTGACAAATTAAATAAACTGAATAAAATGTTTTACGGAAACAGTAGTAAAAACTACTGCACATCCTTCTGCAAAACAAGTGACAGATACGCATGGAAGAACGGGCTGAAATTTCAAAGTCTGTTCAACTGTAGTGAAATGTTTGACTGATGTGAATGGAAGCATGGGCACAACTTAAGATGTATTGTGGTCGATCTACGGCACATTATTTTTTTTCAATGTGTCTTTTGTCTTTAAGGGCATTTAGGATTTTTGTTGCGATTTTATTATATTTTATAGCATACGCTTTATCTTGTCTTTGTTCTCTGAAAGTTTTTTTTGTTTGTTTGTTTGTTTGTTTTTTTATTGTCCTTTAAGTTTGATGTTGTGTCTATGTTGAAATTATGTGTTTTTCTGTGTCCATGTTGACTGTTACGGTACAAATGTGCTAGCTCAGTAATATCAGTCTTTTAGCAATAGGCCTGAGTGTTCTGACAAGCAGCTAACACATGAAGAGTTGAAAAGATTGAGTTCAGAAGACAGGAATTATGTGCCGGAAATACTTCTATTAATGAAAACCACAGTTTAGATTAAATCTGTGTTTACTGAGCACACCTTAGCAATAAATCACCCTTTCCGTTTCCTAATTTTCCACTTAGCTCCATGTGCAGTGAAATCGAGGCCATTGTAGAAACCACATGAATTAAAGCGGCAATAGCCTAAGTAACTTTGACCAGGACCCAGGACTTCAAAAAACTAAACTTCAGGATACACGTTTATACATGTACATCACACAAAATAGCAATTTAAGTGAATAGTTATATTCTTTATTATATTATATATTCGCCATACTGCAGCAGCCCACTGTCCCTAGTATGTGTAGTTAAGGTTGACTATGAATAGGAAGGGTTAAATGCAGAGGATAAATTTCCCCAAGGGGATCAATAAAGGAATTGTTGTTATTATTATTATTATACAGAGAAAATGTCCTCTGGCTTTCCCTCTGATCTCCTAGACGGCTCTGCGTCAACTCTGTGATTCAGGGAGGTTCCTGAAAGCCACTGGCTGTCTGCAGACCGAAGTTGCAGCTGCAGCACAGGGTAGTTGTCAGGGACAGCTCCACTAAACAAAAGGCTGCAGAGGACAGATATCAGAGGGAAAACCAGAAGACATTTTTTGCATTAAATAGGTCCCGGTTTTACTAAATTTGCTGTTTTGTGCAATTATTAACATGCATCATAAACTTTTGTTTTTCGAAGCCGTGGGTCCTGGTTAAAGTTACTTTGGCTATTGTTGCTTTAATTCATGTGGTTTCTGTAATTCCACTAATTTCACTGTCTGCAGCTAAGTGGAAAGTTGGAGGAAGGTGTGATTTTCTGCTAAGATGTGCTCAATAAGCTTTAAAAAGTAAACAGGTCTAAATACATTGGCATACTGTGTCAGTTTGTGTATGACTGTTAGAATGTTTACTACAAAGCCCGGGAGGTGACACAGATGTGTTTATTATTTTTTAAAACACGTGCGTTTTCTATTTTCCGCACACTTTTATAAATTGCAAGTGCGTTTTATAAATTGAGGGCGCATTTTATAAAGTGCACTTGCTTTTCATTTCTATTTCGTGTGCCCATTTTATTCAAATGTAACCGCGACTTTTAAGATGCGTGTGCGTTTTCTATTTCATGTGCCTGATTTATTAAAACGTGTGCGTGATTCATAAAACATGGCGCGAAATACAAAATGCACGTGCGTTTTTAAAACATCCATGACGCCTCCCAGGCTCCATAGTTTACTGTGTGTACACACCACACATGATTAGGCCCATATTTGTTAAACTTGTTTGTATCACTACTGTATGTGTCACAGGATCTTGTACCTTCCACTTTTTTTTGCATGACATTCCATTTTAGAGCCTAGCCGAGAGCAATGCAAAACAGGCTAGTTTCTGTCATCAGTGTTGTTCATTTAACTGCCAGCAATGTCACTAATAACAGGACTTTTCTGAAAATTAAAGTTAGAACCTTTTTGGCTTGAAAAAAACCCGAGCACACTTTAGCTGGAAATGGATTACTATTAAGTTCTCCTGTCAAAAATTTCTGCTTTAAAAAAAGTAAATATGCGCACTTTGGAGCTCTTAATTTATGCCTCTGGGCCCTTGGCAGCTTAAACTGTTCACACATTTCCTTAAAACCAGGACTCCAGAGCAGAATGGAAGCTCTGAGGGCTAAACGAATTGTGTGTACTATTTTGTTAAACACATGAGAACTGGTTGCTTCAGTGTGCCTGTCTGAAATGCAAAAGTGTTATTTCTCAAGTAGAGCATTTACAATTAACCAAAGCCCCTTGTCATATATGCATATTGAGACAACATCATCACTCCATACAAGAGTGTACGAGCCCCCACCCCCTCCTGCCCCTTAACACACACCCACACACCCACACACAGCAGCAGATTTCAAATTCATCAAACCTTCTTCCCCTGGTGCCACACCTCACACTGGCACACACACAAACACGCTCACCCTATGATCCGTACGCAAGTGCCAGATACACACTCCGACAGCCAAACATGTTGATAATTAGAGCCTTGTTATTGGAAGGTGTTATCACAACAATTAACACCCTAATGTGTGTATGAATGTGTGTGTGTGTGTGTGTGTGTGTGTGTGATGGTGGTGATGGGAGGGAAGGTGCTGGTTGTCGAGTCGTGTGAAGCTGGTTAGTGAGGAAATGTGCATGCGTTTCATTAATTCTACCACACAGGCCGAACACACACACACACACACACACACACACACACACAAACAAACGCAGCTAGAGTTCAATGTAACAATGAAACTGTTTCCCAGTTTGATGAAGTTCTTGTGAATTCTGACACAAGAGCGGCAGGAATAGTTGGAGTGAAAGATGCTGATTGATATCCAGTGGGGAGCAGAGAACGAGGAGGAGGGTGGGGCTGAGTGTCTGCAGAGGAGGAGATGAGCAGGTAAAAGGAGATGTAACGACAGGGGGATGTGAGGAAAGTCGGGGGGAAAGCTGGACCATGCAGAGCATGATGGAGGAGGAGGAGAGAGATTTTATTTAATTGTATATTTTCATTCACATGTTTTCACTGTGTTCCTCCTCTTTGTCTCAAACCCTGAGACAAAGACGAAGCAAATGGAAAGAAAATGACTTGACTCGAGAGGATAGGAGGAGGAGGTGAAGGAATGACAGTACAAACAGCCAGAGGTGGGAAAACAGGAGGATGAGTGTTAACGGGATGGAATAAGGAGTACAAAATGTGTGTGTGTGTGTTCAACATAATTGTTAACTACACTTTATGATTTTTGCCTGTTTTTATATTTTGGCCCATCCAAAGTTAGGAAAAAACAAATCAAATTGTAAGATTTTTTCTCTTTTTCTTTTCTTTTTACTTTTTTCTCCCAAAATCCTGGTGTCCTTTTTTTGTTTGATGATCCTGTTGATGGTCTCAATGACATTTTTATTTTTCAAAGTAATTTGAAAAAAAAAAAAAAACGCACTTGGAAGGGGGAGCAGAGAGACATTTAGTTAGTTGCCACCTGCAGCCTTACTGCTAGATGTCACTCAGCTCACTCGTGCTTTAAGAACCTGAACCATATGAACTTTTGTGATGACTCCAGTTAGCCAGCCAGGCCTGTAGGGCCAGCTGGTAACTTGTTGGATGGATTGGCACTCAGTGAATGGATTCTGTCTTTCTCTCTCCAGCAGGCACCATCCTTCAGTTATTCCTTGGTTCTCCTTTGTATGACTTGAGCGTCACACACCACACTAATCACACATGCATATCTGATATTACTGATCCCACAGTCACATCCTATTCAGTGTTTGTTCTCGAGTATACGAGCCAGTACCTCAGACAACAGCAATGACTGGAGATAAACCTAACATGCATGTTTTGATAGTGGGGGAAATCGCAGCATCTGGAGGAAACCCACACAAAGTCGGGGAGAACATGCAAGTTCCATACGAAGAGGCTCTACCCCAGCTGGGAATCAAGCCCAGGACCTTTTTGCTGTACGGTAACCACTAGATCACCATGTAGCAAAACTTGCTAGCTTCTCCAATATAAGTTAACAATAATACTTGTGTTTCATTTGGAACTATATTCTTTCTGAGGACAACGTTTCTGAATCAAAATAGCTTTTAAAATCAATCTTGTGGTCAAGGATTATGATTCCGTCAGTCATCCTGCCCTGTTATTTCTCCAGTTTAATTCATAGTTATGTAGGTGCCGATTAATTGAAAAGCTCTGACTGACTTCTATTCGAAAATATCAAAACTTAATTTACAGCAGACATGACATGATATGTTGTGATAGATAATCTACAGTATATCAAGTAAATCTGTGAAAGATTATTTTTGTACAGCTGTTAATTGAAATAAAAACCTGCCTATACATATAGATATAAACATACTGTATATATATAGATATATATAGTAGATGTCTAGCCTACCAATGAAGGTACCTACCCGGGACAATGAATGTTAAACATATAATGTTGGACATATAAGTGAAACGTTGGATGTTCATTTAAAAAACACAATAGTGAAAAAATTTTAAAGCTTCTCTTTAAAAAAAAAACTCCTGTAACAACAAGAAGTTTTTCTTGGTGAGACACTGGAGATATGAATTTAAAATACTTGAACATCAACATTATGCGGCCGTTGTTCTACCCACCAACAACACTAACACACGCACAGTGTCCAATCTGTGTGTGTGTGTGTAGGCTGGTGTAATGAGGTGGAGACAGTTGTCCATTACTTCCTGAGTTGATGGGCTCCTCGCAGCAGTGCGTCCACAGCTGGAAGAGAGGCGGAGGAGGAGGCACCAACATGCAGAGAATACCAGACACATGCTGACATATTCAATCTCTGTGTGTTTGTGTCTTTGACTCCCACTCTAACTTTATATTAGCAATAATAATAATGTACTTTATACAGCAGTTTTCAAAGAGATTTACTAATTGCTTTTATGTAGAAAAGCACATTAAAAGAGTAAAAATGTAGCTTTATGACACTGAAATCTACTGGAGATTTCTTGCTGTAATTGATCTTGAAGTTTTGATGATGCTAACTTCAGGAGTCCGCCTTCACCGTCTTTTCCATCCACAGTGTTGTGCATTTTGCAAACACGAAAAATCAGACAAACAACATATGGAACGCAGTATAAGCAGTTTAAGGTGTTAAAGATTTTTCTACAGTCCAATTTAGAAACTCCCTCCCCCAAAAAACTATGAAGATGATTGATAAAATCTGGCATTTCTTTTGATAACTTCTATATGTGTATTGTAAACATTGCAGCAGAGTGTATTTTTACAGTGTGGGCTAGTCATGTATCAGAAAAGATTAATTTTTTTAATATTTGGAGCGAGTTACGCAGTAAGTCTAAAAACCATGAAAGGATGGATTTTTTTGTTTGTTTGCATGATTGCTGTGGAAATTCTTTCTTCATGGTGTCAAAGTTAAAAAAAGCAGGTGCACATCGCCATCTGGTGTTTAAAAGATGCAACTTACCCACAGATGCTTCTCTGTAATCTTTTTTGTCATTAACAATGATTCATAGTACTTTCATATTTCAACATTTTGGTAATTATGCTTACTTTACAGATTCTTAATGCAACATGATTTCGACCTCTCTGATTCTCCTGTTTGAGCCGGTAAAGAGTGGGAAAACTTTTTACTTTTTAACTTTTATTGATTAATGAACTTTGATGAAATCTTTTTATTTCAGCTCCACTGCTCCACAAAAGCTCAACCTCAGATGAAGACCAAAATAAGTCATAACACCTGTGTGGATATGTGGGGCCTTTCATTTTTTATCCAGTCATAACAGACAAACTGAAACTACTTATCCAGAGAATGCAGCTGGTTTGGACTTAATCAAAACACTGCCACGCCTGTGAAACAATACACGTGCAGTGCATGAAAAGATTCAAGATCGTTGTTTTTGAACACTGAATCACACAGGATGAAAAATAGATGTTTATGTCAACTAAAAGTCCCGCACACTGTACCAGCACAGGTGTTTTGACCATCACTGTCCTGTTGGCATGGTCAAACCTGTTATCTGGAACAAAATGCCTCTTACTCATTCCTATTAGCTATTACCTCGTAATGTTTCACCAATCTTCCATCTGAAATATTTAAGAGTGCTTTATGTTGCTCATGACATTTGGGCAAATGTCCTATTTGAGAATCTTCTTGCGTTTATAGCTTTGCCTGTCCTTTTCTCAGTTTTGTCACAGATTAAAGTTCTCAGTGATGTTTGCAATCCATCTGAGGGGATCTTACTCATTTTCCCCCAGATTACCATCAGTTTGTAATGCCAACATTTGATACTTACAGACATATTAATGTAGATCGATTAATAGTTCTGTCTTTAAAATTTTGTTCATGTTTACACTACTGTACCCCCTGAGAGCTTCAGGGTAGTTTCATATTTTTTATTTGAATTTTTCAGTATTTAACATGAAGCTTTTCATTAAATGAAACACTTAGCAGGTCTATTTCTGGTGTATGTAAGTAAGTCCTGGCAGAAGTATCTGAATGACCCTTTACCCCAGTGGTTATGAGTAGGAATTATTGATTAAAAAGATACGGGGATTTAAACCTGGGCGCCTTCACTTCTTCAGTGACAATCTTAACCAACGAGCCTGCGCCTTCCTTTTTGTGAAAAGGTCCGACAGCACCATCTGGTGGCCACAGTTATATGTTCCTGTTGTGCTCTTAAATTTTTTTCAAGTAAAGAACATATTAATGTACAGTAGATTGATGAAAACGGTATAACCATATCAGTCTGGCTCTTAAATTAATTAATGAATGACATGAACGAACTTTCAGGCAAAATTTTGAATTTGGTTGTAGTGGTCACATTTATTTGGCCTTCCTTACACTGCACAAATTTCTTTCGCAGAAGTGACAGTGCAACGGTAAAAACCACACACATTTTTGTGAAGTTGGTTAAAAACTAATCTGTCTAAATTTTAAATCACTTGTCTAAGGCTGTGTTCAGACTGCCAGCCCAAATCGGATTTTTGACA
>JAQLOL010000023.1:2244964-2256080 GCA_029783665.1 Naso thynnoides
CTGACAATTATTTACATTATTACAGATGTTCTGATATTGTTTTTTCCTTACACATACCTGAACTTCTTGTATTGGCTGATACAGGGCACCAATCTGACACTAATGCATGCAATGCAATAGATGTTATAGTATGGATGCACTTGTTACACAAGTCGCTTGCTGTTTGTGGATATTCACTAATGCAATAAAAGACTGGCTGAGTTCCAAACAGGTGTACAGGGCTTTGCTTAAGTATCAGGGTCCTATTTATAATAAATAAATAGGACTATTTGGTGGTTAGTATTTCAGGCATCATATTGTGATGCTTTGGGAAACATACACAAAACCCCGCAGACTTCCATACTGGAGTGGCAGCAGTTCCAGAAGCGCATTGATCTTTATCAACTGAAGGGATAGTCTAAACTCGTTTCTGATTACGCTAGTGGGCTCAGCATATCGATCTCCATGACTTCATATGACTCTTTCCACTCTGTTTGCCCGTAATGTTGTTGAGCTGCGTGCCACTATGTCAGTGTGAAGCTGGTACCTCTCCAGAGCATCCTTGAGCTCTTCGGTCCTCTCCTCTCTGGTCGGGTAGGGCGCTGCTCTCCGAAACAGACGCAGAGAGCTGCGCGATACAACAAAGAGTTTTAGAGTGCCAAAAAGATATATACAACTAACGTCAATGCGTCTAAACTTTAACATGGAAGAGCGGCGGTTATCGTTTTGTAGAGCCCACCACCGTTTTCTGCTATGGCTTGTAGCTAGCGTATTAGCTGCTAATGCTAAACCTGCGAACCATACGACTCACCTTCCATTTGGGTTAACGTTAGCTGGAGGCCGCCGGGCTGCTGCCGACGTTTTCGCCCAGGACGACATTTTATTCACAATGCAACTTCCTCTAAATAAACCTCGGCTTTTAATCACAAACAAAGAGGCGGTGTTTCTTGATTTATTCACCAGCGTCCTGCTACAACTCTCCCCAGTAGTAGAAGGGAGGTGGAGAAAAAAAGAGGAGGAGTTTTTTCTTCTGGCGATTGATTGTCTGGTTTACATGTGTATTACTGCCACCTACTGGACTACACTGGTGGTAGTGAAATGAAGTTGGAAAAAACTAGCCCTCACGAAGTCGTTCCTCTCAAAATTGTCAATGATATCTTGCTATTTAGCTTTCTGATTTGGGAAAATTTAGGTTTTGAGATGGCCCATGTGTCTGAGAGATTTCTACCATTTTGGTTGAACAAAAAGATGTTTCTTTTAGAAATGAGAAGCATCACTGTGTTGATGACCTTAACTTATATATAGCGAAAGGTCATTGCCAAGGTGCAAAATACAGGGGGGTCTTAGGTGGTCAGACCCCTTGAATGCCTCAACTGCCAAAATTCTGGTTGGTCTCAAGAGAAGTTTTGTAGAAAAGGATTTTTTGCTTGCAGTTGTCATTAAAAATGTCTTTAAAAGTATGTTGTTCAGAATTCATTAATTCATTTAAATAGCAAGATTTTTATTTAGATTTAAGCTCGGAATCTTTGTTGCATTTCAAATCCCTCTGTTGTTCTCCGTGTACTGGTTTGTTTCCCTTCAAAAATGTAATCATGGCTCATAAACAAAACCCTGCTGAAATACCTGGGTACAGATTTCATCCTCCTTCTACAGGGACTAAATCAGTAGTCCAGCCCAGTAAGAAAGTGCAAATCTCACAAATATAATGCCAGTGTTCTCATACAGTGTTTAACATCCATTGAGGCTATAAGGAGAGCAACCAGATTGCCTTTTGGGATGCCCGCAGTTAATTTTTTGCTCCCTGGGAGAGGATGGTGCCTGGCAGGATTAGCAGCAGCTACAAAACTGTTAGTCATAAGGTGGAAAACTCCACATTCATTATCCCGAACGGCTCTTTTCATTTCTCAACATAGTAAATCCGAAACAATCTATTGCTAGAATTCACTGTGCCAGTGGAAGGACTGAATTATATTGGGCCTCTGCAGTGACAGACATTAGACAACTGCTATTGTGAATATTTATGAAACATCTTATTATCATATTTTATATATTTTTACTGTCTGATTACAAACCTATTATGAGATGTGCATACCCAGTTGGTCTATGTGATGATGGTATTTATTTATTTTTTTTATTTACTTACTTACTCATTAATTTTGAGTAGGGGGGAGGGGCTGGTTGCCACAGGGGAGGTTTTGATGTCTTTTCATATTGTTTTTCCTTTGTGTCATTGGAAAATTTTTGTGTATTGTTTTCTATTCCCACCTATTTACAGATCCAATTGATGGATCCCTCTTTATTTTGAAATAAATAATTGATAACAAAGGAGAGGATAGTGCCTGGCATATGTCAAGCTGAGCAGTACATAACACAGTCATGTCCTTTTGCAAGGAGAAAGAAGGGACCTTGAAACAATGCAACTAAAGCTCATGGTTAATGAGGGAGATGTTTGATTTTGTGTCGTAATGAATGTCTGGGGAGTTTTTATTTTCCTGCGGGCCTTGGTATATTGGAATTGTGCAACATTGTATTAAAGAAGAAAGCATAATTTCTGGCACTTTGAAGGTGAGTGCCAGACCTTGTTCTCTCATTCTTGCTATTGGATGAAAGAATTAGAGCAACTATGCAGAAAAAGCTAATGCTGTATGCAAAATTGTGTTTTTGAGCTTTGCTTTTGCCTTTGTGTTCAATTGAGGAGAGTATCAGGGTTTGTGTATAGTGTGTGTTTGTGCGTGTGAGTGTGTGTATAAATTGCTCATTTAAGTATGCCTACAATGACGAAAAAAAATTAAGGGTTGTCCACCTGGATAATTTGTTGCCCATAAAGTTGGGGACTTGGGAAAGAGACAAAAAATAATTAGTAACAAATCAAAGCATTATGATTTTTAGTCCATAGCACAGGTCAAGCCCCCTAATAGCTGGATGTCCTATAATGCAGCTCAATAGTGTCTGTCATTAGACCTACCATATTCCATATTTCATATCTGCATTTACCCTGTTGACATAATTGGGTTACTTTTTCTTAAGCTGCATTCAGTGCTATATGAGTCATACTTATGGGCCTACTCCTTGAAACGACTACACTGATGTGCATGTGTAAAATTGGTGGAATGCCTCTTTAACAGGTAAGCCCATCTAATAGCCTCCCTACGTTGTAAACATTCTATTTATTCTGTCATTCTAGAGCAACTTCATTGTAAAACATCTGACATGACAGATTCTGTTGTTGTTGTTCTGATTTTTTGTTGATCCGGCTTTCCCTTAAACATGAGACAAAAGAGTTGTTCATCTTCTTGCGTTCGTGCAAAGAAACAACAAAGCATGATTCATTGTCTGTCCTCCAAATTATCTGGCACGAATAAAATACGGTAACTGAATGACTACACGGCAGCCAGCACGGACCAGGTGTTCAAGCAACTGCCGAGCACCTTGCGTTTATGTCGCGCGGATAAGCTCACGCACTCGTGTCCGTGAGCGCGCCGCGGTGGTGACAGTCGCCATTTTATTTTGAAAAGCAAACTTCACTGGAGGCACAGCGACCCTTCCATTTCGTCAAGTTCGTTGTGAGAAACAAGAAGGGATGAACATCTGAATTACTTTCTTGGGAGCACGGTGAGGTTTAGAATATACCCGGGGCACAACATTCGATAGGTTTACATAAAACACACATGAAACGGTGTTAATATGGAGAATGTCCGTTAGCCACCATCGCGGGGAAGGGCTATTTGCTGGAGGGCAGCTGTCATATTGGTCACATCAAGAACGTAACAATTCTTTAATTTATCAGCGTTTATCGTGCAGCATTAGTACTTCTTAATAACTTAATTTGTCAATATGATGCTGGAGACGATATTGACACTGGCTAGATGTAACGCGTAGTTAGCTGTTTGGCGTCGTTACTAGATAGTTAGCATTTGCAACTAGCCATAACGTTAGCGATTCCATAAATTAGTCGGAGCCTGTTCAGATAAGCTAACATTAACGAGGTTAAGGCGAAGCTAACGTTAGCTGGCACGATCGCGCAAAGCCCCTTCGCGGCCTCCTAGCTCACGGCCAAGGTAACGTTAATTTTAATGGTTTTGATGCCTAGGTAATCGGTCAGGTAATTAAAACGGCAAGTGAAATGGGCAAAGTAAGTTAAACGTGTAGAGAAATTATTATGCCGAATTACACAGTCAAGCTCGTAACGGTCTCATGTTGCTAATGTTAGCTTCACGCAATAGCTACTAGCCCAGAGCTAGCGTCGAGTTGGGAACGTTAACGTCTCACCATCGGAAAGTGACCACAGGCAGGTTTTGCGCATTAGCTGAAGTATAGACTAACGTTACCTGGCACTCGACAGTGTGTAATGTCTACAGATATAAAGATTAATTTTAACGCTTGTTTAATTATTCAGTAAACATGTTGGCTAACGTCACCTTAAACTTCTCCCTAGCAAGTGTTTACTAACGTCAGGGGAGCGTTAGCCAACGTAACGTTAGCTCCTTTGCTCATCTTACCCCAGGAGTGTGGGTCCCCCCCAGTTGTTTTATATTAATTTAACCAACTTAGCCACAAATATTTGATATGATTGGCAAAATTGTGACTTCATTTACGCGTAACGTTGTATAGCTTGAGTGTAACGTTAGCTTACAAGATTTGCTAATTTACATTAGCTTGGTCTTTGTTTCAGTGAGTAACTTTGACCGTCTCTGTCCGTTGGTCGCGAGAAACTCCTGACCAGTTACTTTTCTGTGCTTCCTAGCGTACCTTTGCATTGGTGTATAAAGCTGCGGTAGTTATTGTCAAAGCAGAGGTCGATTACATCGGTAAATTACCGCACAGTTAAGTTTACTAGCTTTGAATCTGTGCTCGTCATTGAAGTAATGTCGAGGCCTAGCCAAAGTGGCTAATGGCACGGCAGGTTTATGTATCTACTATGTCTCCGTGAAGACAGCGTCCTGAAATCCACAGCTCTAACTCATATTGGCGGTAGTCTTGGAATTTATTAACAAAGAAATGCCCTGGCATCAGACATTAAAAGTCATTAAATTGCAATTTAGGGTCTGTTATCTATTAAGACCTTAAAGCGTGTGTATTTTGTGTTGTCAGTGGATTGTAAATAGTGAAATGAAAGTAAGAATAAGATATTCTTAAATTTAGTGCAGTTCTCAAAGAAGTTGCTTCTTTTGTCTCTCTTGTGTCCTCATATTCTTTGGCAAAACATTTTAACTTTTGTTGTTCTTTACTTACAGATGCTGAACTTGATTTTAATCTGAAGGATTCTACCTACCACTGGGAGCCACTGATCATAAAATTCAATTGGAAGCCAACATTTTTCACACCTTTTGGGGGGGGGAGCAGAAGTAACCTATCACTGAAGTGACTAAAGGGGAATAATGGTGATTTTGCGCCGTGCTCGGCCGCCTGCTTCCGCCCCAACCAGCAATGAATCTTGACTCGCTCTCGCTGGCTTTGTCTCAAATCAGCTATCTGGTGGACAATTTAACGAAGAAAAATTACAGAGCCAGCCAGCAAGAAATACAGCATGTAAGTATTAGCAAAGAGCACAGAGTAAAGTTTTATTTAAACTTTTTTTTAGATATATATGTGTCAACTTTTAGGGTTGCATCTCTGTTAGGTGTCATAAATTGTCTCCTTGTGTCCACATATTGTTCTAATGTTCCTTGTGCTCCCCCAGATTGTAAATCGTCACGGTCCTGAGGCAGACAGGCATCTACTACGCTGTCTCTTCTCCCATGTGGATTTCAGTGGCGATGGTAAAAGCAGTGGCAAGGATTTTCACCAGGTAATTTTTGATAAGAAATCCCCAGTGTGTTGGGTTTTCTGTTGTAAAGAGTTTTTTTCTTTTACTTGGATATGGCACAGCTAGGCAGCCCTGCAGCTAAAAAAAAATCTTGAGGGAACATTGCATCTGTCAATTCTTACAAAAAGTGCAGATTGTTATTCCAGCAGAAAATCTTGAGTTGACATCCGGTAGATGACAATTGAGTTACAAGTCAGAGGCACAGATGTACATAAAACTTTACAGATGCAAATCACTCTGCACATGTTTGTGCACTCTGTTTTACAAGTTACATAACTTAACATTTGTTTATAAATACACATAAGACTGTTCTTGGCAGTTTTTTTATGCACTGTCCTGATGCCTTGTTTTCTCTCTGCTGTAGTAATGGTAGAATTTTCACTATGGAGTCGACATTTAAATATAATCATTGTTTTGTGGTGATTTTGTGGGAGATTAAATGGCTGTCCACACCTAGAACAATAACTACTGGAGATGTAACAGTATTGTCAATTTAGCGGTATAGCAATTGCAAAAGTACCTTGGTACAGTCATGGACATGTGAAGATATCAAACGATACGTCTTCTGAGCAAAAAGTGCAGTTTTGTTTCAGCCACAGTGGAGCAGAGTGGATTGAAATGGCAACTACAGACACCATTGACCGTTGTGGTTGATTCCTTATCATGCACTGAGGACGGAAAACAACCCGCATCACAGACTTTACTGTAATGCTTTTTAATGAGACCAAGGCAGGCTGCGGTGAAAGAGATCGCATGTATGAAGCATTCCGTCGAACTTCAGTGTCGAGTTAAACTCAAATGTCAGGGCTCCAGACTAACTTTAGTTACTAGGAGCACTGTAGTCCCTCACTGTATTTTTTTTTTAAGGAGTGAAAGCCAAAAATTTAGGGGCTACACATTTAATCGACCTGCAACAAAAATTTCAAGTTTCTGCCTTTATCAAAAATAGTTTTCTTTTCACGAGTTGTTATTTCCCATGTTAGCTGCTATGGATTTGGATTATTTTTATGGATTAATGTCAGAGGTGAGTCTGTTTGCGAGTTTTATCCAAAAAAAAGTCTTTCAGGACTGAGCATTGATAAAAGTGACCAAACCTTAATTTCCCTTAAATATTTATCCTCATAAATATATTCCAGTGCTCAGAAAATACCTAAATTACAGTATATTCAGGGTTATTAAATAATGACTTCAAAATCAGGACATCAATAAAAACAGACAATACTAATAAATCAAAATACAAATGTTTCTTTTCATTAGGAGTTATTTATGTGCTTCTGCTTGACACAGTGCGTGGTTTAAATACAGATGCAGCTTTTTAGTCAGTGCAGAAGTTAATTGATCAAGTAACATCACAGAGAAATTTTGATAACTGTGTGCCTGATATTACAGTACTGATGTGAGCAGACACAAACAGCTACTGAACTGGCTGACAGCTGATCCAGATGGGATCAACTGTCACCTTTGGTGCACATATAACTTTGATAAAAAAAGTAAACTTAAGATGCTCAAAATCCAGACAGGTCCGAAGGATACCTTCTGAAAACTTCACAGCCGACAATTCCGGAGTTATAGGACTGTCAGGTGCTCCCCCAGCTGGTTTTCCCCACGTGCACTCAAATGGCGTTTTTGAAGTGGCTGTGCCCAGCGCGACACGTCTTTGATCCCAGCCATTTGCCTATACTAGTGGACTCCCTCTGTAATCTTTTTCAACTAAGAAGAAAAAAGAAAATGGGCAAATTTTGCAGCTCGTGTATGCACGAGAAGTTGTGAAAATTACTCGCGCTGTCTCAAAAAATGGTTGCATATCGCAACCATTTGGTTGCAGTCTGGAGCCCTGAACATGTTGAAGAAATAAAAGAATAAGTCGACCAGAGTACCCCCCCGTCATGAGAAACAAAGACAAATGCTTGTTTAGCTCACAGAAGGGCCAGAAAGTCGTTACTGGTTAAAGATGACTCTGTCAGTCAAAGTACACAGTAAGCTTGTGACTGCAGGATAAAGAAAAGTACGGGGTATGAGATGGGTCATGTGTTAATCATTGTTCAGTGTTCAGTTTTCATCACTGCCAAAGACAGCTGATATTATTATTATTTGCAGATGTGTATGGAGGAAAGACAGTAATGTAAGTGAAGAACAATTACCAAAATAGGGATATTAATAAGCAGCATTTTTTCCAAGTCTTGATTTGTTTTTGTTTTTTAAATACTGCAATAACTATTGTACCATGGACTTGATACAGAGGTATTATCATACAGTGAGTTTTTGATATTTTTAATAACTACCACAGTAACCATAAATACATAATATGAATAATTGTTCTAAACTCATTTAAATAGCATAGTCCAAACCACAACGACAATGGCGAGAGATATTGTTAGGTTAACTGCAGGAATGATTTTATGAATGATAGAAGCTCTAACGGTCAGTCATAATTCATTTAAAATTATAATGTCATAAGAGTGCTTATCTATTTCTAACTGCAGTCTATGTTTTTATGTGAGGTAATTGATTGCACTGTTAGAAATATTTTTCAGATCATCATCTCTAATCACTTATTCTTGGCTGTTGTGGTTTATCTGTACAACTTATTGAACTCTTGCAGAACAATTAAGATTAAGCTGCAATTTGCACATAAGAATGTCCATTTACCTGAGACACTGCCAAGCAGTTTTTAGCACTGATGGGACCACAAACAAATTTTGTCCTTAGTGACGTGCTCTGACCTCAACTCCCACAACATAGAGCCAGCTTCTTTGTCTTGTAAGAATTAGGTAAACCCATATTGTTTGGGGATATTTTTTGTTTCTCTGTGCAACGTTCAATAATAACAGCTCATTCATTTTCCCCAGTTGCAGACACAGCTGGAGCGCACAGTGCGTCCTTTGAGGCACTTCCTTCCTAGATTGTTATGTTTCATTTTTGTCAGTGTTCACATTATTGTGTTATATTTGGTAGTTACCCTTCTTAATGTGGATTACACTCTGCTGTCTAATCTCATTCTTTACCTGCCTCTGTACTCTTTACTCTCTTCTTTTTCCGGTACAATTTGCTTCTCAACTTGCCCAAGACACAGTTTCTGATCCAGGAGTGTGTGTCGCTGATATCAAAGCCAAACTTTATCTCTACTCTGTGTTACGCCATTGACAATCCTCTGCACTACCAGAAGGTAAGGGGCAGATGCCAGAATTTTGATATTGTTACTATGGTTGCTTGAATGTATAAATGCTCTCGCGCTCAAGTTCTGCCTCTTGCATTCCGTCAAATCACATTATTAACTTACATTTAGGATGAGCTCAAAATTAACTGAAAGGCTAATGCACACCTTTTAAGAATTTATGGACAGGTGCATCAGATAGAAAGAACAAACAGATGAGGGGAGAAGGATCCCGCACAATATCTCATACTTTCAAAAAAAAGTGTATTGACTGTGCAACGTTTTGGTCCTGTGGTCCTTCAGGTAACCCTACATTTAGAAAAATTCTTTTCAAAAGTCTGCTTTGATTTTCAGGGGGTTTTCAATGTGATTATTCCCAGGAACCAAAAAAAAAGATATTTAAGAAGGACTGTCACCTGACAATTGATAAACTGATTTAGCAGTGAAAGATCCATCAGTTGACAGAGAGTCACTGTGCATGACAGCAACAGGATAAAACCAAAGCTTACAAAAATGAAAAGGGACTTTACCGGAGAATGATGAATAAATATTTTTCCATACTTTTTCCTCAAAACATTTGTGCTGGTGGTCAGCTAATGAGGGAAGACAAATTGAATTAAAGCTGATTATTATTTTTTATACTTCCGCGACCATTGCAGCTTGTAAGAGAGGTTTCTCCCATGTCAACATAAAACCAATATAGATCTCATTGGATATTTGAGCATAGTATACACATTTCTCAACCCTGGTGCATTTTCACCTCTCAAGGATGACCACTAGCCGTTGGAGCCAAAAAAAAAAGTGAACTGAGGGCATGTGAATGGAAACAGCTGATAAGAGTCTCAACCGGGATCTAGGAGATGCAGGAAGCTGACGCAGAGAACAGTGAGGGAGTAACAAGGAGAACTGGGAATAAAATTTCCTTTCTTTTTTTTTTAAGACCAAGCTACATAATGAGTTGATTACCAAAGTCATCTCCTGATATTCACCGAACTGAAAAAGTTATGTGCACCCCTGTGTGTACCAGCTCTTATTGTCAGGAAAAGTACTACTACTAAAGCAGGCAGTAGTTACAGGTTACATCATCTCAATCTTATGTTTGCTTTGCAGTTTTACATCTCAGTGCACAATCATTCTGTTTACATCAGGCTGTAATAAACTTGGTTATTAACTTGGATACCCATGAGTGGAGAGACTTTTTGCAGGTGTGAATTGCAAAAATACGCTTAATATTAATAAGAGTTTGACTCTGTCTTTCAGAGTTTGAAGCCATCGGCCCACTTATTTACTCAACTAAGTAAAGTTCTTAAGCTCAGCAAGGTCCAGGAGGTAAGAAAGCCTGGCAGTGGGCTTAACTAATAACCAATCAGAACCATGTGTGTTTGTAAAACACATGATTTACATATGACAGGAAACATTGATTTAATCTTTTATTTCCCAGGTTATATTTGGCCTTGCTTTGCTCAATTCCAGCAGCGCAGACCTTCGGGGTTTTGGTAAGTATTTCTAGTAGAGCCTGAAATATGTAACAAACATTATTAAATTTCGTAGTAAACAGGATCTCAAATGTTTTTTTCTAGTAGCAGTATAGATTTTACTGTGAGGAGTATTGAGAGTATCTCTTCTAAATAATGAGCATATTGCCAAGAAATCTGACTTTCTTAAGTTTTAGACATTAGGTTGGCAAAATATGCTTAGCCTTTTTAGTTTTGTGATATTCAACAGTTCTTGTTGTTTGACTAACAAATTAATGCACTTGAGAAAGTGAACAAACACAAGACCTCACCCATGGAATAGTGATGAATTATATGATAAATTCATGTGGGTTGTTGCCATCAATTTGAAATCACTATCACCATGGGACCAGGAACAACAAGAAACTGAAGTAGCGAAACAGCATCAATGTACTTAAAAATTTATTTCAAAGTTTTGAGTTTCATACACACCTCTAACGTTGTTGTTGTTGTTGTTAGAGATATACCCTATGTAGTTTGAGTTCCTTAGTCAAGTAAAAAAAAAAAAATGGTGTATTGAATGTAGTCAAAGGTCAAGAGCTAAATTCGACACTTGTTTACAACACAAGTTTAAATGAAAGTTGTCCATGTCATGTTTAGTATCATGCCCATTTTAAACACTGTTAAGGATAAAGCCTAATTTTCTGATAAGTCTCAGAAGCT
>JAQLOL010000023.1:2271905-2287319 GCA_029783665.1 Naso thynnoides
AAAACATGTTTTTGTGTGTGAAGTTGAAAATCGTTCATGTTGCAATTGATTTTTTTTTTTTTGCCACAACTAAAGGTGGTGCTGGTATACCTCGATTTAGAGATAGACTGCCCTGCTATCAGGCACAGGGCTTTAGCAAGTGGACATTGTTCAACTTGAACCTGAATCTTTTGTGTTTAATGTTTTTTCATGCATCTAGGAATTCGAGCTGAGAAAGCATGCACGTCAAGAGGGGCGTCGTTATTGTGATCCTGTTGTCCTGACTTATCAGGCTGAACGTATGCCAGAACAAATCAGACTCAAGGTAAAATCACAACTTCCACTACTACAATGTATTAGAAAAAAAACTAATCTCTAATCTTAGCCTGTACTGCCAAGTCACTGCATCTGTCCAGTAGGATAATGATCAATGCTATATTACACAATGTGCAGTTACACAATGTGCAGTCTTGGGATACTATTTCTTTGAAATGAAAATGCCTGTGTGTGTGTTGTAGGTGGGAGGAGTGGATCCCAAGCAACTGGCTGTATATGAGGAGTTTGCCAGGAATGTACCAGGTTTCTTGCCCAGCAATGATCTCTCCCAGCCCACCGGCTTCTTGGCTCAGCCCATGAAGGTGAGTAACTGTTCTGTGACCCGCAAAGCAAAGCATATTTGCTAAAAAGAGGACAGAAAGTACAGCTGAAAAATGCTGCAGTGATGATCATTCTCTATTTTCCAGAGTTGTGCCAAACTTGAACGAAAAGCAAAAGGATTGTTTTTCTCAAGTGCTTTTGTGTTGTCAGGAAACTTTTTAAGGAAAAAGTTTAGTAGTTTTAAACATTAACTATTCTCAGAGGTTTTTTTCTGTTGTTTTAGGCGGTTCTTATTAGGCCTATCACGACATGTCTCGTCCAAATATTGTGATGGACGATATTAATGTCTGAAATATTGCCAAATTGGCAAGCAGACATTCTTCTTCAAACCTTGAGCGCTCCATGTCTGTATATTAAAGTACTGCATGCATGCCCACATCATACAGATTAACCTGTGATAACCCCCACCTCGTCAAATAGCAATATGGATGCCTCTGTCTCAACGGCAGCTCTGTGTGCATTTTGTTTTCAAAATAAAAGCCTAGAGAGGCCATAACAACTGTTGGCTATTCGATATTGTGAAAAATATAGCAAATGATGGGAAGTATCACCACATTCCATAAAATCTAATGTTGACCTAAATTTACTTCTTATTACGCTGGTGTATATTCAAAGTTGCCTTTTTCTTGCTGCTGGTATTTATTAAGTAGTTAATCCTAAAAAGGAGGATATATTGTCATGTTTGACGGCTCACTCTAACCTGCAATTGAGTTGGGTGAGAGTATAGGCAGAACCTCATTTCAGCGACTGTGGCTCCAAATGATGTAACAAATGCAAGATGGCAGCTCTAGTGTTATCTGTATTTTGGCTTAATTTTTGTGCAATTGGAAGAAGTTAAGTTGTATTTTCCATCTTTACTCATTAAAATTGCTTTGACACAGAACTTATTTCCTAAACTTAAAAAGAAATGTATTTAATTTCATGCCCTGCCATCTCTACTAACAGCAACAGGCATGGGCAACCGATGATGTGGCTCAGATCTATGATAAGTGCATGGCAGACTTGGAGCAGCATCTTCATGCCATCCCTCCAGCCCTCGCCATGAACCCCCTGACCCAGGCTCTGCGTAGCCTGCTGGAAGCTGTGGCCTTGGCTAGAAACTCCAGGGATGGCATTGCTGCACTTGGCCTACTGCAGAAGGTAGGAGAGTCAGTTTCACATTTGCAGCCAAGTCTTTTAGTAATGTTATGAGAGAGGCAAGTTCAAGTATGAATCAGTGCTTACCTTTGATAAGCTAAGTTGGTTTTTCTGTTTCACAGGCTGTGGAAGGTCTTCTGGATGCTACTAGTGGGGCTGATGCAGACTTGCTGCTCCGCTACAGGGAGTGCCACCTGCTTGTACTTAAAGCCCTACAGGATGGACGTGCCTATGGACCACAGTGGTGCAATAAACAGATCACCAGGTGAGTCAGGGAGACATTCAGTTTTAATTATCATTCATCCTACTCTGCCCTTTGAAGCTCCTTCTATCACTCATTGAATCTGATAAACTGAAACATTTGCTGTGTTTGTTCACAGGTGTCTAATTGAATGTCGTGATGAGTACAAATACAATGTAGAAGCAGTGGAGCTTCTTATCAGGAACCATCTTGTAAATATGCAGCAATACGACTTACACCTGGCACAGGTAGATATCACACGCATACACATAAACTGTTTAATTTTCCATATAGAGTCATTTGGGTTTGGTGTGAATACATGCAGTCATTTTTTTGGTTTCTGCTTAATTAAGATATATTTCCGTAACTTTATTGTGATAGTGTTGAAATTTCCCAGTTAGATCCACAAAAGTTCATTGTTTTATTAAATAAAAATATGGAGTTTTAAAAGCACTGTATGTTACCTTGATCAATGGATTTGTAACTAAGAAGGTTTCGAGTGTCCTAACTTTCTAATGTCAATTTCTTTTTCCTTGCAGTCAATGGAAAACGGACTGCACTACATGGCAGTGGCTTTTGCCATGCAGTTGGTGAAGCTGCTGCTGGTGGATGAGCGCAGTGTCAGCCATGTCACAGAGGCTGACCTCTTCCATACAATCGAGACTTTAATGAGGACCTGTGCACACTCCCGAACCAACGCACCTGAGGGGTAAACAACCACCTTTGGTTGACTGTATTCCATTTGACTTGTGCCATTTTGAAATCGATGTTGAAAAATTTTCTAATTACAGTTATTTGGGTTGATATTGCAATTGTGATATGATTTTTGATACTAGAAGGAATTTTGGGTCATTAAAAGAAACAGTAAAAAGATTATGGTATGATTTTTGTTGAAATCTTTACCATACAAAGATGTTTCCCAGGTCTGTAGAATATGATGTGTAGGCCTGGACAGCTCTGCAGCACCACTGTATTTGAATTAAATTGCATTTTAAAGTCCACATTTCTCATTGAATAAATATTGTGCCCCCTGCAACTGGAAAAATTGCAGTAGTGCATATTGAGATTTTGATTACATTTTTATTAATCGTGCATCCCTTTTCCATAACATTTATGAAGTGGTTTGAAAAAGTTCTCAGTTTTTGCAAGGATTATTCACTATGATATACCAACATTATGCTACTGATGTCAACAGTCATGTCGCAACGGCCAAATCTCACAAGTTTTTCTGTCAGAAAAATGTGTTGAAGGCCATTTATGGAATTCTGGGGGGGAAAAAAGTTTCTGTTAAGACTGATGCCATAAAGGTTAAAACTGTTACCTTGTTAACCTCCCCAGGCTTCCCCAGCTGATGGATGTTGTTCGCTCCAACTATGAGGCCATGATTGACCGTGCCCACGGTGGACCAAACTTCATGATGCACTCTGGGATTTCACAGGCATCTGAATATGATGATCCTCCAGGCCTGAGGGAGAAGGCCGAGTATCTCCTTAGGGAATGGGTGAACCTCTATCACTCAGCTGCTGCTGGCAGGGACAGCACCAAAGCTTTCTCTGCCTTTGTTGGCCAGGTAAGCACTCATTCATCAGTTATATGATTAAAAATGGTGGTATGCTTTTTCAGCTTGATCTCCAGTCTCCCTTTTCTTTTTCCTCCAGATGCACCAGCAGGGCATCCTGAAGACAGACGACCTGATCACAAGGTTCTTCCGGTTGTGCACAGAAATGTGTGTGGAGATAAGCTATCGGGCACAGGCTGAGCAGCAGCACAACCCAGCAGCCAGTGCAGCCATCATCAGAGCCAAGTGTTACCACAACTTGGATGCATTTGTGAGGCTCATAGCCCTGCTGGTCAAACACTCTGGAGAGGCCACCAACACAGTGACAAAAATCAACCTACTCAACAAGGTTTGGCAACATGACAACAAACATGTAAACAAAAAATAACCTGAAATGTTGTCTTTGACAGAGATGTCCAAAATATAATCAAAATATACAATTAAATTGTTAACAATGCATTACAGAAAATATTTTTTCAGTTGTGGTATTGAAGCACTTCCTGTATTGATGTCCATGTTGCATAAAATCTATAACTGTAATTTGTCATTTCAACCCAATCTTCATCTAAAGAGCCCAGCAGATGTGTGAAAACATGTCATACCTGTTGACATTAATTGGAAACTTCTAATATAAGTGACTAGTAAAGAATCTCAGAGTCCCTCGTTGTTGATTGAGAAACCCTGTTGTGTATTTTGTATTGTTTGTTTTGATTTATTATGAAGTCTCAACAGCAGCAGACAATAAAAATATTCATCCCCTCAGCAGACACTGCTTGCAGCCTTTGGCCAACTAGTTTGTTTCTGCGGTCTTAATCTTTTAGGTGCTGGGAATCGTAGTTGGGGTGTTGATTCAGGACCATGATGTCCGTCAGACAGAATTTCAGCAGCTCCCGTACCACCGGATTTTCATCATGCTGCTGTTGGAGCTCAATGCCCCCGAACACGTCCTGGAGACCATCAACTTCCAGACGCTCACTGCCTTCTGGTACGACATCTACAAGGACTGATCATACATGAAGGAAACTCCGGCCAGGGAACTGTGTTCAGTCAGAAGAATAGCAAAAGCTCAGCTAGTGCTGATTTTCCTTCAAATTATTGTGTTTTTAATGTGCCTGTCCAGACTTGATTTCTGCACTATGGTTTGAGCTCTCCTCTGCTTTGTTTGCAGCAATACCTTCCACATCCTGAGACCCACCAAAGCACCCGGCTTCGTGTATGCTTGGCTGGAACTCATCTCCCATCGCATCTTCATTGCCAGGATGCTAGCACACACACCGCAGCAGAAGGTATTCAGTAATAAAATTAACTTGTCAGCATATTCATTCTCATTAAAACCATGAATCTTTAATTTTGGTTTTGATAAATTGATGCTGTCTTGAAGGGTTGGCCCATGTATGCACAGCTGCTGATTGATCTCTTCAAGTACCTGGCCCCATTCCTGAGGAATGTAGAGCTCAACAAACCTATGCAAATCCTCTACAAGGTGGGCTCTCATTTTTGCTTAATGTAGGTATCAGTCAAGTTTGATAACAGTGAAACCAGCATCTCTCGAACTTTGTCTGGTTGAACTTTGTATTGAAACTTGGGTTTTTACCTAGGCTACAGAAAATCCAACCTCTTGTGTTCTAGTCACAACCAAACGTATTAAGACTTCTTGTTAGGACTGTGGTGTAAAATACACTAAGTGATCATCCCCTTCCATGAATCAAACAAAAATTATTATTATTATTGTCTGTTTCAGGGCACACTGCGAGTGCTTCTGGTCCTGCTGCATGATTTCCCAGAGTTCCTGTGTGACTACCATTACGGCTTCTGTGATGTTATTCCACCCAACTGCATCCAGCTCCGCAACCTCATCCTCAGTGCCTTTCCACGCAACATGAGGCTTCCTGACCCATTCACACCCAATCTAAAGGTACACACACGCATACTTCTTGTCATTTTAATTCAACACTGAGTATGTTTACATGAACAGTTAAGTCAAGCTACAGTTACAGCTTGATTGGGCCATTTTATCAGACTACTGTCCTTGCCTCATTATACAAGTGCCATGGGAGAATCAATTAATTGTCCAACTCCGCTATGGTAGGCGGCAATATGCCCTGATTAGCTTGTTGCTATGTGACCTTCCAGTTGATATCTAGCCACACAAGCTACAAATAAGGTAGCAAACGGCTGCGGATTCCATGTCAAACAGTGGAAACATGGAAAACTTCACAGCACTGTATACTTGATATCTACACTTTTCTTTTGGTACAGCTTTGATGCACACTTCCCCACATTCTTAAGTTATTCTTGTTTTCATAGGTTTCTTCAACAAATTTATGCTGTTGAAGTTCTGGGTCAAAGACACCACGGGGACTATCGATCATACATATTGCTTAGGCCAGTGTGAGTCCAGTTGAGGTGTATGCAGGCAGGAGTAATTTGACCTCCAATCACATTATCTGGGTGTGTTGGGTCGATTTTGGGAAATTCGATTTAGTATGATTTCAATCAGACTAAAATGTTCATGTATTTTAAAAGTCCGGTTTTAGCAGAACTTAATAAATTGATTTTCTCATGTAAACGTACCTACAATCTACAGAAGAAGGGTTCCTTCAGCCTTGTTTAAACTTTGTGGTACAGACCGATAGTGTCAATAAATCTGTTCTTTTTGCACTGTGACTGCAGGTGGACATGCTGAGTGAGATCAACATCGCTCCTCGCATCCTCACCAACTTCACAGGTGTTATGCCTTCCCAGTTCAAGAAGGATCTGGACTCATATCTGAAGACTCGTTCACCAGTTACCTTCTTGTCTGAGCTGCGCAGCAACTTGCAGGTGGGACTAGTGTTTTTTTTTGTTTGTTTTTTGTTTTTTGTTTTGTTTTTTTGACTTACTGTTTGTGGTGACAATAATGTTAATTTATTGTCTTTTTTGGTCTGACAGGTGTCCAATGAGCCAGGAAACCGCTACAACATCCAGCTGATCAATGCTCTAGTGTTGTATGTAGGCACACAGGCAATTGCTCACATCCACAATAAGGGCAGCACCCCCTCCATGAGCACTATCACCCACTCTGCGCACATGGACATCTTTCAGAACCTGGCCGTGGATTTGGACACTGAGGGTAAGGTGGCAGCATGTGAACCTCATCAGTTTTCTGTCAGATAGTCGACAGGCGCTGGACAGTGCAGAGCTTTTGGAGTAGCTCTGTTCTTAGTTGGCACTAAAAAACATCAAGCCCACATCGACATTTATAATCTGCTTGACATTGCTTACATTTTAGCAGATATTTTTAACATTGTGTTTGTTGTATCTTAAAAGCCAAATTAGAAAAGTGAAAAACTTTGATGTGGCTCTGGGTTACACAAACAAAAACAGTTAAAATCTTCAGCCTCTCAGCTTAACAAAAGCAGGGCACTCTCATCAATAGTCTGCTGTCATGTCTTTTCAGGGCGTTACCTGTTCTTGAACGCGATTGCCAATCAGCTGCGTTACCCCAACAGTCACACTCACTACTTCAGCTGCACCATGCTCTATCTTTTTGCTGAGGCCAACACCGAAGCCATCCAGGAGCAGATCACCAGGTGAGACTGGTCTGGGTGAATTTATTATTTCAGCAACAACAACAAAAAAGTCGCCAGATGGAAGTGAACTGAAAGTGCTGTTACTCAAATGTCTTTGGTCCTCTTGCAGGGTGCTGTTGGAAAGGCTGATTGTGAACAGGCCTCACCCATGGGGTCTCCTCATCACCTTCATTGAACTGATCAAGAATCCAGCCTTCAAGTTCTGGAGCCACGACTTTGTTCACTGCGCCCCTGAGATTGAAAAGTAGGTTCCCTGTTTGACTCTTTGTTCTGTAGGATGGTTTACAAAAACAGAACCTGCACAGGCAGTAAGCTCCTTGTTATCAGAAGCAGTTTACTTTCATTTTAATAAAAAGAAGTAATGTCAGCCTTTTACCCGATCTGCTGCTCTTGAACAGATGGTAAAGACTTTCCTCTCCCCTCTCTCCTCAGGCTGTTCCAGTCTGTGGCCCAGTGCTGCATGGGACAGAAGCAGGCCCAGCAGGTGATGGAGGGCACCAGTGCCAGCTAGCCTGTGTACCAGCCAGCTCGTAGCCCTCGGGAGAGATGCCGCGGCCTTGACCCACTCCCCCACCACACACGCACACCTCCTTCTTTACTGTTGGCACTGGATAAACTGGCAACCAGTCACTTGAGAAGTGGATTAAAGGACTACTGCTCACGGATCTAAGGAGTTAGATTTTTTTGTTTATCCCTTCAGGGCTGAATTGAGATGGAGAATGGATTGAGACGTGCTGTTTAATATACTTTTTTGATGCTTTGATGTAAATATTTGAGAAAAAAAAAGGGAGCACAGGAGTGTAGATAAGTGGAGATCAATGCACATGTCAAATAAAATGTATCCTGACATGTAAAGACATCCTAACATTTTCACTCACTACCAAAGTTCTTGGTTTGCTTCCCTCATACACAGTTCCTTTTTTCTGACTCTTTGTTTTTGCAGTCAGAGGCTGAATGGTAGATAATTGAAGAAAAAGCCGCCTGCTACTTTCATTTGATTTCTTTTTATCCCTGAGTGGGACAGGAAGATAGAGTTAAGTCTCCAGGTGGGGTGGGGTCTACTCGTGGTGTGTTGGTGGAGACAGTTTGCTGATGGTTTGTCCATTTGAAACTGGCTCTGGGAGTCTCTCCCCGGCACTTGTAAATTGTGCAAAGTAAAGGTTACATCTTATCTTGACAATTTGTACAAAGATCCAAATTGAAAAACAACAATAGAAGGACCAATACAGCCCATTTTGTAACATTTTGAATGTTTTGTAAATGTATTGGTCCATGTGTTGTATTTTGTAGTCCTTTCTAGTTTGCCTTTAGTTCTTGCTACTTAACTGCAGTATGCATACATACAGTAAATAAAGCATTCAAACTGCAATGCTTCTGTGTTCATTCAGGACTAACTGGGTGATTCTGATACACAGATGTTTCAAAAATAGGTACCTGCTTTCAAAAACATAATACCTGAATCTGAATACAGTTGCTGCTTAAGCTGAAGAATGTTTTAATGTCTGTAAAGTTCTAAACATTTACATCGTCTTTATCACAATAATGGTAAACCTATTTTTGAAACACTAATATTATTTTAGAGGATTTGAATATTCTACAGTATTGTGCACATTCAGAAGACGCAGTGACCGGCCACGACAGGATTACAGAAATGGAACACGTTTCGACTTCTGTGATTAAAGGCTGATAACCAGACAGTTTATAAGGTAAGACGGCTAATAACTGGTGAACTTCTGGAGTCACATTAAGACTAAAAATCTAAAACATGCGCACAAGTCAAAAGTCTTGCGACCTATTAGGTTGTTTGCTCTGTTAAAACAGCATCCTCATATTTTGTTTTATATCAGAGTTGGGATTGTTTCCATAATGGGCAGAGTCAATCAGCTGAGCTCGGTGGGTGTTGGATATAAAAGTCTGAACTGAAGCAACTTAACATTTGGAAAAAATGTTGAGAAACCAAAGTTCAAACCTTTCAAACTGAATTAAGATGCTTGTTCAGAGTCAATGAGTGCAGTTACAGAAAACCCCCTTGGTGAGGATGGTGTGTCTGGTTGGTTTTATTGCTGTTCTTTTTACGAACGAACCCTTTGCTGATTACTGTATGAACTTTTTCATAATTACCTGTTCTATGTACAGATAAAGGCAAAATATTGTATTGCTGGCAAAGCAAAACAAGCGTGCTGAAATTTAGAGATCAATCACAGAAAGAGATTTATTGAAGGTTTATAAGAGACATTGAAAACAAACTCTTGTGGTCCCACTTGCTCCTGCAGCTGAACTCATGACTTGGTCAGCTCCATCAGTCTGTACAGGATACTCTTCTGTCCGCAGCGTACCTGCAGTGCATTCTGCTGCCTTCTGCTCAGTCTTGCAAGTGCGGACTTTTCCTCTATCAGCACCAGGTCGCTGTCGACACCCTCTGCCTCCAGCTTCTTCTCTTCCTTCTCGTCTCTGAAGGACCTCACGGTCAGACAGGCTGCGTCGTGAATTAACCGTTTCCACGAAGCCTTTAATCCGGGGAGACCCTCGTTAGAGAGAGCAAGGGAAATCTCATCTTCCTCATCATCTTCCTCCCATCCTTCATTCTCTTTGAACTCGAAGAATTCCTCCTTCGACATGCACAACACCTGAACATACACAAAGCAAGATTACGATACAAGTATTTATCAGATGTTTATAAACTAAGCCTTTACCTATAAGGTTCCAAATGTAAACATTCTGAAGAGTAAAGTACACAGTATTCAGATTTTTTTTTTTTTTTTAATCTTGACAGACATCCTGTTGCCCTGGTTTTAGCAGGATGCGTGTGTGCTCACTTTGAAGTGTTTTGTTCTTCATTTTATGTAATTTGCATGATATTTTTTATGTTTCTGAAACAAAGAGAACAGTTTCAAAATACAAAATCATTTGTTATAGTCCTGTAAAAGAACAACAACAAAATACTCCAAAGTAATTATAATGCAAATTTAAGATACAAGTAACAGAAATACGACCCATCTCTGTAACACTTGGGAGACTACATGTTTGTGATGGGTGCAGAAACATGTTTCCTGCAAGAAAAATGAAGCAGCTGTTCATCTGGAAAGCTTAACGTGTTTTATTTACCTCTGTTGAGTCTAACATATAAAATAACACTACTGAAGTTTTGCCAGGTTGGGAGCTACTGGAATCGGGTCAGGCCCACGGACTGGATGAAGATAACGGTCATTCTTCAAATTTAAGGCCTGCATTATTTTCTAACAGTGAAATATTCTGGGTATATTATACATTTTCTGAATCCTTGGAGCCCTGTAAGTATTCCAGTTTTTGTGTTTTGTGTCGCTGAGGTTCCTCCTGTCACAGAGCTAAAAGAAAATGTATGATTTAGACGAAATCAATGGAAAGATGTGTGTGATGAATGGATTTAACAGCTCAAGGGACCTCCATACTTGTCAGAACAGGGTGTGAATGAAAGCTAAGAGTGTCCCCTTTAAAATGACACCAAATACAATATTATAAAATATTGCAAAATGTCCTGAACAAGAGCCTAAACCAAGATATGCACCAACGTCTCAACTGCAATTTTACTTGAGGGGGAGGTCAATTTTATGAGCTGGTTACTCTGATACAGCTACCACTCACAAAGGGTGATTCTACCAAATAATCATCTACTGACATGAATCTTTTCAAAAATTATTTGACTAGTACTGGAATATGGTCTGGCCCATGGACTCAATGGGTTGGTTTCCCAGCATTATCAGCTGTAGTACCATACCGAATTTGCTTTCTGGGACCAATCAACCGAAAAAGACTCAGACAAACTGGAAAAGTACGGCTTATTTGAAAAATTCACTCTATGACCTGTCTGAAGCGCCCTCACCTTGAGCACAGTGTGTAGCTCTGTGTCTGTAAGGCAGCCCTGTTTGCCAAAAACAATGGCTGCTTTCTCTTGCATCATCTGACAAAGCATCTCCCACTTCTCCTCCACCAGCTGCCGGTCCAGATCAGACTGAATGCCTGCGAAAAAGAAGAAGATGTAAGGATGATGAGTGAGGAAGCACACAGCAACAGGGGGTTGTATTGAGATCCACATCCAAAGCGTTGAAAAGTTTCACCTGGTCAAGTCAATACATTTCGGTTATATAAGACTCTTCTAAGCTTCACTGCAAGCTCTCTAAAACACACATCTGTTCCTTTCTTAACACTTCTCTTTTGTGGTACTGTCATGTGTCACCTTGTGAAACGACTTTGTGGAAGCTGGTGATGGGAATGTCAGCCGTGTCGTTGCTGTTGCTTTGATACGATTCCGTGAAGCCGTACATGTGCAGCAGCTGCCAGTTTGCCATCTGCCCGTACGTGTTAAAGACCTCCTCGCCTTTTTGAATGGGGCGCACACAAACCATCTTCAGACTGTCCTGAGAAAGATAGGGAGAATGACGGAGGAAGAGGAGTATAGTTAAAACAACAAAAAGGGAAGAAAAAATATGGAATATAGAATAAAATACAAAAAAGCAACAAGAAAAGAAGCACAAACTCGCCCTCTTTGTCATCTTAGGCATCACATTATCATTAAGGTACAGATGCATCAGAAATGAAAATTACTGTCTGCAGTGATGCCTTCCACAAGAGTCTGCAACAAATGATTGGGCAGTTACAGAAGGGGGTGGAGTTAAGGTGTAGGGGCGGGGCAAGGCATGAAAAATGAGTGCGTATGTGTGTTGTTACATACATCTGTTTTAAAGTTATGCGACTTTTTGTTACAGGCCACACCCACTGCCACGCCCCCTTTTGGCACTTGGCCCAAACAGTTAATCAGCTGTCCTTTGGTTCATGATCAGCCTTTCTATTAAAACAAGTCTGTGAATCTCTTTAGAAGTTATGTGCCTTTTTGCAATAGGCCACTCCCACTGCCACACACGCTGTAGCCAACGCATGAACACAAACACACACCTTCACACACACACACATACATACACACACACTTGACCTCCATGGTGAGGGGAATGTTTGTGGACTGACCAACGGAGCGACAGAGCGAGATGAATATTTAGTGAATGTGTCCGCTCACCGGTGTAAACTCCAGATTAGCATTGTGATTGGACACATGGTTAAGCATGTCTGCCATTGGAACCATCATAGGTGGGTTTTGGGGCTTCTCCTCGTCATCATCCTCATCATCCTCTTCTTCCTGTGGCTCCTGGAAACTACCAAGAGGAGAAGGAACAAGGAAATTTAGGATGACAACAAGAAAAAGAATATCCAGATACTTCATGTTCATGAGTGTATATGGTCCCGTATTCACTAACCTGTAGGCCATGACAAAAGCCACCAGCTGTGTGTAGAGCTCCAGCGTGTGTGTATCAGGAGTCCAGAGGTCAGGATGCTTAGTGATGAAGGGAAGGACCACGTCTTTGTATTCCTTCTGGATGTTCTTCAAGTCTGTATCTACAGCCTCTGGGACACCTGTACCCCTCAGCAGACTGTCTCTCTCCTCTTTGGACCTGAACAGACAAACTGTAGGTTACTGTAAAGAAGGCTGGAAATTCACATGCAATCAACACAAAAGGCAAGTTAAAAGATTTGACACTGTTTCTTACCAGAACATGGGGTGGTCCAGAGTCTTAAAGTCAGTCCACAGAGAGAAGTAGGGCTTCCAGTGGGACTGTGAGGACGTATACTCATACAGCAGAGCCAGCAGCAGGGGAACCCAGCCAGATGAGCTCTCCAGAGATGAGCTTTCTGTGAAGGATAAATGGGGAGACAAAGAGGTTACAAACAGGGGTGGTGCAGGAGGCTTCAATCGTTGGAGAACGTCTTTGTAATTAGAGGTGTCACCTTTCTCCAGCAGGGCAGAGACCTTGGTTGTCCCCTGGTGAAGAAGAGCTGATCTGGGGATGGTGAATAGGACCTCCCCCTCCTCTATGTTGTCCATCGCCAGCATCCCATACTCTGCCACTGTTCCCTCTTTACTGACACACACCTACAGACAGAGACATCCATCCTAAAATGCTTGGCCAGTGAGATCAGGGAGGCTGTGAGCAATTCAGCTAAATAAAGAAAGTACTGAAAAATCAGAAACTGCCAGGAAGAAACAGATCATCGGCTACTGTCAGCTGACCTGAGAGCAGACTGGGATAACACACCTTACTGCTGAGTACCAAGCAGACTCTGTCGCACCACTGTAGAAAGTTATGCAGAGGACTGAGCTTTGAACCATCATCTACCTGTCAGCACACAGATTAAAACATAAAACGCACATCAGAACACTTTGTCGACCTCTGAAGGTAAATTGTTTAAATTCACAGTTGCTCCTGAAATAGGGAAATAGAAATCGAAAGTAAGAATGAGAGCAAAGTAACCAGGTGATGCAAGAAATGTACATTGGAGCTGCTAGACTATTCGAATAATCGATTGATAGAAAATTAATCACAAAATATTTTGATACTCGATTGTCATTTTGTTCATAAAGAAGTATAAAGAATTGCTGTTTTAGCCTCTTCAGTGTGAGGATTTGCTGCTTCTCTCTGTCATTTCTGAAAATAAATGAGGAATCTTGGTGTTTTTAGCTGTTGTTTGGACAAAAGAGGTCCCACTGAGCTTTAGGAAACTGAGACGAGCACTTTCAGCACATTTAGACATTTCCTGGAATAAAGAAATAACTGTAAAATACTTGGCAGATCAATCAATAATGAAAATAATGTTAGTTGCAGTCCTAATGTGCATCATACTACCTCACAGTAATTGCACAGTTGATAACTGCACATATGAATATATGATTATTTTAAAATACACGTAAGCATGTGTGGTCCAGTGCAATGGTTGTCTTGCTTTTCTTGTAAAAATGAACCTCTGTGCAACGCACGTTTACAATTACAACAGGTAAATAAATAAATAAGGAGGGCCTCTCTTTTGACAACTTCTAAGACTTTAGATAAACTCAAAACAGAGTCAATGTCTGTCTTCATTCTTTGATTATTTGATTAATACGTGCGTTACGACTGTTAAGGAAGATATTATCTAAACCTACTATGAGGCAAAAGTGAAGAAATACGATGAGTACAGTTTTTAGTCAGTTAGTTTAATGAATAGTGTGGCCGTTTGAGTTAGTGAACAGCTTTAATTAATGGATTTTTCTCGGGACACACGTGCTAACGCTACATGAAATTATGACATTATTATTTACTCTTTGACATTATACTCAAGGGGGGGTAAGGCTCGTATAAACCAAATTCAGAATAACTGTTGTTACTGTTGTTAACGTTACTTTGGCTGGATGAACTGTTTGGCCCTAACCTTTCCTCACATAACGTCACGTGCATAAACGGAGCTTGAAGCACGCCGGGTAACGTTAGCAGCTCACGTCAACGTTACTCGAACATGAGGCTACTAGTGTGACGTTTTTCACAGACACATAGCGTTACATACAAACAGCTCCTTCGTTAACAGCGCAGTATTCGGTCTAAAATTCATTAAATTGTGACCTTGGGTCGTTTCGCTTCAGTTGCCATCTTGTTTATGTGATTCCAGCTCCAGTTTTCAGCATGTGCTAAGTGCTAAGCTAACCATGGTGCTTGTTGAATTTGAGCATGCGCAGACTGTGACTCTATTTTGAGATAAGTTTGACCCGAACTCTGACTTGCAGGCATCAACTGCGCTCCAAACTCACAGCACAACATGTAGGCTCCGTTCAGACTGCAGATTAATCCGTTTGTTTCTCAAATCTGATTTGTTAACGCAGTTTTTTTTCGCGCTGTCATATACAAGTGATCAGATCGGATTTGTTGCGTCCAGACATCACTGCTCCGTACCAACCTATCTGCATGGGTTACTATGGTAACGACGTAAGCGTCAGTACGTGCGCTGGTGATGCGGCTTTACAATGCAGAGGTACCATCCAAACACGACAGACTCAGCTCCGGAACAGATGGATCAATATGACATTTTCCCATGCATTTTCCACGCTACAGTCATGGCGGGCTTCACTGTGCAGCGAGTCCTTGGGACATTTGATGATGAGAGGTGGCCAGCAGATTAAATAATGCGCCACCAGACATTTGCCGGGATCCGTGGCCGTCTGTACAGATGTAAATCCAACACGCACAGATGCGTCTTCAGTCGCATCTGTGCGTGTTGGATTTAAATCACATTCCAAACCACCTCACTATGTTGTTTGGATCTGATTTGCAAAAACCAGATTTCATGTGGTTCACTGCTGTCCACACTTCCTTAAATAAATCTGGATTCAGTCTGGATATGTCAAAAATCCGATTTGGGCTGGCAGTCTGAACACA
>JAQLOL010000023.1:2287419-2303990 GCA_029783665.1 Naso thynnoides
ACATAACGATATATTTAATATTTATATTGTCAGGTGAATGCAGGAAAATTGGAACTTGCTGGAGAAAAGCGGATGTTGATCATCGGGAACCTGGCGCTTAAGCAGGTACAAGATTTTATTTTAGAAAGGCAACTGTGACATTATTATTTCATCTTCATGTAAACCATTTCTGAGTCATTAGCATTACTTGTGTATCTGCAAAATCTTTATTGCAGTCTACCAAGACTTGTGGATATTTCTTAATGCCACCCTCATTCTACAGCTTCAAGCCACAGTGCTCGGCCTGTTAGCCTCTTTGATGGCGACTGCGTTGGGCTGGATGGCGGAGAGAAAGATGCCCTTGAATCATGCTGTGCTACTGTGTTAAGCCAGTGTTTCTACTGCCTTCATTGCTTCACTGCTGCAAGGTAACTACGCAGCTTCCTGTCGCCTTGAACCTCTCTCTGTGACCGATCCCTGAGTGTAATGGCTATTACATCTGTTCAAACACAGTCTACGAACTTTAATCAGAAACATACTTTTGACATACACAAGTGCCGACCCCAGTGTTTCTGCTCATGCATTATGCAACTGCAACAACAACAACAACAACACTACCCCTCGTCACTGCAGTTTCTTTCTCAGTTTCTGCAGTTTACCTCAGCAATTAGTTCCTTCTTTTTTGGTCCCAGTAGGCTGGATTGCACCAACAAGAGCAAATTTGATCTAAGATTAGCCCTAATCAGAGTTTAGTAAATCTAGACCTATTTCACAAGCAAAGACTTAAATACCTCAAAAACTGGAAAAAATTCCTTTTTCTGCAAGTTTTTTTGGTGCTTGGTTAAGTTCTCTCCATGATACAAATTATTTTAGAAATGGCAGCATAAACAGAGGGGCTGTGACGAGGCAGGTCCAGGATATTTAAATCAGTCCTCCATGGGGTTTGTCACGTTCGCTTGCAGTCCTCTCTGACAAACCCTCATTTTAAGCTTTGGCATTGACTGATTTCGACAAGATCATTGGCACAGAAGCAGACTTAGCTTCAAATTATGCGCAGCATGCATGAATGATACTTCTAGGCTCCCCTTTATCTTCTGTATAATCTAAATTTAGTGGCAGAAAGAAGAGTATGGGGCCATTCTGGACTGATCACTGTAATCTCATAGATTAAGAGCATCACCTTGTCTCTAACCTTCTCTAGGTGTAATTATGGTGGGAGTCATCATTGTTTCTAAGCGGCTGGGAATCAACCCTGACAACGTGGCCACACCCATGGCAGCCAGCTTTGGAGATCTCATCACTCTTGCCTTGCTGGCCTGCTTCAGTCGCTGGTTCTATTCCTTCATGGGTAAATACAGATTGGTACTGCAAGATGTTCTGATAGGCCAGAGGTCATGTAAATCATGTAATTTCTACTTTTGACCAACAGATGGTATTGTGACCCCGAAAGTAACACATCCATATAGATCAGAAACCCTAATGGTTCCTTGTTTTACCTTAATTTTCTCTCAACAGATCTGTATCCCTATGTGCTGTACCTGGTGGATATGTTGTTTTTGTGCCTGATTCCTCTTTGGGTGGTAATCGCTTCCAAACATCCAGCCAGTAACCTGCTGCTCCGCACAGGCTGGGAACCAATTATTACAGCAATGATCATCAGCAGGTACTCACCTCTGTCATGTAGCCAACTGAAAAAGCTTGCACATACATTATGATATTACATATTTACTACTGCTGCAACTACTAATAATAATACATTATCCACTCCACGCTGCATTTCTCTGGACTGAGGTTTTACCAAGAACAGAAAGTTTTAAAAAAAGAGGGAAAAACATCCTCACATGACCTCAAAAATTGTCTCTTTTCCTTTAGACTTTTTGTTTGTTTACAGCATCACACGTGATTTCCCACAAAATATGTTTTCGGTTGTCTTCCTTTTAGTATTGGAGGACTTATTCTGGACAAAACTGTGTCCGATCCAAACCTGGCTGGAATCATACTTTATGCTCCGGTCATAAACGGTGAGTTGGTGAACATGTAAATCTTTAAAAAAAAAAAAAAAAAAGAATCCTCAGGCTTTTTCTAGCATGTATCGATAAAGATGAGTCTGCCTGCCACAATTCTTTCAGTTCCCAATGCACATGTTGGAGGGCTCGTCTCAGGGGCTTATCCAAAAATAAACTGTCGACTATGTTGAAAACTACCCCCCAATGCAGTGGACATGAGAACACCACATTCATTGTCCACTGTGATGTCAGTGTGATAGAAACTCAAGACAACATCAGGACTACTTTAGCCGCCACTAGCTTAACACACAGAAATATCTGAGTAAACTGACCAACCACATGCTCAGTAGGAAGAAGAATGTGTGAAACCAAGTAGACGATATCTCTGGATCTGCTGCGCGGAGTTGGAGACTATTTCTCCTCTTTATGTTGAAAGAGTGCAGTGTTGATGGGTCTATTTTTAACAGGTCAAGAACTCCACTCCCACTCCTGGCAGCAACTTTACTGACTTAGTATATGTAGAGACTGTGTTTACTTTCTCATTTCAGAAGTTTTCGACTAGAAAATCTTCTTTCTTTCTCCTTCAGTCTGATCACAAACAAGATGGTCATCATTTGATTGTTTTAGCTCATTTACCTCACGTGCTTCCTTCTTTGTTTAAGCCACATATTAAACAAGAAGCTGAATCATACATTGCATGCCATGCACATACGATCTTGCTGTTGACAATGCCTCCATGTGCTCTCTCCTGTTCAGGTATTGGAGGAAATCTCGTCTCCATACAGTCTAGTCGTATTTCTACCAATTTACATTTGAATTACTCACCTGGAGAGGTTCCTGAAGACCGTAAGAGCTGCTACAATCCTTGTGGCACTTTTTTTGGTTCAGGTAAAGATCAAAGAGTTGAAATATTAGAAATTAAAAATTTATTCCAGTCCGTATTCCAGTCCTCCTTGTGTCTCTTCATGCTTTTCATGTTTCCTGGTTTGTTGTTTTCATTCAGTTTTGGCTTCTTCTAGTTTTCTATTTTCTTCAGTTGCTCCCCTGGTTTTTCTTTGCTTTTCAGCTTTTCCTCAGTAAAGCTCACCCTTTGTTTCCCTTACCTGTTGTGCTGGTGTTTTTGCTCTTGGGTCTTTTCTGCTAAAACCTCACACCCTAACCATAACCACCTGAACTGATCCTTACTCTAACTTAAATTAAAACCTAATCTTAACCCGTTTTGGGACTCTGATTTTATGATTTATGACATCATGGGGACTTGTGCTTCATAACCCGATTAGGGCCCGATCGATATATTGGTTTGTCGGTATTATCAGCCTGTTGCAGATATATTGATATCAGCATATATGTTCTCGATATTAAAACTGTTATCTAAAGCTGGAAAAAATGCTTGGATTAGAAATTTAAATTGGTGCAATCACGTAGTTTGTCCAGCAGAGGGCGGTCCATTTTTTAATCGGTAATAAGTGAAGTGTTTACTGTTCAGTACACTAATGTTTGGAATTAAGTTTGTAGGATTTCCTGCCTCCATAACGTATCTTTGTTACATGTGTTTGATAACCACATTCAAAATATTAGTTATAGAATATTGGCTGATATATATGATATCAGAATTTCTTACTCCCAAATATTGGTATGGGCACTGGCTTCAAAAATCCCATAGCGGTCAGACCCTAAACCTGATGCGTGGCTTTGTCTTGGCAGGAGCAAACCATCGATCTGCTCAGGTTCTGCTGTTTTTGGTCATCCCTGGTCAGCTTGTCTTCTTACACACTATTCACCTGATGAAAGGAGGCAACAATTTGCCCAGTCCTCCCTTGACAGTTGCTTTCTTATCTGCTTCCCTGATTCAGGTGAGACAAAAAAAACAAAAAAAAACATGTGGTACTTTTCCCCTGTAAACTTCTTCAGTTTTTTTATTACACTGTCTCTTGTGTCCATCTCTTAGGTCTTCTGCCTGCTGTGTATAGCTGACTGTATTGTTCACTGTCTATGGCGGAGGGGTAAAGACCCTGACAGTTACTCGATACCCTATGTCACCGCTCTGGGAGACCTTTTAGGGACTGCTCTCCTTTCTCTTGCCTTTCTCATACTGTGGAGCATTGGTGCCTCAGGAGGTGTATAGACTGAAAAAAGGAAAAGGTTAAAGTTAATCATAAAACAAATATTAAATGCACAATAATTAATTTCTGCCACTAGAGGTCCCAAACAGTATAAACAAAAGACTTATGGTGTTGTGAAGTAGCTTGGGATCATGGGATTCGTTTATATCACTGTTAAACAAACACTGTTGCAAATGTAAATCACTGACTGACTCAGGCAGTAATGATCACAGATGAGTTCATGTGTTCAAGTTTTAATCACGTTACGTTTAGACATGTTTGCAGACTTTCTTCCACACACTCTGACTGTGTTACCCAAGAAGTTAACAGTGGCTTACTGAAACGCACCGTTATGTTGAATTACAGGTTTCTGTGAGTTTGAACAATGTTGTAAACATCTGGAATAATGTAAGGGCACAACTCAGCAAAATATATTACAAAGATGCAGTTATTTTTAGACATTTTAAAATGTACGTTTACTTAAGGAAATGACATCATAGATACAAAGACAACAAAAACTGTAATACTGGACAAACTGTAACATTTAGAGTTTTTAGAAACTATGGAACATAAGGCAGTTAAGTTCAATTGAAGGAAACACTCCTCTCGTTGATACCAAGACTCACTTTTCACACTTTATATTGCCATTTTAAAACTTGTTTGACACTAAACACACAAAAGAAGCCAATATAATTATTTGCACCCAGGTTAAAATTCAATTTTGGTCAATCTTGTGAATTTAAAAAATAAATGTTATGTGTTGTATTCTAGTTTATTCTGTAGTGGGCATGAAGAAAATCCACTTTTTAAGGATTTCATTCATGTTAGTCTTTCTGACACATTCCAAACGAGATTGTGATTCCCACATTTTACACACAGATGAAGGTCGGATGGCCGACAGTGTTCTGTGTATTGTGTACTGAGGAAGGAATTGATTCATCAAAGACATATTCCTGAGTGCGTACCTGCATATCACAGAGCACAACACACGGTTTGCCAGCTGCTGATTCAAAGGGCACTTCTTGTGAACTATCAACAAAGCATCAGTATAACAGGTAATGTTACATGGAAGCTTGGTCTTCCGAATTTGTATTTTATCCATTTTTTAAGCTTTGGGATGTAATTATATATTTATTTTGCAGTTTCCAAGACATCTGATTGATCATGAGTTTAATTTGATCGTAATTTTGTTTCACTCGCATATAATGTATGTGCAACTTTGTGATCACGATTAAACACATACTTTTGTGAGTGCATTAATTCTGTGTAAATCTTTCATATATAGGTATATAGAACATAAGATACGATAATACCATTTTAGTCACACAACAGGGAAATTGCAGTGTAACCGCAGCACAGTGGACAGAATATAAAAAGGTGTGTTAGTACAGGAAAGAGCAATAAACCATATAAGTAAACAAGCGACAAAACAAACATTGCCATTGTAGCTATTAAATGTTAAAATGACTTGCTGCAGTGTATGGACTACCTTTTTGCAAGAATAACTCCATGTGTGCACTGTGTTCCTCACAATGCAGGACATCCGAGAGAGAGACTACGTTATTCAGCTCAGTGTAGATTAATCAACTTCATCTGCCAAACAGGCAAACGAAGCTTCCTCCTCCTAAATCTAACTTAAAAGCAAACATCCGCTGGAAACTAAACAGCAAAACCTTCGTTGCCTTCAACAGAAGTTATCTGTCACTTTGATTGTTAAATCGTGTTTCATCGTCTGGACGTTCAAATGTATTTACAGTCGAATTTTCTTCTGCTGGGACTTTATTAAAGGAGGCCTGTTACAGAACAAGGCTTAAAAGTTGTGCTCAATAAAAAAGCAAAGTGGTTGTAACTGTCCCACAACGGACACCCAGTCACAAACACAATGCAGCACCAAATTCAACATTAGATTTTAAATATATATCGTTTCATTATGTGATTCTGAATTTCATAATGACACATCTAGAATTTAAAATTGAGCATCCTCTTAGTCACTAATCTTCCTTGTCTTTTTTGAAATTTAGAGACATGGGGCTTAGTGGACAAGCAGGATGTTGCCCAAATAATATGCATGTAAGAAGAAGAATGGGTGACTTTGGACACAAGATAAATAAAACAGCAAGAAAAGAAGAACATGTTTAATTCTGTGTATAAATTATATGGAAAAGAACAGGAAAGTAAACATCCACATGCATCATGTACATCCCTGGTTTTAAACATGTTTTGTGAGACAGTTGTTTGCAAATAAAGCACCAAGTAAAAACTAAATGACTAATACACTAAAACACCTCACACAAGTCCTTTGCAGGTGAGTTTATGTTTCATATTAATTAAAAATCAGAAAGCACAAAGGATCTTCTCTGGTCGTCATACTTCAGGACGGTAGCACCAAACGCTGCTGCAGGTCAGACCGTAGTTTTCCTCCCTGACAGAGCCGGGCAGCTCAAACTGAGCCAGCAGATGCAGGAGTTGTCGAATGCCATGTTCCTCAAACTGCGGTCTTCCAGGGTCTCCGATCAGGACTTTGGTGCCATGGGTTTTGATGCAGTGGTCCAACCAGCTGTGAAGGCTGGTGGCGAGAGCCTCATCGTAGAACATGTCACCCAGGAGGATCAGGTCGAAGCCCTCAGCTTGCGAACCAATCATGTTGTGTGTGTTACAAACCAGCGGCTCCAGGCCGTTCAGCTCACAGTTCATGTGTGTCACAACAGCTGCAACTGCAACACAAACAGGCACATTTCTTGTTTTGCCTTCTGTTGAACATGGTCTGGGACATGATAACAATCAAATGTTATTTCTTTTTGTGCCTTTCAAACAAATCAAATTGCTATACGAGCACTTGGGAAAGCCTCTCTTCCCTTTCACTCGAGCAGTTTTCACACATTCGTAATACGTAAATTGCAACACAAATTAATTTTGCTTTGTATTTTCAAATTTAACACGCAAATTAAAACATCTGTATTAAGTCTGGTAAGATATCACACAGTTTGCTTATCAAAACAGTGTATGTTCATCATTAAATTTAAACCATTTTAGTGTTTTGCAATAAAATTGCCTATCATAGAATACAGTCAAAAAGTAAGATTAAACAAACAGTAACAAGAAAAATATTTCACCTTTGAAAGAAACATGTATTTGGACTGGTTTAGAGTATGAATGACTTTTCCAAACTTCCAATTTATTATTTCAGTTACGCTGTATTATTGACAATACACTACAGTAACAAAAAGAGAGAGAGAAAATCACTGCCCTCTCCTTAAGTTTACAATAGTTATCTAAAATACATTTGGCCTACTGTAATACATTTCAGTCAAACTGTTTTTTACAGCTGCAAGCCATGGGCAGAGTCTAGGCTCCAACTTTTATCACTCCACACAGATACTGACATCAATATTTTGGATAGTGATGATAATCAAACATTTAACCTCCTTAGTCAGAGCCAAAACTCTTTCAAAGGCAAGTGGGTGAAACCAAGCTAAAGCACAAACATGAGAAAGGGGTTGGAAATGGTAACAGAAAAACAACACAGAAGATTTAAAAAAATAAAAATAGATGCATACCAGTGTCAATGTCATTGGCAACTACATGAGCAGCACCACATAGTTTTGCAGCGATGGCTGAAGCTCCACAGCCGCTCCCCAGATCCAGGACTGTTTTACCCCGACACACTGCAGGGTTATCCAGGAGATACCTGCAGAGAGGCGGCAGCAGAGCAGGCTTAAAGGCCGTCTCTCACACATAAAACACAAGGCCAGCTGTTTATATTAAGGCTGAAGTCATACCTTGAGAGTGCCTGTCCTCCTGGCCAATATATGGACCAGTATGGGTCATTAAAAGGCCACAGCTCTGGTCTCTCTCGCCAAAATCTGCAGTTTGGGGTGAACAGTCTCAGTCTGATTTCTGGAGTTAGGCTCTGCTCTCCAGCTATCTCTGTGTTCTCCGAAACAAAGCCCTTGATATATTCATCAGACTGACAGCTGACTGAGAAACATTTATGTATGTCAGTCTGTTTAAATGACTCGACAAATCTTTTTGCGTAACGAGTATACCTGTGGGGCCTCAAAAGTCCCAGCATGACCATAAACTTACCGGAAAACTGTAGCTAGCTAGCGTTTTTGCTAGGCAAGCTATTCTAATAACGTAAGCTGCTGTTTGAAGCTAATTTTGCTTTTTTGCAACTAACAGTCATAGGACGATGTTACTAAAGAGCAACAACTCTTAACATCACAGTACTGACAGATGAGGGACGACAGATATGTTAAATCATTCTACCAGAGCACTCTGTGGTTGTTTCCCCACGAACGCAAAATAGTGGCGGACCGAAGTGGCATCGACCCCTTGAAAACTGGACGCACAATCTGCGTTCCGCTCAAAAAGGTTCCTATGAAGTATGCTTTGTGTTCCGTTTTGATCTATGACTATTTAATGATACTATAAATTAATCAAAAATATTTTTCAGTCGCTATGTGTATGTATTTGAAAAATACTGGTCAATATTTATTGCTTCTAATATTGCTTCCCCTGTTTTTCATTGACAGTATTAAACACAACTTATTTATTAACAAGTTTGAAAACATTCAAACATTCGGAAGATAAACAAACTATGATTAGGTTATACAATCAAGGAGATAAACAATAAAATAAGTATTTTTTACAAAACAATAAATTAAAGAAAAATATGCATAATATAATCTGGTGGTTTTCAAACATTTATGTTTAATTATGAAAACTGGGTGAAGTCTCCTCCCATTAACCAAAACAGTATAATATCATTTTAAATTACAATTACTCTATTTCACACTGTTTGACAGTATAGCGTGACCATAGACTGTATAAAAAAAGAGCGTGACTAATCAAAAATTGATTTGCAATGATTTTCATTCATTCATTCATTCGTTTATTCATTCATTCGCTATCCATAACCGCTTACTCTTTGCAGGGTCACAGATGATTATAATTCTGATTCATATGTGATTTGATGAGCATGTCTTGGGTGACATGGTGGTGAAGTGATGAGCCATGTCGCCTGTTCAGACGCGGCCTGTCCGTCTTAGATTATCTGTGATTCTAGATCGCTCACAGGTTTGAATGTGAGTGTGAATGGTTGCCCTTGCCCAATGTCAGCGTGGACTTGCTTCAGTTCCCCCAGCTCCCCAATGCCCACAACTCCACCAAGGACAAGGCTACTGATAATGAGTAAATAACTGTCATTACAGACTTTAATTTAAAATGTTTGTTCAAAAATGCTAAACAAAAAATGTTAGAGACAGAAAAAACCTAAAAACCCAACAACGTGTATTTAGCATAAAACACAAACAGCATGAGATACATGAAACCGGAGCGTGATAATGGCCCTGAAAAAGGAGAAAGGTTGATTGTAAACATAATAAAATTAGTCCACTGTAGGTTTTTGATATGAGAAAATGACAGGGTTTGTATAGCAGCAGATGGTTCACAGAGTCACAGTCATATGCTCTGTAATCTTCATCCCCAGACTGCCTTGAGGTTGTAATTACAGCACTCCTCATGTTCTCCTCCTGTGTAAAGATATTGCTTTTTGATGGAGGTGGTTGACGAGTCCTATTGGATAGTCTTCTTCCTGTCATTGAAGTTACCTGGAGCTGACCCCTGTGGCATGACCAGCATTCCCATAGCACTGCTTGGGGACTGTTTTTATAGATGGCGGCTGTCTATCAGAGGTAGAGGGTGTAGTGACTTGATTTCATATGAGAACAACCTTGAGCCCCTCGTCTATGTGTCAGTATGGCAACAATGTGTTCACATTCTGAAGATAAAGGAGATCGGTTATACCTAGACCTTTTTCCTCTATTTCCTCTATTCCCAGGCTGGGATTCAGGCATCTTTTAGAGTGTCATATATGAATTTGCTCGTTCCACAGGCCTGAAATTTAACACTTCAAAAGCAATTTAAAGTTCCAGGCTGCTGAGACAGTAGGATAACTATTTTCAGAGATTAGGGACATGAAAGTCATGATGAATATTACATGACTGCTCTCTGTCACATCAAGAATTCAGAAACGACGTGTGGCTCTTACTATCGACTAATTTTTTTAAATTAGTCATACAGAGCACAATGTGATCTTTAAGAAAATGTCAATAGTTCATTATTTCACAACAAGGTTTGTTCAGATCAAGTGCTATAGGCTACCAGCTCAATAGAACAGATAGAGGTGCAAAATGAATGAAAAAAGAAAAGAAAAGAAATAAAATCATCTCAAATGTGCTTTTAACATCCCTCTCAGCAAACACTATAAACTGCTGCAGTGATTAAGATATTTTTTTTATGGCTGACAAATGATGCTCACATCTTTCCTTTTAAACATACGTGTGTGTGTGTGTGTGTGTGTGTGTAAGAGTGTGTGTGTGTGTGTGTGTGTGTAGCTGGCATGTTGCTGTGTTAGTTTCCTCTAGTTGCTCTGGTTTCCCCCGACACCAAAAAGTCGACAAAAGGGAAGTCCTCCTGTTGGAGTTTGGCTGTAAGCTGCTTCTTATTGATGATTAAATGCAGAGACCCAATTTTAATTCATTGTTCTTAGTATAGTTACATGGGGAAAAATACATTCTTCTTATATGCAAAAAAAAAAGAAAATGAGGAACAGAATAAACAACAGCATGTAACACAGTCCTTTAGAATATCCATAAGTTGAGCTTTAATTCATAAAATCAAACATGAAAAAATATGATGTGATGCAGTGACCACATTTATACTCGAACAATATAGAAATTACATATACACAAACATTATGATTCACTTGATGAACTCAAATACAAAGTAACCTAATGCTGTGGCTCCCCCTGTTGGTGAATTAAAGAATGGAGACTCATTTCCCTTTGATTTGTTCAAACAAGAGCGTGTGTGTGTGTGTGTGTGTCTGTGTGTGTGTGTGTCTGTGTGTGTGTGTGTGTCTGTGTGCGTGCAGGTGAGATGAACAAAGATGAAGAAGATGAATAAAGTTATGATCTAAAGGACATCTTAAGAAATGGTAATGATGTGAATAATGCGCCTTCTTATCACACTCTCTCGGCACATCTCAGTGTCATCATGTGAAATTCTCTGTCAGCCTGTTTTCTTTTCTGTCACAGCAGGATGATGTCTGGCTAGAGTTCAGCATATAAAAAAAATAAAAACTCTTCAGGCAAGTTTGATGACAGATTTAAACTACTGCAGGTCTGTAAAGTCTTCTTTGAGTATGCATTTGTGTAATCTTCATAATTAGGAACACAGAGACGAGTCTATTTGCATACGAAATAGTTAGACTGATTGTCTGTCTGAAACCTCAGGAACAGAAAGGCCAAAAATATTATTTGAAAATCAGTGGTGGAGAAAGTATTCATACCATTTGTAAAAGTGGCAATCCCACACTGCATAAATATTCTGTTGTACATGATAGTCCTACGGAGAAAATGTTGCATAAAAAGTGTGTTATTATTGTTATCAGTAAAATGGACTTCAGTCATACTGGCAGTGAGTGTTATAAACTGAAAAAATTAAATTTGGAAGCTTTTTGTGTTTCAAGTGATATTTTCACAAGATTTAATATAAGGCATAAAATGTAGTAATCAGTGTCATTAATAAATATTAAAATGGACTCAGCAAGGTCACATGCCTCCTGACGAAGGGGAGGTGTCTGAATTTTTTTCTCCCCATTCAGGTGAATTGTAAAGTCACACACTAACATATAATGCACCTCAAACTGAAAGTTTTAAATATGATGCGATATTTCTACATTTAAATGACATGTGGGTTGCATTCTGTTTGTTATTTCTGTGCTTAGTTTTTTTCAAATATCATTTTTAAGCAAAAGTAGATCCGGACTTTCAGACAGAAGCCTTTTGAGAATGATGTGCGCCAGATGATCTCCGGTCTTAGTGTAAACAAACCAACAGTTCCTGAGTGAAGTTAAGTGTTTTGCACATCTTTGAGCATCACAACACAAGTGACCATGATGGCCGAAGCTGATTTTGAGAGTGATTTTAAACACTACCTCACTTATTCGAACCGAAATATACATAAGAGGAACTGTATGAACAAGAAGCTACGGGAGCCAGACAAGCAGCGGTCCAGCCGGCAGTAACGGAGTATCCACAAATACCAAGAACTGAGGATACTTGGTGGTGCACCCGCGGTAGTTGTATATCCATGGCATCTGAGGATGAGTGTTTATGCTGCAGGGAATGAGACTTAGCTGAGACAACCCTGTTAGAGCTGGAGAGAGCAATGAGAGAGATCTGTCTGGCTGCCCACCCCGACCTCCAGCTGTGCATAGAGCTAGCAGTGCTGAGGACATTTTTAGAAGAATGGTTAAGCCCAAAGGTCTCGGCGGCGATCTGAGTTAGAAGTACATAACTTACACAAGTTCTCAACAGTATAACTGTTGTAGAATAACAGAGAGGAGCGCCTACTCACATCTGCATGCCTTTTGGGGGAGAAAAACAGAGACCCTCCCGAGGAAGAAAAATATATAATAAACACCTGGTATTGAACAGGTTCTTCTAATTATTTGTAGGAGCAGTTCAAGAGAATCAGGGAAAAATTTCAAACACCTCCCCTTCGTCACAGAGGCATGTAACCTTGGTGAGTCAACTGGAATATTTATTAAACACACTGACAACTAGACTTTACTCCATATATTGAATTTTGTGAAAATATCACTTGCAGTAAGTGTTTCATAACTATATCTGTAGCAGATCATCATAGTTTATGAACTAGCAAGAAGTAGTGGTAAGAAATAGTCTGACGTATTTCCCTCTTAAATTATAGTAGTGTAAGTGACATGTAAGGGATACACTTAAGTAAAGTGCAAGTATCTCAAATTCTGCATTAGTAGAGGAACTCGAGCAGGTGTTGCCTACTTAATTACTTTGGATTTTTGAAAAGGAAATAGCATCTTGAGCAAGGACTTTCAAGTTGGGTTTCTACTCTGCTGTTGATTTGCTGTTTCCACGCTGGATGGTTTCCACACTTTACTTTTTATTCTCTAAATATTTCAACTTGACTTTGTTTGTCAAAGCAGGTCTGTAACAAACCAGTTTCCTGGCTCGTGGGTGAGTAATGACAAAACAGGAAAATTTGATATCTGCCTTTGAGGCCAACTCTATTATGATCATTATGATAATGGAAACCTAACCTCACTGACCGCTGCATATGTTCCCTCAGAGCCTGCAGGCGGTTTACTGACACACTGAGCGCACAACTCTGATTCCTGCTGAGGAAGACAAGTCCAACAGAACTCCTCCCACGTCTTTCCTTCACCACAGGAAAATATTCTGACATGTTGCTGTACAAGTTAGAGCTCTTGTAAATCTAAGGTTTACACCCTGACTTTGACACAGTGCTGATGAAGACATACAGATATAAAGAAGCTTTGGATATCTGAATGCTTCCAGTGTCACAGAGCTTTTTCTTTAATCATCTACAGACTGATTTCTATCAAACGACATATCAAGGAATGCGTGAGCTGCAGGGCATCACTGTTCATACAGCATTGACTTTGTTCACGATAACCATTAATCAGGGACAGGAAGACTGTGGTTTTTATTCTCTGACACTTGACCCTGCTTGTAAGGTTGCATGAATGCCTCAGGCACAAACTGATACAGAAAACCAGTTTAACTATCCAGGTGTATTTTTACCAGTGGAAACATCTACGTAATATGTAATACGTCTGTCGGCCTACATAGCAGGACTTGCAGATAAAAAAAAATAAAAATAAATAAATCTAATAAATAACTGGGAAAAATAACACTTAAAAAAATAAAAGCAATAAAAATAGAATAACTAATGCAAAACAAACAAACAAAGAACTTTGGCTCCTCTCTGCTTTGTGGTATGTTCACAACTGACCAGCCTGGGGAGTTCAGCCGCTTCCTTGAAGCAGCCTGGGTCCTTCTAATAGGCACTGAGTAGTTTTTTGGTTTTTTTTGGATAATCAGTTATCCCACACGAGTATAACACCTGGTCCAAACAGTATCACAACATTTGCAATTCAATTACCAAACTTACTGAAATACTTTGTAGGGTGTTGCTTATTCAAACAGCAAGTAAAATAGCATTTAGGCTACTTATAAGAAACAATTTATCATCCCTCCAACTCCAACATACTTGGTACATTCCCTCCAGGAACACCTTCAACCAATGGCACACTTCAAACGGCTTTGGCAGTTCTGGGTCTGATCAGAGGAACGCCGCTACAACAGAGGAAAAACAGGTGACAGACAATAAATATCCCTCGCACAAGGTACTTTCAATGGCAATAAATAAAATGTTTTGTGACGTTATGCTAACGTCACCACAAACACATCCAAGGCTTTTCTGTGTGTGTGTGTGTGTGTGTGTGCACGCGCGCGCGCATGTGTGTGTGTGTGTGTGTGTGTGTGTGTGTGTGTGTGTGTGTGTGTGTGTGTGGCTCAGTGTTCACCTTACTGTCCAGGGCCCAGGTTTAGCCTGTGACACTCTCCTCATAGGTGAAATCTCTCACCCATTTTCCCACATCCCAAAACATCTGAATATCTTTTGTTATCAGGATTTGCAAGACACAAGATTTAAGATCCCTTTGGAATTATTTTACAGCACAAGGTTGTATAATGAAGTGTGTCTGTTGTACCTTCAAGCCTGTAAAAAAATCAGGAAAAAAAGGGTTGATGATTTACTAATAGTGCAAAAATAATAACACAAATTTTATAAAAATATGTACTTAGGTGGTAAATATGAGTTAAGAGGTCTCATAGCTTCGGGATAAAAACTGTACTTTGAGGAATGAGTGAATGAATGGGTTGCAATGTATCTTGGGAAATGAGAGTTTCTCCGTCTTTCTCCACTGCCTAAAACATGTAGCATACTTATTGTGAGAAAGGGATTCTGGTCGGATTTTTCCGTGACAAACCAAAGGATGTGATGTTTCTTCTGTGCGTTTGCAAGTGTGCACCACATAAAACAAGAGAATAAAAAGAAGAAGAAGCTCAACTGGCCAGTGACACCAGCAATGGATTCAAATAATAAATCACCAACACAAACCCCAACACAGAGTCCAGCAGGTGCAAGCAGCAGGCTGACACTGCAGCTCACTTTACCGCCACCGGTGTCGCTCTTGAGAGGGAATTTCTGAATGTTACATATTCGGCCCTTAAGTCTGACAGCACATCAGAATCTCTGTGTCTGTTTTTATATCCTTATGTGCTTTGCGCAGGAACCTCACCTCATTGATATCACTGATGTTCTGTAAATGGGTACTGATGATGTTCTGGGCAGTTTGAATCACCCTTAAATTTTATCTTACTTACTGTAATTAATTTAAATAGCTTTTCTGTTGCATTTTCTGTTTAAATTGTAAGAATTTTATTTACGTTTTTAAATGCACTGGAAATGAAAAAAATTAAACCAGCTAAAACTTTACCTAATCTTCAACTTCTGTCATCATTAATCTACACTAAGGACAGGATTACATACTGTAGGCTATTTATTTCCAGAAAAATATAGCAAACAAAATAATCAGGAAATTGATTTTTTTACATGTTCAGTTAGCAACATGAAGGCCTAAATGTTGTCTCCTTCAGTAAAAGTAGTCAAATTTTTTAATTGAAAATCTAAAAATACTGGAATCAGTCCCATTTAATGTATTACTTTTTTTAAAAAGTAAAATGAAAACTCTACCAAGTGTCATAGAGCCTTGGATGTGCAGAACAAATGCCACACTTGAGGTGGGGGCTTCCACCTTGGACGATGATGAAAATGTTACAGCTTTGATTCTGTATGACCACCCGCCAATTTACTGCTACCTTTACACCATTCAGCTTTAATAATTCATAAACAATACGTACTATGTGGGCTAATCACTTATTTATTATTATCTGGTCATCCTGTGCCCATGAATTTCCCACCTGGTTTGAGAAAAGAGGCTCCAGTCACTCTTTGAACATATTTGGCACATTGGCCAAGTATACAGTATATAACAGGCTGCCAGCTGAGACACTCGCCAGGAAATTCAGAAAGCTTGTTTTTTTGGAGAGCTTACTCTTTAATTAATGCAGATCAGAACAATGAGCTGTACTGAAGTGATTTTCCATCTTTCACTTATTGCTGCATGTGACTGGAGGAACAGAAACAACAATGTGCTCGAGTAGGAACTTGTGTTCCCAAGCGTTGCTGCAGGATCGATCGTGTAACACAGTGATGTGCTTCATTGTCAAAGGAAACTGATTAAAAAAAAAATACACAATCGTATCTCTTAGCTATTCTTGTATTACTAGCAACTCATTCATCCAGTTATGCAAATAACCCAATTAATATGCTTCTGGAGAATAAAGCTTTGTGCAAGAGTGAGCTCATATCCTCAGAAGTACGATTGGTACTTCTGTTTCATAGGAACTCTCAGTTCATGAATGTTTTCTCTTGCTCATGGTGTTTCTGACAAACATTCACAATGACTTCTGTTCACAATTTCTCTGTATTTGTTCTCCTCGTTTTGTGT
>JAQLOL010000023.1:2314284-2331840 GCA_029783665.1 Naso thynnoides
TTAACTAAAAACGCAAGTTTAAAACTAAAGAGCAAAGGCCTGAACAACAACAATTACTATCACAATTAAACTGGATGATTGATTCGCTTTAAGCCTTAGAGAGCTCTTGCGTACTGGTCTTGAAGCCATAAGTATTTCTTAAGTCAATGAACTAAAAGAGAAGTAATGAGTAAATTCTGTTTATTCTTACAAAAATGCATCTAAAATTTGAATAAACTGTCAACTATCACTCTCTTGTACCGAGTTTTCTTCACCAACTGATTTAAAAAAAATCACATTGTTTTTCCACTGACAATCTGCCCACAGTGACGTTGGAAAATCTTAAGGATGAGGACGAACAGTGCGTGACGAGCAAGAAATAGTGTTCACATAGTAAAAGAAGTGTGTCAGCTGACTCACAGGGCCGGAGTCTGAGGTCTGATGAGTGTGTGTTTAATGTAGGTCAAAGCTGTAAGTATCATGTTGATGTTGATGATGATGGACTGACCATAACAACACACTGAGACAATTTCTCCACTTTTCATTCAAAACTAAGATGCAGAGTTAGTAAAATGACCTGTTTTGTCATGGTTGTTAGGTATCGCACATATACAGCCTCTGCACAGCTTCTCTCCAGGACATGAAGGTCATAGTAATGTTTCTTTCGCTTCAATAATAATATTAATAATAATAATACTAAATGTTTCCCGTTGAAGACAGTTTTTAACTACAGGCTTGCTTAAAAGACGATACAGAACTGTACAGCGGCCAGTGATATAATGTGCCACCTGAACATCCAGGAAAAAGTCAGACTATTTTTAAAATCTCTTCCTGTACAACATTTTTTTGGTCATTTTTTCATCAAACATTTATCTGAGCAAACAGAGCAGCTACTGGGCTTCAGCTGTTTCCTAAAGCTTTTCATACTACACAAGTGCCACAGTAGTTCACATTGTCTGATGACTGCACAGGGGTACACAATGTGCTGGTTCATCAATTATTTATTGTTATGTTTCCCCAAAGTATTTTTTTCCCCCTTTCAATAAATTCTGTTATTTAAATATTATAAGCTCGTCGAGGTCAACAACAGTCAAAGAGAAACCTTCTTCCTTAGACCTATTCTGAAAGAGGTTTAGGTTTTGGTAATAAAATATCACTCACTTGTGCACGCAGAGGGCAGTCACCCTCCCTGGTGCCCTAATGTTAGAAAAACACAGCGAAAGAGCCTTATTGAATGCCCCCATGGTAGATACAGCATGATGAAAAGCCCTTTAAGGTGCCTTTCTAGTGGACAAAATGAGGCTAAGTGCCTTCTAGGGTCCCCTAAAAGTGGACAGAAGGTAGTAATGTGCCCTCTGGGTACCCTCTCTGTGCAGAAAAAAGGTGGTAATGTGCCCTCTAGAGTGCCCATCCAGTGGACAAGAAACAGTTATGTGCCAAATGACTTTTTGCACGCTGGTGCCCTTTTAACTATTTTCGCCCCTGCCCCTCAAACATCCTGCGTCCGCCACTGCTGGGTGACTATGACAAAGTGTAGGAGGCTCTCCTTCCTGTTGTTGTTGTTTTAAAAACACATACATGCAGAAAATGTGCATAGCGGCCTCTGAGGCCACAGATTACGGTGCAACGCCCACCTGTCACCCCCCTCGCACCCACATCCTCTTACCTCCACCTGTTGATGCCCACACTGGAGGACCCTGCAAACCAGGGGTCCAGGATGTAAATGCAGCGCAGGGTGTCCGCCCCCCGGAGAGAGTCCCGCAGAGACGGGTTGTCGTGCAGCCGTAGCCCCTTCCTGAACCAGTGGATGGTGTTGACCACCATTGTCACCTGCCGCCTTTATTTATCGCTGGTGGACTTGGCAAGAGAGAAGCAGGTTCCCCAAAAACAACAAAGATTCTCTCCAATGTTGTTTTGGTGGCCGGTGCCCGAGAGCGACGCAGTTGTTCACTCGGTCAGTGACAGCGTTGAGGGTTTCTAATCTTTCCCTGAACTTTAACCTTGCTCCATTAATTTCTCCACTGAGTTGAGTCTCCTGAGCAGCGGTGGCTGCATGTGTGGACGGCAGGTGACTGCAGCAGATGCAGGGAAAACGGCAAAACTCTCGTTTAAATTAGTATCCACACACGACTGTACGCGTTTGACAAAAATAATGTCCGGCGAAAAGACGTTTTAAAGCCAGCAGCTGTTCAAATGTTTTATTTCCTTAAGCTGTCACGCGAGGTTTGAGTGTAGCTCAGGAGCTGGGCGAAAATGAGTAACGCGCAAAGTATTTCCGGGTTGTTTCCGTAACCAATAACGACGGAGGTTAACGTACAATGGAGCCGTACATTTAGTTTAAAGTTTTAAAGCCTTTAAAGCGTAAAGAAGAGCAGCCTACACCCGCCGAGCGACGTCAAACGAGTCCTCTCTGCATCAACACCTCCACCCATAGGCCGACGCGGGACAGAATGGAGCGCTCTGATTGGACAGGATGAACCGTTATACAAGCTGAGCTCCGTCACGTTTCCCAAATGTGCTCCGTTACGCAGAGTCACACGCCGTGTCGATATTCGGTCGTTTTCCGCTCAACATCTCGTCTCTGGGTCACCTTTGGGAGAACAGACGTTTGAAAAAAGTTTTTTAGGTTAATGACAAAAGCAGCCAATCGGACGCTTCAGATGCAGTTACGGGCAGACTCGGCAGTACCCGGATGAGCACGTGCCGTGCGGCGAGGTAGGCTCGCAGGTGTGTTCAGTTTATTAATAGTCAGCACCGTCCTTGCTGTAACCGGTCCACCACAGCCGACCCCGCCCACCGTCGGTAACGATAATCAGGAGGCAGTGTGAGACACGTTTAATTAAGTTTGTGGGAGGAGCTAACATGCAATGTTATTGTCGTTTGTGGTTAAAACTGATATGAAAATAAACGTTTAGTTCGTGTATTCGAAGTATAAATTTAAGTGTTTGGTTAGAATCTTAAAAAAATTTTAAAACACCTCTTTTTTTCTTTTTTAAATGTCATTTGATGGCGTGATGGTTGTGACTTTTTGCCTTGACATCTTGGGGGAAAAAAACAATAAATATCTCAATACTCCTAAAATGAAAGGTCACAGCCATCCAGATAAAAAAAAGGTTTCCAGAGGTTTTACTGTATTACATTTGATGAAGCCAAAAGAAGAATTACCCATAAAGTTTAAGAGGAAATGCGCCGAAAAAGAGGAAACATTATTGCGCTGTAATTATTTTGGACAAATAGACAAAGCCCTGATAAAAATCAGCATCAGCACCATGAATTCATGATGTTCATAGTGACAATTAATCCATACGTTTATTGATGTTGTGAAATGTTTAAAAGTTTCTCTGCTCAACGATGTTTGATATGAATTACACTTAATTAATCCAAATGTCATCATTAATATCAAATGCTTACAAATATCTACAGGCCTATGAATACTGAAAAATGTTAGAATTTGCTCATGCTGTTTATATCATGCAGCTTTTATCAGGATAAATATTTATGTATTTATGTATATATTTATATGAAAGGGACATTGAAAGTTAATGAACATTACAAACAGCAATGTAAATGAACCAGATTCTAGCCAGAGGCTAATTTCCATCTGTTGTCTCTGGTGGATGGTCCTAACATGCATGTTTTGACATTAGGAGGAAACCCATGCAGACACAGGAAGAACGTGCAAACTCCACACAGGGAAGCCCTGCCCCAACAGGTATCGAACCCCTCGTGATGTTATACGAACGGTTTGAACGGACTTCAAACCCAGGACCTTTTTGCTGTGAGGCGACAGTGCTAACCACTGAGCCACCGCGCTGCCCAACATGTATAATGCAGTTTATTCAAACATCAGAAATAAAAGGGAACATAGCCCACTGTATCACCCAGGAGCAAGATGTCAAAATATATTACTGCCACCGACTCAGGCCTGTGAAGCTTCATCTGCTATTGCAGTAGGCAAAATATATATATATATTTTTTTTTTGTTTCTATTTCTGTTCTAGTCATCTATGGACTAAGTTGCCAAGAAAATAAGGTCTAACAGTAAACAGCAATGTTTAAAGTCAGACAGCAAAGTCTGAACTATGAGCGAACAATCCTTTGTGTGACTGGAGAGGGATTTCTGCCCCAGAAACTCTCAGCGGCCAAGTATAGGCTAACAGATCTTTCACCTCTAGACTGTGTTTTTGTGGTCGTGCCTGTAAACCCACAGCATGCTGCTTCTCAGGGCATACTGACTTTCCAGCCGTCGTAGACGAGGAGGAGGAGTAATTCTGCTGAGGTTCAGCCTCTGGGTTTGTGCTGTTTGTCTCTCTGTCGTGAAACTACAAATTACTGGCTATTGTCCGGTGGCATTTTCCTCTAACTTTTTGATTTCCTCACTTTTCAAAATGCCAGTTTAATCCATAGTTCTCACTTTCCCAATAGAGGAAGAGTCATAGTAATTTCTGTATTTATTGTTCATGTCAAGGACTTGGTTACACTTACTTACAAAAAAGTTATTCAAATAGGCCATTTTGAGTTATTTTTTTCTTGATTACTGTTATAGGTTATTGTGAACAGCGCTAATAGCTGAGGCAATAAGAAAATGTCTTCTTCACTGAGAAATAATGCACAGAAGAAAACGTGCAATTGCATGTAGTTTTAAAAGTGGACACTAGATGGCAGTCTGTGGCAGGTTTTTAGGCCTTGGAGGACTCTTCATTGTACTTTTTAAGGTTTTTGTTAGAGCGGTTTTACATAACATGCAGGTGTTTGGTCGTAACAACAAAATATGGGACTAATCACTTTGATGATGTGCTTGACCAGATGGTTGAGAGATCTGGTTCATGCTCAGGGGAAACATATCAAATTTTATTCCTCCAATTCCTCTGATAGTTGTTGAGATAATTAAATCTGGACAAAAGTGGTGAAATAAGCTTTAAGTCATGTTCATAGCGTGGCTTAGAAACAAGGTACTCAAGTTGTGCCTCGGCTCCTGATGGGTTTTTAATTTTTTTGCCACTATTTGCCCCTTTTTTTTAAATTATCTTTGTGCTCCCTCTGACATGCTACCATTCTAAATTGAGTTTTATTGAGTTCGCTGACCGGACATAAAACCATGATATTAAATTTTCCTCTTTAACAACCAAATTCAAGGAAAGTTACTTAAACTCAGTTTATCTAAGCAGCTGCTTCATAACTGTGCGGGACAATCTCCCAGATGATGTGTGTGGCAGAGAACATGGTTGCTTGAAAAGTCACCCGTAGCCACATGCTAATTCCCTCCAGTGTTCTCATGGATGGGCTGCTGATGCTCCACATGCTAAAATGCCTGCGCCCTCTCACTGCTCTTGTCCTGTGTGTTTAGTGCATGAGCACACTTCACACCCGATGCAGAGAGGAAACCTACTAAAACAACCCCCCAGCTTTGTGTTTGTCCCTTTCTTGCATAACCTTTATGTTCTGAACAGCATGTTTTTTATAAGTACATGTAATGGATATGTCCAATAATCACGCAGGCTACATTACATGTTTAAATTAACAAATATGTCTCTTTCAAAGCAAACATTTTGACTTGTGACAGTAAAGGACAAGTGTAATGTTCAGCCTGGTGCTCCTGAGACCTTTTGTTGCAGTTTTTTTAAAATTATTATTGTGCACAGGTGGTCCTGAACTCTTGAATTGTGTATATTAATGACTTGAGTATTATGAGTGTTGTTTTGTTTTGTCTTTTTCAATTTATATGGTGAGATGTCACTTTCCCTTTTTAATGTATGTTTTGTTGTGTGTATGTTTTTATGGCGACTCTCATGGTGGAACTGGAGTGAAATTTTCAAATCAGTCGCCAACAAGGTTTTCCAAGTATCATAATTCATAATAACATAAACTGCAATTCTTTGCAGTGTCCCTGTAATGACAGTGAGCCAGCATGCACAATACGAGAACCCTAAACCTGAAGCACAATTCAACAATTAATAATTTTTTTTAACCCCTGTGAGACAGCAATATCTTTCCTGAAAAAAAAGGCCTAGCCACAGTTTAGAATAAGTAATATATGATATGATATATGATAATAGTTGTTGGACAATAAAGAAATTTTACCATCCTTAAAAAATTATTTGCCTCCATCATCACTTTCTCTTAAGGTGGACTGGGGTTCACCAACACAGCCAGTGAGGGAAAAACAACAAAATGGCGAGGTTGGACCCAATGAGTGATCCCAACTGATGACCTTGAAATTCAGATCTTTTCGATGAGTTCGCCTCCAGAGAAAAAGAGAGGGATACATTATGCATGCAATCTATTATTAATGGTCTTGAGTCATGTTACGATCAGGCATGGGCCTTCAGAAAACATCTGAAAAGCCTGATTCTCTGGAGGACTTGTCCTCCCAACATGGTTACATAAGTGCAGCTACTTCTGTATTATGTGATTTATTTTTTACTGCAGTTTCTGTCTTTGACATATAACTTTTGAGAGGATCTGTGGAATTAAGCTTTCCGAAAGTTTCATTTTCCACCTAGAAAAGAATACAAATAAATAAATAGGCACTGTGTTTAGTGTTTACATCGCCTTGTTGTTAGTAAGCCTTATCAAGGGCTACATCAATGACTTTTTATATTGATCTTCCAAAACGATCCAATTAAAACTCTTTGCTGCTTCATCCCGAGAATCTATTGGCTGGCGGCGGTTCTCGGTTTCTCCAGCGCCCCGCCTCCATCTGTCATGCACAGCGCTGCTACAGCACCGTGTGTTTGTTGATGCACTGGAGTGAGACACCTCTCTTCAACTTTATAAGTCAGTCCCGGATGGTCTTTTCCCACAAAGCAGTATTTCTCAAGTGAGCAAATGCAAGGTGCGTGCGTCTCCAAAGTCCACCGTCTTGAACATTTTCCTCCACTTTCCGAAGCCCTCTCTGACAATATGAAGTGCAGTTATGGCAAGGAGTAGCAAGACAGCAGCGAGGACCCTGGAGGATTTGACGCTAGACTCGGGGTATGGTGGAGCCGCCGACTCCTTCAGGTCTTCCAGTGCGTCGCTGTGCTGCTCAGAGGCACATGGGGGGACTCACTGGCATCTAACCGACTCGATGCACAGTCGACACAACAGTCTGGACACTGTTAACACGGTCCTGGTCGAAGACGCCGAGATCCTGGAGAGCACCGGGCAGTGCGCTAAACTACCCGAGCTTGAGGATGTGCCGTGGAGCCTCGGGGAAGTGGCCAGCGCACTGAGCAGGGACGAGGAGATGAGCCTGCCGAGCCCCCCGCAGGACGTCCTGCTCAGGCTCTCGGTGATGGTGAGCCGGGCCCTGGTCAGGGTCTCCAAGGAGGCGCAGCGCCTGAGTCTGCGCTACGGCAAATGCACCAAGTACGAGATCCAAAGTGCCATAAAGATCGTCCTGTCTTGGACCGTCTCGATGAACTGCATCAGCGCGGCCCTCAGTGCGCTGTCCATGTACAACATGAGCACGGAGGAGGACAAGTTCAGCCGGGGCAAGTCGGTGCGCTGCGGGCTCATCTTCAACGTGGGGAAGTTCTTCAGGTGGATGGTGGACAGCAGGGTTGCGGTCAGGATCCACGAGCACGCCGCCATATACCTGGCCGCGTGCATGGAGAGCCTCTTCCGCGAGGTGTATGCGCGGGTGCTGCGCAGTGCGCTACTGGAGCGGGACAACGGGATCCCCAAATTCACCGTGGAGACCGTGGAGCAGGCCGTTAACGGTGATGCAGAGATATGGGGCTCTCTGCTGCCCTGGCAACACCTGATCTGTGGGAAGAATGCAAGCGGTGAGTTATGTATGAAGTTCAAGTAACTCCTCTTCTCCACATCATGTCCGTACAACACATCTGATTTAAAATTTCCTTGAATAATTTGTCACTTGTAGAGTCCCCCTCTCATCTCACGGTAGGTTTTTATTTTTTTTAATCAAAATGACAAGGTGAATGCTTCTTTGGTTCTACCACAAATGACCACATATTGATGTGATAAAGTAGCCCATGAGATACTGATCCAAACAACTGCCAGCTGCACTGTAAACACAAATTAAAAGCAAGATTTACTTGACGCTTTATTGCACATGAAAAAGTTAGACCATGATCTCCTCACTCTCTCTTCCAGAAACTGTTAACTTTAACTTAAAGACATAAAAGAGAATATTTGCAGCTGAAATGGTGCCTCCTGTACTGAAGCTGCAGCTGCTGGCTGGTGATGACTGAGTGAGCGGATCATGGTGGGAGAAGGTGGTAGTGTTGTAGTACTTGAGATTGGTCTCGGTTTCAGGACCAATCTTTGAAGGACTCGGTCTCGGACGTAACGTTCTCAGGATTTTCGATCGAGACCAGTCAAGACCACAATGAACTTAATATAACGATTGTGATTGGATGTAAAACTTCCTTCTTCAAACACGCATGCAAAACAACATACAACAGAAAACACTCGGCAGGTTGCAGGTTCTGCAAGGCAGTGCTCACTGAGACGGGTTGGACAGCATTAAACTTCTATCGCCACCTCGAAATTAGGAAAATTGCTCAATGATCGTGGTCTTGACTCCGTCTCGGCCCCTTAAAATCTTGGTCTCGGTAAGTGTCTTCACTACAACGCTAGAAAATGGTCCTCTTACAGCCAACTTGCCTCATCTGCTTTCTGTACCGAAGATTTTATTCTCCAATACAATACCTTTTTTACACTGTATGTGACTGTTTTGTTGATGCACAAAATGATGAAGCAGGGTCTCTCAGTATCCCCGGGCTTACTGCCTCACTGTGAGAGCTCAGTGAAAGGAGCTCTCCCTGTTGGTTTTCTGCAGTGATGCCCTGCAGAGGTGACTTTCCCTCTTTTCACTCAAAGAGGAGGGTCTTTCATTCTTGTGTGCATTTGCTAATCCTGGTGTGTACAATATACGTTCTCTTGTCACTTTTGCAGCGGCTTCGTAAGTGCAAAGAAATACCTCTCGGTGTGTGTACTGAAACTGAGTGTAATTGTATTCAGACTTCACTGCTGCTTTACCAGCAATACATCACGAACCACTTTAACACATGCCTGTTTTGATGGATGTCGTAAAAGTGCTGCTGTGGCTCCTCTTGCAACAGGTTTACGTAATGAAAGGCCTTGGAGGGATCTATGTGCTATCATGCATTATGCAGAGTGATGTGAGTAAAACTGAGTTATAGAGTGAGGGAGACTGAGAGAGAGAGACAAGCACGCAGAGAGAGAAACTTGGAGACTTTGTGACCATATTGATGGATCAGCCAAGAGAGGAGCACTTTATCTTACTGTACCTCTTTGTTCTAAAGACACTGTGAAACCTTTTTTGTTACATCATACATAACGTAGCCTATCACTTGTTCACCCTTTCAGTGTGTTTGTCTTAAGCTGCGCAGTCGGTCATGACGTCACACACTGTAGTGAGCTATCAGCCTATATTTCTCTCTGTCTTGACACAGCGTGCAAAAATGAAAAGACAGTTCAAAGAGACTCACAGAGTTTACAATGGGCTTATGAGCACACACTGTACAGTATTAAATGTCAACATTCAGTCACTCTGCACACTCGGGCCACTTTGCATGCAGTGAAGCTCCAGCTGTGGAAGAGATGTGGTGACTATTTACTGGTGCATTGGAGCGGTGAATAGAAAAAAGATGCAAGGAAAATGTCTGGAGCATGTGAAATATTGAAGTAATACCCAAGGCTAAGAAAAGTGGCATACTGTGTGAAGCCTGACGTGTTGTTCAGTGTTGTGTAGTTCATTAGGGAGTTATTTCTAATGAATGAAAATTAATCTGAAAGCTGCAAAAATCTTAATTTTTTAGGTGATTGTGTGCAATGTCAAAGGGATAGTTCAGTATTTTTGAAATGGGGTTGTATGAGGTGCTTATGCATATTCAGCCTGTCTTCTGCAGATGGTAAAGGTAAAGCAGCTTTATTGTCATTATACAGTGAATTGTACAATGAAATTTCAAGGTTGGAGTGGAGGGTTAGACCTGAGCCGTGCCACCTTGGACCAATCTAACCTAATGCCTAACATACATGTTTTAGTGGTGGGAGGAAACCCGCACAGATACGGGGAGAACATGCATATCATGGGTTCGATATCCCAGGCGGGTATCGAACCCAGGATGCAGAACCCTCTATCGGCGGTGTCACTTTCAGGAGAAGGGGGGAGAAACTGCTGCACTGGAAGTCAGCATTGTACTGTTACAGATCAGGTCAGCAGAAAAACATTTTTTTTAGCCACATATATAAATGCTCACCTAAAAAATCTATATCTGTTTAATTGTATGCTAAATTGAGGGTTCTTTCACTGCTAAGTTTGCAGCCAGATAGTTGTTAATTTTGGCACATTTCTTTAACCGTAGTCCCTCTGTATATTACTGCACCACTCGTGTCGGCGTTTGCCACACACTGTATCACTCTGCATATCAGCTGTTTGGCCCTGACAGTAGCAAGAACAGACTGAAATAAAGTATTGTTTTTCTGTTGAACCCGTCTGTAATAGTACAATGCTGGCTTTGAGTGCAACGATTTCTCCGCCCTTCTCCTAATCTGATCGCCATCTGCAGAAGGTATCAGACTGACTATGCGTAAGTGCCTCATACAACCCCATTTCAAAATACTGAACTATCCCTTTAATGGATGTTTCTTACTTGTAGTTTTGGTTTTCTGCCTCACAGCTGTATTGCTTTGGTTCTCCCTCACTGCTCTCTAGTGCTCTCACACTACCTACCCAGTGCATAATGCTTAACGCCTAGCTATGTGCACTAGCTTGTTAGCTACCAGCTGGTGAACACTGAGCAGCATTTAGCAACGAAAGAGAAATATTTCTCTCACGAGGCTAGTGGAGACCAAATCCAATTAAAAGGAAATAGTGAATATTGTATGTTCATACAACAAGTAGCCAGACACAGGACTCAAAAGTTAATGCTAAAGTTGCTTCGAATCTGCTCTGTATGTGAAAAGGCAACTTAATGCTAACAAGCTAGCCTTACCAAATTAAAGTGTAATAATATCTTAGTTTTTGGCCCTCATAGCTTGTTTGTGCTGTCCTCAAATGACCAAAACAAAGAAAGTAAAATAAAAGAAAGTGTTATAAAAAATTTTAAATTATAGGCCTAATTCTATTCTAAGTTAGAAAAAAAAACATATCTACCCTGTGTTGTTTATTTTTCTTTCCTTTGCCAACACTACATCCTCTTTGCCCACCATATCAACTTAAACCTGAAGTGATAAAATGTCAGTTTTGTTGGTCAGAGCTTGTTTCTGCTGCCCCAAGTGGCTGTAAGTTGAGTAATTACAGACTTCGAATTGATAGTTTGTGTTTACCATCAATACAAGTGTGTGTCTGCTGGTGCAACAGAAGGTGACTGGTTGAGTTTACATAAGAAATTTCATATTGTAAAAGAATTTGTCCATTGCCACATCAAACCTCTAGATATCCTCCATCTGCAGTGACAGCTAAGGCCGAGACACAGCCCCATCATTTGTTGTCTTGCATTAAAACCCAACAGCCAGTCGATCCAAGGGTGGGTTGACCTTACCGAGCCACTGCCTGCCAAATTGAACCTCGGTATCGCTCCATCCATTTTCTCAGTCTCTTTCTGCCAAGCGCAAGTAATTGAGGTGATTTTTTCATATTATGCTAACGCTGGTAACTCAGCTTTGTCAGGAGGCCTTTATGAATATCTTTATTGCATCCATTCCACCAGAGCCATTTCCTTATCTGTGCTGCCACAAATTCAGGAGGGCAATGCTGGTCAGGGAATCGTTGGTTTTTTTTCCTCTTTGAACATCTATCAGGCAGTCTACCTCAAGATTAAGCTAAAAAGGGGGTTGATTGTTAAGGTCATGGCCTAAGGCAGAGGGCTAGGACTTACACAATTACATGCACGTGCAGTTCAACTTTTTGAGTAATTATGATATAACTTGTAAGTTAATGACTTTTGAGGTATTTCTGTTTTCTATTACTGGAAATGGTAAGTCAGCTCTGAGCTCTGTCTGAGAAAATGGAAAGTTGATAACTTCAAACTTTCTAATCACAGAGGTGAACTGCACATGCACGTAACAAGAGCTGTATAACTCATCTGCTTCTCCCTCAGGCCATGACCTTATCAATCACCTCTTGTAATTTTGGGGCTTTTGAAGCATCAGAATAGGTTGGAATAGATTTAAGCATTGACATTTTGGGAAAGGTATTCTTAGTGCAAGTTATGTGAACATGTGTTACTGCATCTTATGTATGGTGATTATAAAGATACAGCTGGCAGTCAGTTAGCGTAGCTAAGCATTAAACCTGAAAGCAATTTGCCTGACTCTATCTAAACAGAACCCTAATCCACCTGCCAGCGCGTCTGAACCTCATTGATTAACGTGTCGTAGTTCGTTTGTTTGATGTTTTCCAAAGTAGAATAAATCTTTGTGGTGTTATGGGGGTTATGTTCCAGTTAATTTTCCGGGCAGGACTGGTAACTTCCTTAAGTCTTAGGATGGTTACCTGGCAACTGCATGTTGACAGCAAGACTTTAGGAAGTTACTGCTTCTGGCCAGTAAGGCTGTATAATCCTCTATAGACATATGTCGGCAGGTGTCTTAAGAAAAGTGTTGGATGCCTTCTGTGGGGAAAGCTGTGGTCTCCATGGTAACCAACTGGACGCTTCTCTGTCCTTTGCCTTGTGGTATCAGCCGTAAACGGGGCTGTGTATTGGCAAGAATCTGGTGATATGATATGCATCACGATACAAGGATTATGATACAATGTATTACGAAATATTGCAATACCATAAGGAAGGCAATATATTGCAATGTTTTCTTTTTTAGGAAAACTATCATAGCATAAAAACCAAAATATTCAAGTTTAAAAACAGGTTCATGGCTGAAGCCATAAATTTACCATACAGATATGAGATTAGTATCAATCTAAAAGTTCCCCTGGAATGAAAAATGTCCTTTTAATCCTTTTAGATGACATCCCTGGTCATATTGGTCACTTACTTTGCAATAGTAGCCAAAAAAAACCCAAAACAAAACAAAAAAACCTCAAAAAGAATATATTTCTTTGTATTTCCCTAACAAAATTCAATTACATATTCTTCCTGGTCTGTCCCATGATTTTTGTAATCTTGCTCCAAGCAATTTCAACTAATAGTATCATTGCAGGCTAACGTTAACCTTTAACTCCAATTGTATCACCTTAATTTGCCATGTTTGTTATGATACATCTCATTTTTTAATAGTCCAATCAAATTCCTCCCATCGTTTTGCCCCACCTGTATATCCTGTTAATACCAGAAACACATCACAATACAGAAGTTAGATACTCTCAAAATTCTGTTTCAGGTGGATTTTAATATCTACCTCTTGGCAAATATACAGTTATTGAATTTCCAAAAATACATTTCTTTAAATCCTCCAGAGTGATCACTAATAGAAAAGCAGTCAAACAAATATAAGAGGCTCTGTAGCTGTAGTACCATATACTGTAAGTTATATTTTGCATAAAATGCATGAGTTAATTTCTCTGTAGTTCATCAGTGTAAGACAAGAAAAAGAGGCAAAACTCTTGTTCTCGCTTGGGTGTTTCATGAATTGGTATGTCTAGCCCAGCACAGGATTTATAATTACCTTATGCTATAATGTTTGTTCTTGCACCTCACAGTTCTGCACTGGCACACAAGCCCAAATCTCACACTTCTGCACACATACTCATACATCAAGATGTCAGGGGCTCCTCTGCCTGACTCACTTTTATTTGCAGGCGGGTGTTGGATTTCCCTTCTTTGGCTGTTGTATCCTGTCAGAACAGGAAAGTACTCTATAGGGTGGGATATTTCTTATGGCTCCCATGAGACACAGGAACACAGTAATTCTTTTGATTTCCTTAACGACGTTTGCATGTCACAGAAAATGTCTAGTGGAACATGATCTCCAGTGCTCAGGGATATTCACATCCCTGAGGACGAGTTTCTAATCACGCTTTCGGTGTGAAATGATTTCAAGTCTGGGCAAAACCGGTTTGGTTGTGAAATTCAGAGGAAAATTTCACCCTTCAGTCATTTAAAACAACTGTAGGTAATGTGTATTGCATTTCCAGGCCTGTTTTGTTTTATGCTGGTGATTTCTTTACCTTGTTTCTCTGGAAAGGTGGCATGACTGGATGCTGAAATATTCCCAGTGCAGAGACAGTTGACTTAATTAAAAGCATTTAAAAAACAAAAACAAAAAACAGCCTACAGTAACAAAAACATCATGAGTATATGATCTCTGTAGACCATTTCTGGAACTCCCTGCAGGTTGCCTTAAACTGGTGGGTATGTATGACATATTTAAACTTGCTATGATCGATATTTCTACTGACTGACTGTGTAACTGTGAAAGGGGGTCTCTTGTAGGGACAAACCCAAAGAGGATTATCATCTGTCTCTACAGTTCCCCTCAGCTCTTTGGAGCATGTAAGCATCTTATAGCTAATTGTTTTTGCTCTTCTGGCCCACAACTTTCCTGTTTTGCTTCACTCTCATTTGCATTGACATTCAGCAATCATCACAGAACAGAACAGTCAAAGACATTTCTCTACCAGTGGCAGCCTCAGTAGAAAATTCAGTACAGCCACAGTTAGCATCTTTGCAGAACTGTTGCCAGTATCAGTGTGTCCCTGTCAAAAAGTTATATGAGATAATTTGAACAACTGGCCATGCTGCTTTGTAGTATTGTTTTCTCTTCATTTTCACTTTTTGTTGCCTGGAAAACATTATTTGCTTATCAGCAGTATACATCTCACATCCACCTCTTTCCAGCATCAAACACACCTCTCTAAGTCTTTTCAAAATGCATTTTTACTGTGTGAAGTGAGTAACTGAGGTCCGATTTACCTTTTGAAGCCTTAATTTCTCTCATGTGATATGATCGGGTCTACCCTACACTCAACATTTAAAGGAGAAGTTCGTTTTTTTTGTACATTAAGTCTTATAATAAGGATTTTTACAACTATATTCAACGTTTTACAACATTATTATGATGAACAGTGCAGTCACCAGAGGTGGAGCTTGTTGCTGATGTCACCGCTTGCTTAAAACAATGGAGGTGAAGGGGTATTTCAGGTGCATTGACAATCTGTCGAAAATGGTTGTTTTAAAAGATGAGACAATCACTGTATGTTCAGTGGTGTCCTCTCATGTTCTGACACTAAAATGAGAAGTTCAACAGCAGCTAACAAGCCAGAAACGGCTGTTTGTTTGTTTCCTGAAGCAGCTGAAACAGCCGTGTCGGGGTTAAAAGCTTTTGTTCAACTTCGTGTTTCAGTATCGGAACATGAGAGGGCACCAGTAAACATTTGGCGATTGTCTCATCTTTTAAAACCACCTTGCCAAAGCACTTGAAATGCCCTATCACCTCCATTATTGTCAGCTAGCGGTGATGTCAGCAACAAGCTGCAGCTCTCTTGACTGCATGGTTCCTCGTAATAATGCTGTAGCATTGTGTATGATCTCATATATTTCTATTGTAAGGTTTGATGTGAAAAAAAACAAACTTCTCCTTCAATATTCATAAGTGAAACCTTGCTCATTTTGCAGTTGTTAGGTGTGAAAAACCAGAACAAATGAGGCACTTGGCGAGGGTTTTACACTTTTCAAACAGTGATACGTCACTGTCCTTCTTCTCTGTAGTTTAGCACTTATTTAGTAGGGCTTCAAGGGGGTTAGGGAGTGCAGGTCGAATTCCATTTACAGATCTTTTGTTCCTCATCCAGTTACCAGCGTTAAAGTGTGAGGTCGGTGCCTGGCGCACACATGCTGTGTGAAAGGCAGGCAGACAGGAATGACTGCCGTCTGCAGCGGTACCACCCTGTGCTGGTGGGGAACAGTCCCCATTATGTCTTGGACTGAGATATACCATATCTGTGCTGGGGAAACCCGTACATAGCAGCATACCCTTGGGCATATATGGCAGCAACATTCACAGACAGATTCATACACACAGAGTGAGAAACACACACCCTCAGAGTCAAACATGGCCCAGACGCAGATCTGGTATTAATTGCTAGTTTGGGAGTGGAGTGAGGAATGCTGATGTGACATGGAGTCTGGTACAGTGAGGGGGAGCTCCAGCCAAGTTTACTTCAGTTGATTAAGAGGAAACTGGTGATAGAATACAGCTAATTCTGCTTCCAGCTGGCAGCTTTAAGGATGGATGGGATGTCCTTTATTCTTATGCAGCATACCCTTTTTTCTCACTCACCTTTGAGGATTGCACATAAAGGTCTGGTTGCATACTGTCACTCGCTGCTGTGCATGTTGGTACATGGTGCAGCCACTGTACACAATAAACAGACGCTGAAAAAATTTGTATGCTATAGTTCAAGAGGCTTTAAATGCAAACATACCGTTTCTAACGTTTGCAGAAAATGAACAGAACATTGCAATCTGGGCAAGTTTAACCAAAACTAATGAATATCTTTTAAAGGTGAAAAAACACTGCACCAGTGTGAGATTTTATTTGAGAAAACACTGCTGCAGCTGCTGCAGTCAGGACTAATTTTGTGGATTTTTCTAATTTTCATGCTTGACCTTTTACATTGAAATGAGATTTGCTCCTTTATAGCCCTGACAATGTGCACTTATTGCTTTAAAATGACTTTACAATAGCTGTTTAGTTTCCTATTTACTGTTGTCATTTTTATCTCAGTGTGCCTTTATTGTGGGAGCTTTGGCTGCTTTGTTTCTTTGGGAGAAATTTGTTTCCTTCTGGAATACACTTTCTTGGATTATAGATTTTTCAGGTAGCAAATCAATCTTTACTTTTCTCAGTATCCTGCACCAGCTCTTAGGCAGATGATGAGAATATATCAGTGCTTGACAGGAATACTTTAACAATTACTCTGCGCTATGGAGCCACATCCGGTTAAACCATCGCTAAGCAGGAATTGTTCATGATGTTGAATTTGGAGGAAAAGCAGAGGGAGAGAAAGAGGCACAGATGGCAAGGATCGAAACAGGAAAATCCATAAGAGAAGCTGTGGGTGACAGATGAGACCCAGACAAGTAATGCCTCCTTCTTAATATAGCTGGAGGAAGACTCAGAGCAAACAAGTACCGGCAAGTGGATTATTGTGCCGAAGCATCAGTATCTACTGCACTGGTTTTTGCAGCACTAAACTCCGATTATTGAATGGAGGGAAATTATCCAGTTCAAATAACAGCCAGTCTGGCTTTAAATTGTGAAGAAACACTGGTAAAAGAGCTTTTTCACTACTTTCCTTTCCGATACGAGCTAAGCGTGACTCAGAGAAATTTTTTTGTCCCTATTAGAAAAGTCATATGTCTGATAGAGAAAGCTGCACGTCAGGACTTGTTGAGATACTTCTGGATTCCTGGTTGATGAACTGTAAACCAGATTTGTCTGCTGTCTCTCAGAAAGTCCACCTGAAATGAAAAATGTCTTTTTAATTCTTTAAGGTCACATCCCTGGTCATATTTCTCACTTATGTATCAAAAAATTACAAAAAATTCTATTTATTTTTATTTTTGTATCAAAATTCAATCACTGTTTTTCTTTCTGTCAGGGGGGGGGGGGGGGGGGGGGGGGGGGGGGGGGGGGGGGGGGGGG
>JAQLOL010000023.1:2331940-2373423 GCA_029783665.1 Naso thynnoides
AGGCCAAGTCCCCCCTCCTCCAAACTGGCTAATTTAAGCGGACTCAACTCCGACTCGTTTTTGTTTTGTTTTACAAGACTAGCATTGTGTTGTGAAAGGGAAGGGAAGAAGGCGCCACATGTTCGCTGTGTTAAGTGTATGTGCGTGTTTTTATGGAAGGCATGGAACGGAACGGAGTAGCAACAGTGTGTTCTCGTTGAGAGAAAAATACAGTGTGCCAGAGCCTAGAACTGCAACAGATAGAATGTGCACTGATGCACGATGTAAACGATGTCTATATAACAGCGGATCATGGACGCATTCTAATCGTTCATGGTCTAATGTCGGGTCCCAGGTTGACACCGCACAAATTGGTAGAAAGATTCCTACTAAAAGCTCCTGTTATTGCCTTTGTGTAGTAATCACAAAAAGAAAAAACAAACAAACAAACAAACAAAAAGTAAATCTTATTTAGTGTTCTGTAGTTTTCAATAATGACGGGGTTTTGGTCCGCCCGAGCCTGAGATTGCTCTCAAAACAAAGTGTAGGTGCAAAGGTAAAGGTGAGGGTTAACAGTTTGCACAGTAGCTCTTCAGATTTTAAAGCTGCGTCTGAGACACAGAGAGCATTGAAAAAATATATTTTTGAGTTTCACAGAATTATATTATACAGAATTCGGCTAGGTAGAGATAAGGTTGAAAGTCACTGGAGTTTCACTTTAAACTTTTCATCATGAAGTAAAAAATGATTGCTCAGTGTAACGATGATAGAAAAATGACACCTTCCGCACTTACATCGGTCCCCTGTAAGCCTTGCTTCCTTGTTATTTTCATAGCCATCGGGACCAAAGTTTCGCTGTTATGTGATTTGTTATTTGTTTGTTTACTTACATGTGATTAGTTGTTAGTTAATTCGTGTAGAATATTTTTAGGCTGTAACTGGAGCTGATCTGGCCGTTGAATCAGAAAGAGAGGGTCGACAGGGAAAGCTGTAGCCACGAAGAGAAAGATGTAGGATATGGGAGGGAGAGCCACTAGAGCACAAGCAACAGGTGAGATTGACAGCGTAATATGTAGGGGCCTGACTGATTGCGCCCTAATTTCAGTCTTGACATCAGCCTCAAAAGTCCCACATTGGTCAGGCCCTGTTATGTAATTCAGTTTTTTATTTGTCAAAAAGTTCTTGGTAATTAAAATATTTATAGTCGAGCACCTTATTATTTAGTATAATTCAATAATTAATCTAAGAAAGTGTAAGTGTGTCTTCTTCCATTTTGAGACTGAGCCAAAACATTAAGCTTTTATGGTGTAAATCATCATTGAGTAGTTACCCTTTTGCAAAACTGTATTTGGAAGAGAACAGTGCATCCAACACAGGTAAGGCTCCATATTAAATTTGATCCACTAAATCATACTGTGACCACACTGTTTCTTGATTTCTTGGTGCCTAATGAACACCTGCTTGAAAGAGTGTCAATGACTAGGTGTGACCTCAATCACGAAAATGTAATCTAATCTAATACAAGCTTGTAAGCACCAATCACAACACCTGAAACAGCCATCGAGCAGAGGGCAGCAGGGTGACGAATGATTAATTGCATGGATTAAGCCTCCTGCGAGCACGACTGTACAGAAGTGTCCTTGAACAAGATGTGAGACAGCGACACCCCATCAGCTCCAAGAAGCGCTGTCGCGTATCTGAGACCGACGTCTCACCTCTGCTTGGAGGAGAGGGGTCAGTGAGGGATAAACACAACATCACGTCCATTGTTGCATTTGTTAGGACTCATCATTGAAGATAAGTAGTGTTGTCAGTTGATTAAAATATTTTGTTGCAAATAATCACATGATTTCCATAGTTCACTCATGATTAATTGCATATTGGTCGCATTTTTTTCCAGTTCTAAATGTACTCTGAAGGGATATTTTTCAAGTTTTTACAACTCTTATCAACTTGCGAGTGGGCACATGTATGTTTATTAGAATTGCAGTAATCAGAACAATGACAAATTATTTTGATCGAGCACTCTGTGCTCTGCTGTGTTTAGTCTGTTGTGATCAGGGCTCAATTGCTCATGTTTTTCCTTCAGTCTTGTCTTTGTCTTATGCTGCATTCCATTGTATTTGGAACTTGGAAAAAAAACACCTCCAACTGGGAAAAGTGCAATGGAATGGTCTTTCAAAATCAATTTCGAGTCGGGAACAAGCGAGATTCACCCAGCCCGAGTTTGCAAAAAAATGATATCTGATGTCACTCCTTCTGTTATTTGAGTGTTATATCAGGGTAGCAGCTCTGTCTTTTCAAGTATGTGGCTTTATACCTCTCAGTTGAGCACACCTGGTGCACAGTTCCAGAATTTAGAGCTGTTGTACATCACTTGCATTAGAAGACGAGCAAGACAGTTAGCACTTTTTCCTGTTTGTCAGTGGCCCTGTGTTAATGTTGCCCAGGTCCTAATAACATGTATGTTGTACTCAATAAAAACCCAACTTTGCTGCGGGCATCCATGTTTTCTCGAGCACATGCACTTGAATGCATTTAGGTCGGAAGTCGGGAATACCAACCAACTACTGAATTCCGGGTTGCAATGGATCATAACATTATCGACTGTTGGTCATATTAAACACTCACCCTACATTTGGGAGTCAGACCACACTGTAGTTGTGTCCCAGAGTAATACAGACTACAACAAGGTGTCAGAAAAGAGAGTTACGGAGTGATTAGAGTGAGTCACAGTGTGCTAACAGAGCTAGCCTTTAAGCTAACAGCTGACTGCAACCAACTAGTGTGAACATGCAGTTCAAGCCTCTATTACCGCTAATACTCAATGGTAACCTTACAGTTGTGTCCCAGTATAGACGGGTCTCTTGTATACAAACATTACTGCGTGCGCGCGCACCCAGGGGGAACCCAGGGAGCTTTTTTGTCGATTCAATTTAAAAAAAGAAATGCGATTTCAGAGTTGGATCTGTTCTTTTGTCTCTTTCATTTGCATATTAATATAACATCATATAAAATGTTAGCTTACAATACTACAGTCTTAGGACTCCATAAAGTTTGATATATAAATAAATATTTGGTTAAGGATCAAGAGGAATCACAAAAAAAAACCTCTGTGACTTGCTGCAATATCCTATGGATTTCATCCACTTACTGGGTTTTGTTCGTTGTTGAGTCAGTCTGTCCTCCCTTTATCTGACAATAGCAGGAGCATGATGGTAACGAGCATCGAGCAAAGATTTTTACGACAAGGCTACTTTACAACCTAACATATTTGAACAAAATTTCACTGCTACTGTAAACGTACTGTACAGGACAGGTATGAAAGCTAACAAAGTGTGAGACAAAGATAATATGGCAGACACAGATTACATTGCAAATCAAGGTAACTTGGATTGCGCTGATTACATCAACAAATTAGTTCTCAGTAACGGTGAGAAATGACCAGATTCAGATGCTATACTAGGGCTTGAATGGGTCTTAGATATGTCCAAGTAGCCATCAGTCATAGGGCCTGACATATACACCTATTTCATAGAGAAGCCCAGTGTTATACAAAGGAAAATCTGCATGCATACAAGTCCCTTGATGCATATAATTATGTTCTTTGTGGCCATGTGCAAAAGATAAAGGGATGAAATAAAGGATGTTGTCCCCTCAGGATACTGAATAGCCTCCAGCCATCCTTTTTGCAATTCGTGCAATTTACAGCACAGCAACTCCTGGTCATATCCCCGGCTCTACTGAAAAAAGCAGTGAAGGTCGCAGCTTTTTGCCCCTTAGTGATGACGTTGCACAGAATCCCGTCTATAATGCAGACTACAACTGTCTGTTCAGAATATATACTTACTACTCCACTTAAGCTTTCTTGTCTTCAGTTGTTAAGGCGTTTACTTTGACAGCCCTAAAAATAAGAGAAGAAGAGGTCTGATGTGCTTATATTGGGTTCTTCTTACTGATGATCTAAATTTATACATAAACCTAAACCTACAGTCGGAATGTTTGGCCTTTGGTGGTTTACTCATGCTTGTGTGAGAACACATCAGCAGGCTAGCATGTTTGTTTCAGAGCGACACATGATGCAAACTCGGAAGCTTTTTCTGTCCTCTGCATTAGGGACAACATCAACAGTCTGTATCCTGAATGTGTTTCTCCAGCAAAGGGTAATATTCTGTTTGAATTAAGCTGAACACATTGTTCTCTAGCATGTCCCACTTCGGCTAAACACAAAGCGGCTGGGATAAAGACTTTTTAATTACTAATAATTATCTCTGTGTGTCTGCTTTTGTGTGCATGCACTTCAGTATTGTAGCTATGCGACATGGCTCGTTATTAATTTGTTCGCAGCTACTGTCTGTATGTTTGTGGTTCATCCAGTATCCACATGCCTTCTCCCTCTGCCAGTTGAGATTTGCATGTGTACATGCATTTTCTCACAGTGCTTCTTTATGTGCCTGCGGCTGGCACAGGACTAACCCACTGAAGACCGGTGGCTCCCTCAGACCATACTGTGGTCACCTGATCAGCCAAACTGAGCCCGGAACTGTGGAGGGTTTTTTTTGGTCCATCCACACATAACAACTCTCCTACAAATAACACAGTTTTATAGTCACACCTCTGTTTCTACGAGTCTACACATGGAGAAGATTACCAGCATGAATAAAGCAGCCATTTAGACGAGGAAAGGCATAACACATCTCGGCACACGTCACTAGCTTACGCTGTTTCCCGCTTTGCAATGTCTCTCTCTATGATCACTCTCTCGATATACATATGGTAGCCATCTGGTCTGGCAGAACAGAGCTGGAGCCTAGAGTGGGGCAGGACTGCTGTGATCCATGTACAATAACAACACGATTAACCCTTTAGAGCCATAATGCCATAAAATCAGTCTTTACCTCACACTGCCTGGTATTTCTTTAACTTATTTCATCATGCTGTCGCTGTATTTATTACTCTCTCACCTTTCTGCTTTTCTTTGATTCTGTCTCTTTGGATCACACACTTCAGTCAAGTCAGGTATTTCTCAATCATCAGACAGAGCTTTAGCGTACCTGTTTGTACAGTGCATTTGTAATTTGCTACATCAAAGCTTGACTCTGCCGTCTCATCTGTCTGTGTAACCTAAAGCCAGCGGTCCTGCAGAGCTGCAGTGTGTTTAGGGAAGTGCATTTTTTCTGTGTGTCACTCGAAAATAGATTTAAGTGCAGGGTAGGAGCCACATCGAGGTCAGCGTTCCTGCCCCACTTCTCTAGTCAACCTTGAGACAATTAAAAGTGGATTCCTCCAATTACAGTAGTTTCCCTTCTGACAGACAGACTCAGAAAAAAAAACATGGTGTCGCCCCTAAAAAAGCACTAAAAACGGGATGTTTTGTACAACGCATAATGTGATTTCAGTGACCATGTTTACATGCACATAATATCCCCGTTACCAAGCTAAACCCAATTACAGTCAGACCAGAGACAGAGCTGTTGACATGGACGAGAGGTATGTTACATTTACAGTATTATTCTGCAGTTTTTCAATTTTCATTAGTTTTGTTGAATGACCATTTTTCTGGCAAATAATGTGGAATGTGTTCGACCATCCACTGGGTCTCCCTGTCTATCGTGTAAGATGACAAAGTTGCGTTGAATGACATCTTAATGGCAACTCCTTTACTCATTACTTTTCCTCCAGTGGTCTTGTCAGGCCCGAAGCATCATTCAGTCCTGTCTCCTCTTTTCTTTTCTCCTCAGTGACACTGAATAGCAGCCATATGGCAAACAGGACTGGTCCACTGAAAGAGTGGCAGGTGCACGCTGTCATCTCCCGCCACTATATGGCCTTAAACAATAACTATATTAATATAATTATAGCTAAAGCTTAAAACATCTTGTGCAGACATGCTTTAGTTTGAGATCTGAAAACGTGTGATTTCTGGTTCTGTGACAATCAGGAAGATAGTGAGAGAGAGAGAGAGAGAGAGAGAGAGAGAGAGAGAGAGAGAGAGAGAGAGAGAGAGCAGCGACAGTCTGTGACATATAAGAGCTTCACTAGTTCCTCCCTGAGGGGAGACAGTGCCTTGCATTAGGACGCAGAGAGCCAGTGAGTCACCTTGCCTCAGTCCATCCTGAAAGCATTCAGCACTTCACTGTCAGCTGGTCCTGTTATTCCCCTGATTCAAGGTTAAGGAGCTGGACAGTTAGAGCTCAAGTGTAACAGTGAGGTTCTTTTTATTCAGATTTTTTTTTTGAGAAGATGTTTTTTTTAGCCCAAATAGCCATACTCAACAACAATGAGTCAAATCAAGTGAGAGAAACAAGACAAAACTGATGACAGGGCACATTTGAACTGAAGGAGGCATTGTTATCTTCTAGCTGGCAAACAACAGCACCAGCAGTACAACATAGGACCCAATCAATACATCGGTTGGTCGATATTATCAGCTGATATTGGGCCGTCGCAGATATATCAGCATCAGCATACGGTTCATCATATGTGTCAATATTAAAACTGTTTTTAAAAGTGCTTGGACTAGTGAGTTAAAATGGTGTAATTACGTAGTTTGTGGCTCGATATTAATACCTAAAAATTGTTGACTCTTCAGCGCACTTAAGTTTGGAATAAAGTTTGTCAAGATGTAAGTTATCCTGCCCCCATTATATGTATTTGTCACAAGTACTTGATAACCACATTAAACGGATATTATGTACAATATTAGCCGATATATATTGGATATCAGAATTTTCTTACTTCCAGTTATTGGTTTCAGCATTGGCCCCAAAAATCCCATATTGGTTGAGCCCCAGTACCATACTCAGCAGAATCACATCTGGGGCTTTCCATTTGTACAAAACAAAAAAAGAGGGATGTGGGATGCCGAGGTAGCTCACCTGGGAGAGCGCACACCATAAATTGAGGCTAACATCAGCGACCCAGGTTCATCACCAGCTCAGGCCCTTTGCTGCACGTTATTCCTCTTTCTCTCTCCTGACTTTCCTGAAGCAGAAAAACCAAAAAACGTCTTTATAAAAGAGGCTGATTACAAATTTTGTGGTCACACTTTGAGCGAACTATTTCTAAGTATTTGTTTGGGAAGAAAGACTGAGTGAAGGAGGCCAAAACAGCCGTCCTGCTAAGTCCTGGAGTTTGAACAACAGCTTGACAAAGAGGGCACATTGTGAGCAATAAAAGCAGCAAAGTGTTTCAGAGTAATTCCTGCAGACAAGTTGCTGCAGAAACAGAATGTTTTCTTTCTGCATAATTGATCTCATTGCCTTGTCTGGAGCTTTGGCTAAACCTGCAGCTGTTCGGGACACCTGACATGGCTGCAGCAGCTGGTGACGTCTCTTGCTCTTTGTTGCAGAGTTTTGCAGGTTGTCAGAAACTCTCTGGTTGGACCTGAACGAAGATGTAAATGAAATGGTGCCAAGGCTGCTCATCTGTGAGAAGCTGCTCTGAAGGTTTATAAGCAAAATCACTTTCACCGGATGTGTGTGGCACACAGTTTTTATTACTTTGACAATGTATGAGTTATAGCAAACGCAGAGGTAGAGATTTATCAGAAGCATGTGTCTAAAAATCAGCACATTTGAAGGTCTGGTAAAGTTGCTGTAATTTCAAAGGATTACATCCATGACATCCGTGTGCCTCTTGCCACTTTCAAATTCCGCATCAAAACACACCTTTTAAAAACTTGCCCACTCTGTGTGACCATTGCTGTTGACCTTGTATCTATTTTTAGCTTTTTATTGCATATCCTTCACTTATTTCCTGATATTTTGCTGTTTTATTATTGTTGTATCTGTAATCGACCTTGAGTGTTCTGAAAGGCGCCGATAAATAAAATGTTTTATTATTTTTATTTGTTTTGATTCCAACTAAGCATGTTGTTTCTATTCAGAGGATTGTATGGAAAGTATTTGATTAGAGCGGCGGGCTAAAATGAAGGCCATGTTTCACTTTTTGTGACTTCCACATCATTGTTTTCTCTGAGCCCTTACCTCAAGAAAAAGGCTTCAACATCCTGAATACAAAACATCGAGTTGATAAAATTACAGGTACTCTGATTTTAACCTCCATCAATTTTACATATTAAAGGTAGTTTTAAGGTGCTGGGAGGCATTAATGCATACATGACAAAAGTTATGAAAACATGCAAGCAATTTATATGCAATTTAAAACACCGGTGCGATTTATAAGAGCACCTGCGGAAAAATAAAACATCTGTACCTTTAAAAAAGAAAAAAAAAAACATATCCATGGGCTCCGTACTAGAATTAGAATTATACTTTCTTTGTCCCAGAGGGGAAACTTGTCTTGGACACAGGCACTGCTCACATCACATGATACTAACCCTAAAATGAAGAAAAAACCCCACTGTACCTCGTTTCTTGCATCTTAGTAACTCAATTCATCCTTTGTGAGTGTCTCAATGTAAAAAGTGTAATTAATCACCCCTAAAAGCAACTGTCTGCTGCTACAAGATGAATGAAGAATGTCTCCTTCACCGCAGGCAGCATGTGTGTTTAATTAGCAGCATTTTATGAGAAAGGAGCCATTAAAGCCATGTTGCTTTTTGCAGTAATTCAGAGAGAAACTGATTTCAGCCATTTCATAAGTTCACAACCTGCTAACAGTCAAAAGAGTGCGGCATGAAACTGCAGATAAGATAAGAAACTGTCAGCAAAGCAACATGCAGAGAAGTCTGCTTTGTCACCCTCGGAGGAAGGTGGACTAACCGTCATGCAGAGGTGCAAATCATGAGCGTCTAAAATATTACACATTTTTACATTTGGGAGAGGCCTGACAGGTGCAACTAGGATGCATAATTACCACCTTGTAAGGCCTCCATTATGTTCTCATTCAGGTGCTTTTCTAGTAACTACACATTAACGTGACAAATATATCACGGGTAGTAATTAGATATTATCTGACATTTTAAGAGGGCATGCTCATTTTTTTAATCCCTTTGGACCAATAAAGTGAGTCACAGGCGCTTCACCTAATTACAGTATTCAAATGGTCACTTTTCTGACGGTAGCCTCGTGCTCTAGAGTGACAGTGATGTAATTCCCCTCTTTCTCTTTTTTACTCAGGTGTGCTCAGTCTACCTGAGGGTCTGATTCTTCACAGAGACCAGCAGCAGCAGCAGCGAGCGGGGAGGAGCGGCGAGGGAAATGCCTACAGTCAGCCTGAGCTGCGCTCCATTGAACAATGTTTACTGGCTACCAGAGTGGGCAGCATCTCTGAACTCAGTGAGTTGTATTAGTGTGTATGTGAGTATTACTTTTGTATTACTCAAAAGTAATATGCAAGGACATGAATCTGTTGACACGGTCGCACAGTGGAGACTCGACTTCCTTCTGATGACAAATGCAAGTTCCCTTAAATATTTTTAGGGTGAAGACTTGGATTATTATTGTAAGGTGTGTTTGTGTGTGTGTGTGTGTGTGTGTGTGTGTGTGTGTCCGTCACTGACACGTCCCCGACTTGTGCAAAGGTAATTAACCGGCCAGCAGCATCTGTGGAGCTACTCACTGGTCGTATTGTGCCTCAAGCTTTGTGGCAACAGTTTTTAGGAAGACCCTCTTGTGTTTTAACAAGACGTTGCCCCTGTGCACAAACAGAGGTCCACAGAGCATGAAATGTTCAAAAGTCACAAATGGGATGTAATCTTTAGGCGTCCATACACTTTGTTTTGAGGTCCACATATTTTAGACTGTGCAAGTGTGAGGCAAGACGCTGAAAACAAGAACTTATTTGCTGGGAATCTACCCTTGAAAAATTCATTAAAAAAATCTGTGTGGCTATTTTGGTTTTTTCAATATGGCTGAAAGCTTGTAGCCGCTTGTGGCTAAAATTGCTGACACCTGTTTTTTTTGGCTGATAATTGAAAGTCTTAAATGGGAGTCCGCTGTTTTTAATAACTGGTGTTTTCCACAGAAATATGTTCTGGACTGTAAATCCTCTGGAATCCTTGCATCTGATTAAAAAAAAGGTCTAAATTTATTTATTTATTTATTTTTAGATGTTTCAGCATCATCATCATTCAGTGGTATGAAGCACATGCTTTTGAGTCACATTAGCATCATGGCTCTGAGGATGCAATGTCAGTTTGTTCCAGTCAGCCTGTCGGTCCACCGCTGTAACCCAGACTGAAAATATTCCAAATAGTGGATTATCCATTAGATTTTGTATACATATTCATTGTATTTTGTACATATATTCATTGTGAAGAAGATTATACCTGGGCCAGATTAACCATTAGGACAACCAGACAATTGCCTGGGGCCCAGAACCACTGAAGGACCAAAGGCTCAAGCCAGGGTAACTCTCACGCTTCTGGTGTGTGACACACACTTTCACTTCCAGTCTCACGTTCTCACACTGCCCAAACAATTCTCACGCCACAACCAGATGAACCAGTGAGGCCAGATTCACAGCGAGAGCTTTTAATATACACATATTTTGAACACGATTTTTGCCAATCTTTGGTTTTATTTTGAATAACTGCTCTTGAGAGCTTTTAGTACACTTATAGTAACACCACACATTGTCATCAAGTCGACCAACATTACTTCACCAGTCTCTCCTACCGAGTCCCTGAAGTCCTGAAAGGTTGTTTTTGGTTTTTCAAATAAGATAATTATGTTTTGGGAACAAGTTATTATCTTGCGCGCACAAGAAAATTATCTTGGAATGCTAATAATAATGGTGACCCCCACGTTTTTAACTTAGCACTGTCATGTGTCCTACATGTTATTTGTTTAACATTTGTTTTTTAACTAAATACTTGCAAAATAATGACATTTTCATCAGCCTCAGTTGTGCTTTGTGCTAAGCACTATATGCTAGCACGAGAAACGTGCTAAGCTTAGATGGTTAGCGTGCCGAATCTAGCACGTAGCTCAGTAGGCCGCAGTCTGACAGATTCGTTAGCATGGATGTAGATTCACAGTTGTGTCTAAGCCTGTAATAAATTTATGATTATAAGATATTTTGTTTGTGAGTTTTAATGGCAGTGTGCAGCTAAACCAGAAATCTCCTTCACATTTGTGACGTTATTGGCTGATATGAGATTGTTTTGTTTAATAAGGCACTAATATTGACTGCACTATCAGTAAATCTCTGTTTCATAATCCTGCTGTGTATGTGTCTATTTAAATGAATGTGAATTAATATAAGTTGCACTGTCAAAGAGAGTGTTTCTAATGAACCACAGTCATTCATTCCAAAATGAGTTTAGCTTATAAGTTTTACAGGGCTTCCAAAAGTTAATTGAATGTCTTTCCATTTCCACTGTCCTCATTATTCCAAGTATAATGGGCATCTGAATGCTCGCTGAATTCGTTTACACAGTACAAAGTCATTAACATAAGCTTTAGGAATCAGCTTTATATAATAATAATGATAATTTTCCATCATTTGAAAAAAATAACATGCTGATTATTTTTACCCTTTTGTCCTCACTTATGTTATAAAAGTTCTAAAACACAAAGTTGGCGAGGCATTTTCTCTTTTGGGAGAAACTTTCCAGCAAATTTTCATCCGGCCTAAACAAATCTGCACCAGCAAACTGTGTTGCAAACCGCCACTGAATACACAACTGTGTGTTTTCCCATTTATGATAATCAGATATAAACACCGAATGAAGAGCACTTATTGAAAGTGATGAAGAGTTTTGTTTCTTGGTTGTTTGCAATTCTGCAAAGTGTCAGTGCCTTCTGTCAGAGGGATAACAAATTCAGTCTCATAAGCACAGATTATTTCCTAATGTGAAAAATGTAAAAATCCTGGTGGGGAAGGGTTCTGTTTCTGTTGTCATGGCATCGGCATGTCAAGAAGAGGCTGGGCAAATATTGTCTGTATATCTAGTGTAAACATTTATCATCAGAGCAAACAGCTAGCCAATTCTCCTCACTGTATATTTTCTCGGGGCTGAGGTGGAAGGGTGGGGGGCAGCGCGGAGGCAAATCGCCTATTTTTTGTTCCTTTTGTGCTGATGAGGTCAAGCAAGGACTCATTCTGTTATATTGACACTGCGAACACATTCGGAGACAACAGAGCGCCCGATGGATAATAGCAGAGCTTATTCTGTTGGTAATGTCATCGACTCTGGAGAGGAATTCTATAAACAACTGTAGGATTTGCAAACAGGCTGCCACAGAGCAAAATGGGAAAAAGAATGAGAAAGATGGGACTGACAAATGAGAGTTTGATATTTAAAAATAAATTTCATGGAATAAAATAACGTTTGCTGCTCTAAGGCAGCACAATTTGCACCGAATTCAGAGACTTCTTTCACTGGCATTTAAACTCAATTTAAGAGGTTTGCCACTGATTTACCTCTTTGTATTTTCTCATTTTCTCTTCCACCTAAATGCCAAATTAGCATATTTGAAATGACAGTTCTGCAAATACTGCAATTATTAGGATTCTTGGTCTGTCGTTGTCACTCTGTCATGCAGACAAATGCTGCTGCAAATGTCTTCTGCATCATCAAAATATAGGCGTCCTCCATACCGTTGTAATTCTATGTGCAAAATATCCTGAGCGTCAAGTGGAACAAATTCAAATGGCATTGACCTCCTACATGCAGGTTAATATGTCTGCTTGGCTTCAAACCACACAACCACAGGCAGCATCTCTCATACTTAAAAGAATAAGATCAACATTCTGGTCTTATTCACCTACTCGCTGAGAGTCAGATGAGAGGATTTATCTCACACTCCCTGTCAGTATGTGAAATATGAAACTACAGCCTGGAAATAGCAGCTAAAGAGGGAAAACGGTAGTCTGGGTTCATAGGTAACAAAATCCTTTTCTTCATACCATAAAGGCATTTAGGTGGATTTAATTTTCTCATCAAATTCTTGGCATGAAAGCTACAGCAGAGTTTTATATGAAACTGCTGATTTTATTATTCAAGATACATTAGGTCGAACTAATCTGACGGAGTGCTGTGTAAGGGAAATTTTTGTGGGACTCTTTGTCATTCTTGAAGAAATCTTTCCCTTTGCATTTTACCATATCAAACATTAAACATTATGAATGCTTTATCTCCACTATGGACATTTGTAGCTGGATTTTAGACTTCACTCACGTTCATGAAGGCCTTTGTACTTGATTGCAAATTTTCTTAACTGCAACTATATTTGGCACTAAGATAATAATGTCGGTATTAATAATTCATGTTAGTGTAACAGTCCCCTGTGGGTACTTTATCATACAACATTAGTTACTAATGCTGATTAAGAAACATTCAACAACATCATCATTCACTATCACTAGACATGGAGCTTAAAAAAATCACTGTGAAATCCACAGTAATGTACTCTTTTATATACAGTTAAATGTTGTAATTAAATTAAATGTACTGTTTATACTACCCATAATTGTATATAATGAACAGTCTGCACCTTTTGTGGCTGAGCTTATCTTTGGCTGAGTGGTCAGTGTAGTCGTCTATAGTCTGGGAGAGAAGAGTTCAGGATCTGCTGTAGAAATTTGTCCTTGTGAAAGAGATTATAAACTGTATATGCTACTAAATAGTAAAGAAATCAATGCTTTAAAAAATTACAATAATGAAGCAAGCAGTGTGAATACACCTGGCATTAAGGCACAGTACTGTAAACAAATATACTGTAAAGATATCACTCATTGTTAAGGACATGACAGTAAACCATCCAGTACTGTAAACACATTTTACAATAAAGAAACCACTACTGTAAATATAAGGACAGTAGTTTACTGTAAATATCATTACAGTAAGTTACTTGTTAATTGCTGCCAGTAAGTTAGTGTCAGTGTAAATTTCACAGTAATTGTTTTACACTGAGGTTTTGTTACAGGAAGGAAAGGGTTTTTCTGGAATTCTGTCTTTTAGTGTCACCTGATGCTTTTATTTTCACTTATTTTCTGGTCTAGTGAGATTGTAAACATTTTGTAGACGTTTTTATTTGAAGTATAACCCCTTGAGATGGAGCATCTCGTTTTCGAGGGGATCCTAAGATTAAATCAGGACGGGTATCCCATAAATGCTTTACCTGCAAAATATGATGTTTCTAATGGTCATCAGTGCTTGTATTGTGTGCATGCTTATTTATATTTATATTATGTTTATGCATCTCATGGAACTCAGAAGCAAAAATAGGAAATGGTAGGCCTCCATTTACGTGATTTTAGTGTTTCATGGTGAAATAGGCCATCTTGGTGTTTTGACAGGGGTTGTGTTTGACAGACTCAAAACTGTATCATGTCATTAAACGCTGAAGTTAGAGTTAGGGCACGGAGCTGATGGTTAAGGACATGCAGAGATATGCAGGGGCCCTCGGACTTTATAGATAAAACACAGATATAGGCAAACTTCTGGAGAAGAAGGGCATTATGGAGAAAAACACAGAGTATAATAAGTTGTGCTTTTTCAATAGCATGGTGAACCATGTTGTCTTTGATTTTGCAAATGACTTGCTGAAACAACAGTCAGATGAAGAATTAAAGAGTACCGTAAGTCAGACTAGCGCTGCAGTAAACCAAGGATAGAGAGCAAAGAAATACACAGTTTGACATGAAATTACTATACCAGTCTATTTTTGACTTCTCTCTATAAGCAGAGACTGCCTCTATCTTCCACAAGTGTTGTTGTTAAAATTCAATCTCGGATTGTATTTTTACACCCTAATCACCGCCATTCACATTGAAATGGGTTATAGAAACATAGGACACATAAAAGTTGCTAGGTATTGGTAATTCAGCCCTCTTATTACTTTTATTTAATATTGACAAAGTGTAAACAAACAAGATATCTCATAAAGCTTTTTTGAGAGAAAGGCCTGTTGTTTCTGTGACCTATATGGCTGATGGTGAGAAAGGACATTGACATGTACAAACGCTAGTATAGTTCTGTAAGTAATATTGAAACACAAATCCTAGTGAAATTTTCCAGTTCTCATAACAGCACACACACACACACACACACACACTTCTATCCACAATGGGTAGTTCCACTCAAGTGTAAATAACAACACTGCAAGGCGCCGATTATGAAAAATATGGTGCAGTGTGTGAGGGCTCTTCTTCTTCACACGTGATGCAGTTTACCTTCAACTCAGCACCGGCCTGAAGTTCGGTATTAGATGTGAGTGTCATTTTTTTCTATTTAGTTTAACTCATTGCACAGCAATACTTATAGAAAAGCGTTTTTGTTGGTTTTAAATACTGAGCTGTTGCCTTTCTCCTTTCTTCTGATTCTTTTAGTCTCAGTGAGTCTTTCACCTGAACTGTATCATAGATTTAGATACAATAGCTCCATAAAAAATAATGTTTGGACAAGCGGACAAAAGTAATAAACAAGAAGAATAGCTTAGGAATTTAAAGAATCAGGATGGCCACGGGAGGCCATTTAATTAGATAATGGCCACATACACACCCACACTAATTAATTGCTAAACTAGTGAGGACAGAGTCATCAAGAAAGTTGGTTACTGCATTTTTATTTACTCATAAAGGTTTGAATATAAAGGCTCCATCACAAATACGAGTTCATTTATTTGAGTATGCTTTCTCTCTCACTATTAAACATTGAACAACCTTCGCACTCTCTGATGTAATGAATGAGCAGTTTGGTTATGTGGGAGCTGCATCGCTGGTAACTGACCTTAAGGGTGGCAACTCTTATAAAATCCCTTCTAAATCAAAGCAGTAGAGTGGATTATTGTGCGATTTTGGTCTTCTAAGTGAATTTAAAGGTTGGAGAGTAAAGAGAGAGAATTACCTCACTGCTAAAAGGTCATCACCGAGATACCTGAGGAACTGGAGCTGCTATGTGTGTCCTCCATCGCTCCTCTTCTTGTTAGCATAAAGAATTAATTATAAAGAATGAGATATTGATTAAATCCTTGAATCATATAATGAAAAGGCTATTGATTTTTAGCTTATTAAACTGCTGTACTGTTGTCCGTCTGTCCTCTTTCCGGCCAAAGCAAAGACTCCCTTCATAGCTCTGTGCTCGTATATTGTCACTAAAAACGAGTTTCAGCAGTTACTCCTGCATACACCTGAGGAAGGGGTGGCCATAATCTTGCTTTATGTGTTAAACTGCTGCTGCTAGCGTTGCACTCTTTCAGTGTTAAAAATAATCCGACCCCCAAGCCTTGCAGCCTCCTCTGCTAGCATAGCAAATGTCAGAGGCTAGCATGAATAAGATATGAGAACGGGTTGTTGTTGACCACCTCAGCTTCCCTTACAGAGAGGACACTGTTACAAGCTATCTGTATTCCTCCGCAGGTACGATTCAGAGGCGCAGGAGTAGCAGATAGCAACGGAGTGAAACTGCAGGTCATTGGTGAAGAAGCATTTCTTGCTCATTGCGTCAGTAGATGTTGTCCAGCACATTGCTCACCATTCCCGCCTCGCTGTTTAGAGGGGACAGCTGAGGGATTGACTGTTTTATTGCATGAATGCTCTTTCCTCATTGAGGCATTCTTTTCACACTCGCCTCTCACATTGTTCAAGCTAAATGGAATTTGGGCACGCACCAAATAGCCCATTTTAATGCTAAACAAACCCCTTTGTCCAAGGGATTTACTGTTTGTTTCCCCTCTGTCTTGTGTAGGCACACATACAAGAAAGCTCATTTAAACCAGGCAACCAAGTGCCATTGCGCTCTATCACTTTTCTGCCTTAAACAGTATCAAATTGACCAGAACAATGTGACACAGTGTGTGTTTTTTTCAGATTGACTCGGCTTCAGAATTTCATTACATTTCCTCATAGTGCAGAGGGTCTAGACAGGAAGAAGAGGCGACAGAAATCTGTCAGTGTTCAGTGAAAAGGGATTTGAGTCCATGTCGTAATAATACAGGGCTGTTTTTCAAGTGAGAACACTCAACGAAGGAGCCACAATCGTAATGTCACAAGTGGATGTTGTTCTTGACTAGATGACTGGCTTTGAAAGAAATTCCCATTTCATCCTTTCATCTTTAGATTTTTGATTAACTGAATTTACTGCACTAAAAGGCAATCTGTCTTGTCTCTAAAGTATAAAAAATGGGGCTGAGCACGCATTTCCAAGAACTGTTTACTCTCTCATGAACTCGCCTGGAGAATATTCAAATTTTTATTAGCAGAGTCCTCTCAAGCTTTGATTTTTCAAGCCCAACTTCATGACCTTAAAGTACTGACAGATTATGCAGGGGAAATAGCTTGGAGAAGCTAAAGTTTATCCATAAATATTCATTCTTCAAACAGCACAGTCCTGAGCATCTCCAGCTCTCTCTCTCTCTCTGAGAGCTGCGCAGGAAAGAAGGGGATGAACCCTGTCTTTTTCCAGACTGTGGTGTGTGGAAACTCTCGATGTCCCCTGACAGAATGAGTGCTAAGGGAGCTGGAAGCTATGAGGATGATTCCCCGACGTCTTCTTAAAGGCCGTGTGCTTAAAATATTCTGTTTTTTCACCCTTGTGTCTGCCTATGAATTTCCTTCTTACCACTCATGATCCTTTTTGGTTTTTTCGTGTGTGTGTGTGTGTGTGTGTGTGTGTGTGTGTGTGTGTGTAGGTGACCTGGTGTCCCGGGCTATGCACTACCTACAGCCACTCTATATGAAGAACCACAACAATGGGACACCAATCCACCAGAAGAGCAGTGTAATTCACTGGCAGCCCGAGGCGATTTACACGCTGTGTTACTTCATGCACTGCCCTCAGATGGAGTGGGAGAACCCCAACGTTGAGCCCTCCAAGGTGACATTACAAACAGAGAGGTGAGAAGCAACCATGCACATACAATAGAAATAGCAGCTCCAAATTCCTCAACAACAAACCAAAACAACTTAAACCAGTGACAAAGTAACAAGAGTTATCCAAAAATCTCAGCAGGATAAGGCTGATGAGTCTTATATCTTTCTTATTGTAAACCAGTGGCACAAAAAGGCCAAAACCAACAGTTAAATTGGTATTATAAGTATTTCACTGTGCTACAGAGCTCAGTTATTGTCCAAAAACTATAAAAGACACCACTCAAGCATGACGTTGTGCTGGGTGACAGGTTTCTTTATCACGCCCAACCTGGAACAAATGTGTGTTAATCCACAGCTGAAAATAGTCCACCAAAAATGTATTAGTTCCTGTTGTCTGGATAATGTTTTTTTTAATTCTACAGTGTCAGCTGTTTAAGGGACTTATACAAGTAGTTTTTAAAAACTGAAAACTTGAGACTTGAGCCCCCTTTTAATACATTTGCTACTTCATCAGTAACAGCTCGGACATAAGAGCAATAGATTTGTCACAAAGGTTGAAATGTTGTTGGTTTTGACAATTTCTTGTTTAAGAAAAGAAAGAAAAAAACTTTATACAGCGTTTTGTTCCGACCAAGTAATTTGATTGGACAAGGGCATTCAGTGAGTGCTGATTAGAGTACAACAGCACTTAGACTTTTAACTGTATGTATCAATCCACTTCACAGGTGTGTTAATAATCATTTAATTAAATCTTCACTAAGCTCCGCCCTCAAAGGCAAACAGGCCAATCAGAGTATAAGTTCTGCCAGCTCTGACCAATGGTCTGACAGATTTAGGGCTGGTTCTGTGGATTTCGAGCTCATGATGGTTGAACGTTACGTCAGGGGTCCTTTTTAAAGTGATGCTCGTTATTTTGCGAGATTTGAAGGAGATATATGTTCTGTACCTTTTTAAAAATCAAAAAAATGAAAAGTGAAACACTGTGCTGTGGGTAAAGCTGTTCTGATGACCTCATTCCCCTTTGAACCCCCTCTCAATTTTTTAAGCACAGGTAACATTATGTTACTCTGCTGGAGTTTCACAGGAAAAAGGCCGAACAATTGAAGTGAATAGTAACCAAGTTTCAAACGTAAAAAAATAAATATTAAAACCATAAAATGCCTCCATACTGCCCATCCTAGGTATTCCAAGTGTCCTGCCTGAACAGGTCTGGTTGTTTTGAAAAACATCACTGACAGCTTGTTTTTAACCTCACTGTTTATTGAAAGATGTAGCTCCAAACGTAGGTCACACAGATCTGTGCTACCTGGAATTCTGGCTTCAGACACCAGACTTGGCCTCCGTGGTTTAGTGCAGGGTATATGCAGGTATACTAAATATACCTACTTATTTTTCAGTCTGCACTGAGTATGCCGTGCCCACTTGTAAGGAACTACTGGTCTATGGACCACTTGCAAGGTTTTTATTGGTGTGTGTGGATGGACTAAGGAATAAGTAATGGTTCACTCAAAATGCCTAATTATGTAATTATCTCACTGTATAGTCTGACTGTGGGCCAGTTTTGATGCAAAATCTGCACCTCTCTTGTGACTAATGTTAATTTTATAATAATCTTCCTCCCTGAAGTCAAGCAGCAGAAGTTAAGCAACAAGTAACAGGTCTGTTACTGTCCCATTTTTGGATGAACTAAATATGCAAGAGTAGTTCTACGTGCTACTGTTTATAACTAATTGAAAAGGGCGCTTATTCTTTGCTGGATGGGCCACTTTAAAAACTTTAAGAGTATACCCACTTCTTCAGGCACCACTACAAACAGACCAATGGTGCTTGCCCTCTAGTTGATCCTGCAGATAGGTGAGCTCAGGTTGGTCCCTTCTCAAGCTGCTGCGCAAGCTTCAAATGGCGTGTGCACACATGCAAGTGAACGCGGCTCCCATCTTAGCAGCTACAGACTTCAGTGAACAGTGAGGCTAAAAACATGGCATCTCTCCTCGGGATGCGGGTGAGTATATGATTAAATTTTCAATTTTGGGTGAACTATCCCTCTAAGTGAGCCCTCTGGGTGACCTGAGCAGTGACAGGATGCAGTCGCCCACAGACCCTTTCGGCCAACATGGAACTGTTTCCGTTCCAGTTTACACAACCAATTCTGAACTGTTCTCAGCATATCCACCAAAATTAAATTAGTGCGGAACCTAGAAAGTTGGTTACCAGCTGGAACCTAAAAATATCGGGTTTTCCATAGGGAACCGAAGTGTACGTGTGCTGCGTAACGCTCTCTGCTAATGATGTATCTTTGATCCCCATAATTCTGCTCAAAACTGGTGGAAACGCAGATTGCTTCACTAGAAAGCACCAAGTTCCAAGACTACTTAGCAGAGCAAGTTGAAGCACCAGAGCCAGTTTGGTGGAAAAACACCTTCAGTATTTAAAATTACTGCCTCTGACAAAGTGGGACATCATCAGCCACCAGCTGTAGGACTGTGTTTGCGACTTGTGCGCAAATGGCACAAGGATTAGACAATGTTTTCATGGTATTAATTCTCTAGATCCTTCATTCTGTAGTCTTTGAACACTTACAGAACAATCTTCACAGTCTTTGCAGTCTCTACACTTTTTATTACACTCTCATTACTTCACACATCATATTTCTACTAGTATTACTTCGACTAGTTCAGTATTTCCTTGGTGGACATCCCTGACAGCTCGTGTTCAGGGTGGGGGACGATAATGACAGTTGAGCCTGAGCAGTCCTCCTCTGGGGCTCCAGACTTGTGGAGTCCCAGTTGTCCATTTCATGTCTGCTTTAACTCTAATAACCATTTGAAAAGAAAAATCACATGTATGTACATTTTTCAAGCACATTTAAACAGAATGCCAGAGTCAAAGTTATTACCATTCTTCAAAGAATCTTGTATGAAAACAAAAAGACCTTGAACCTTTTGTGAACTTGTATCTCCATTGGGCTTTCGAGGGGATATATTGCCATTTTACGTTCCTTGCCTTTTGATTAGGTGTTGCGCGTTGTTTTAATGAAGCCTGTGGAACCAGTGACGTCACGTGGCTGTAGATCAGGCTTCTTTGAAGTGAGTAAAACAAAAGGGTTTGCCGTTCTTGGAAGATCAAACTATTATTAAAAGCTCTTCGCATCAAGCTAGAGTAGCGCTGATGAGCCTCTAATTAACAGTGAGTGACAGATGTGGGTCAAGTAAGTGTCAAGGACATCCCAGGCAGTAAGACATGCTTTGTAAAGTGATGCACTGAACAGTAACTCCCAGGGGAAGAGAGCACATTTCATCAAGAAAACAAAACATAGATATGTGACAGCTCATACAAAACACACAACCTGCTTGTTTCCTATAGCAGCATTCAATGAACTGTATTAACTGTATTATGTTTATATAATACATGGCTGTTTATGGTCCGATCTCAATATGACCTCAGTATGTTTTAAATGATGGTTAAAAAACAAACAAACGTTAATTGTCAGATTTGGCACACTTAGTTTAAAAGTAATTAAATATTTAACATATATAATTATTATAGTTGATATCAGCATATATAATGTGTTGCACTAGCAGTCACATCAAATGTCTCATCAAAACTTTAACAAAAACTTTTTAATAGCGCTGTGTTTTCTGTAGCCATTAATTATGTAGGGTGCGGTTATGTTTAGCATAATATATTTATAACAACTCATCAAATGCGTGTTTTATTCATATCAGTAACTTCTTGTAAGTGGTCTTAATTGGTGTCATGCATATGTATCTTCATGCATCTGGTTTCTATGTAGCTGCAGTAAACACTGATACAGGATGACTGGAGGAGAGAGGTAGACAGGAAGCAGGAAGAGAAGCTTTGAATTCATTTATACACTCCTGGCCATCCATGTCAAGTCAGCTTTATTTCTATAGCACATTAAAAACAACATGAGTTGACCCAAGCGGCTTTACAAAAGAAAACAAGATTAACGAAGCAGACGACAAAACTCATGCAATTATCCTCAATTCGAGAGAAAATCAATGAATAATGTAAAAATAATAAAACAGGTATTATAAAAGCCCATTTAGCAATAGCAGCATAAATGCACTAAAAAAGAAAAGAGAAAAGAAGAAATGAGATCTACTGTGAACTCAAGAGAGTGGAGCTGATCTGATGTGGTTTGTTACACAGACTGCAGCCACAGCGGGGTCACGCCTGAGCTTCCGCCTGTCCACAGGGACGACCAGAAGGGACTGGTCAGAGGACAGAATTTATCTGTTTGCCAAATTTAAATGCAGTCACCATCACCCTGAGAATTTTTGCTCAGGGTTTTACAACAGATAGTGGACAGAGCTTCGCACGCAGGAGGTTGTGGCAGATAGTGAGCAGAGTCATGGTTTTGCAAGTCACAAGTAAGTAACTTTGCTCTCAAATCAAAGAGGCAAGACTTGAGTCGAGTCCAAAGTCCTAAACTCTGAATTTTAAATCCTTAACAAGTTATTAGCACTCTTCTAATCTGTCACATTTGCTTAAATTGTGAATGTTTTCTAAAATTTTTATTTACATTGTAAAACAGCATTAAGACAAGAAGACAACGTAGTCCACTTCTTCATGCTTTCTTCTTTAACTTGATTAGATAATGTTGGATGCTTCAAACAAAGTGGGTTTTCAGGGTAGAAAGTGTCAACTTTTTTTTGATTCATGGCACACACTCTAAAGTTGCAGTAGATAACTTAAGCAAACGAGCTAGGAAGCTATCGTTAGCTGTAGCATGAGACCCGTCAGGAAGCAAATCCGCTGCAGCCATTTGCGCCGGCTCGTGTTGTATTGCATTTGTTGTCACTCTCTCTTTTAAGTCCAGTTTGAACTGCTGGCGTGACTTGCAGACACTCTGTTGTTGGCAGAGGCGAGTCAGAGCACGGTGAGCTTATCAGCTCATATCGACGTCACCTGTCACTAAGAAGCGCAGCGTAGACCGCCGAATCAGGACAGAGAGTCCAGAGAGTGTCACTGATATTTCATTTTTCTGTCTATGGTAAAGAAAGTGTCATGGTAAAAACAGGGTTAATTAGAGTTAGAGAACAGTTTAGCAGCAAATGATGCCTTTTTTCAACCACTATTACACTGATCAGCTTAAACATCATAATGACAAAGTTAAGACAAAAAAGTTGAATCTCAAATAGAAGGCCCAAGTTCAAGTAAAATCATAATTCATTGGTGTTTAAGTCCAAGTCACGTTGTGAGTCTTTTATGTCGATATTGTCAAGTCAAGACTAAAGTCTTCAAATTTGTGATTCAAGTCTGACTCGAGTCCAAGACATGTGACTTGAGTCCACACCTCTGGTTGGTGGGTTTATAATCCACAAACATCGGGATTGTGGGTCCCCCGGAGTTCTGGTTCTAAGATTTTGCCTGTCAGCTGGTCTTCTGTTTTGCCAGTGCCAGCACATTTCCACATTTCTCTCTTAAGCCGTTCACTGTTAGCTCTGGTGTCAGGATCAACTGTTTCATTTCCTGCCTCTGTCTAAGCTCTGCAATACACTAGGTTCGAAAAATACCCCCAAAAATCTTTGTTTAACTTAGGCAGATTATGAGCTGTCCTAAATTCTCTGTGTTGCCATGCAGAAACCAAACTCTCCTTCCATTATGCTTACAGAGAGCACCGTTATGTTCATGCAATGCTGTAATGACATGCAAAATAGATGAGAAGCGGAGCAATTGCAATGCTTTCTCTGTAAAGTGTTAAGATAATGCAGGAAATGCCCTTTGGCTGCTTTAGCATCACAATGCATTTACAGAAAATATTATAATGCATTGTACATGTGTTACGATGCATTGTGTGTGTTTTTATTGCACATTGTAAATGGGCTTAACAGCATTAAAAGCATCAGAAGCTTTAGCCTCTGTCATAGAGCAGAGGAGGCTGTGAAGCTGTGCAAAACATAGTGGATACACATTTTCATACTTGACTCAGACTGTATAAAAAGAATTTGCATATTTTATGCTGTGATCTGTGATCTACAATCCATGCTATGATCTTGCTTAGTTTTGATTTCCCCACATCATTTCAAGTCCTTGATTTTATTCTCTAGACAGAGTTCATCCTGTTCCCAAACATCAGTCATACTGGCCGAGATCTTCAAAATAACATATGCAAATTCTGTGTTAGGTGGATTTTCCTTGCAAGTGCCTGGGCACACTAAGTACTGAGTGTGACTTGAGTTCAGTGTTCCCTCAGGTAGCCAGCACATGTGCCTCTGTTTCCCCCTACAGGCCGTTCATGGTGCTGCCACCCCTGATGGAGTGGGTGCGTGTGGCTGTGGTTCACACCGAGCACAGACGCAGCTTCTCTGTGGACAGCGATGATGTCCGGCAAACTGCCAGACTGCTGCTGCCTGGAGTGGACTGCGAGCCCCGTCAGCTCCGGTACGGCTGTAAGCTGCGTGCTCGCCTTCAGGCTGCGAGCGTGTGTGCATCCAACCTCTTCTTCTCCACATAAAAAAACACCAGCAGGCACATGTGCACTCACACACAAACTCACACATTAGTGATATGAGCAAGAGAAGATATGCATATTTCACCATGCATTCATCCTCCCTGTGTTGAAAAACAAAGCTCTTCAGGTGTTCAGGGAAAATATGGCCCATTGCAAACATAAAAAACGTCTTGCTTGCCTTATGAATCACTTTGTGTGCTTTGCCCTTCAGAACGGATGACTGCTTCTGTGCCTCAAGGAAACTGGATGCTGCCTCCACTGAGGCAAAGTTCCTGCAGGACCTCGGCTTCCGTATGCTCAGCTGTGGACGCACGGACCTGGTCAAGCAGGCTGTCAACCTGCTGGGGCCCGATGGCATCAACAGCATGAGTGAGCAGGTTAGAGACACAGTCAACACATTAAATAATGCATATGCAGGCACATTTACACTAATACACACCCACGTTCACAGTCTGTGGAGCACAAAATCTCGTTCGTTCAGTAAACTGTGGCCCCTCCACCTTTGAGCACCTGCAGATGTGTGAGTAGAGAGGCAGTCATGAATATTAAATCTTATTCTAACATATATTTTTCCTGCAGTTTTCCTGCCAAGGTGCTCTGCATTATATCACGACGCCCACCTCCAGTTCATTAAATCATGAGGGGAATACTGAACATACCTTGTGATTTTAAATCTGTATTTAATTTGGGGCTGGTCAAAGCAAAAACATTCAAATATCAGGTCTAGTACTGCGTGTTTCTGTCAGAAAAGGCAGTCTTGTATAAAGTACCCAAAAGCCGTATTTGAGTAAAAATAAAGATACCTCACTGGAAAAGAGAATATTACTTGAGTAAAAGTCGTTAAGTAGCTCGTATTTACTGTACTCAAGTATCAGAAGCACAGTAAATATAAATGTACTGAAGTACTGAAACTGAAAATACAAGTAAAAAGTACATGTAAACAATCAAGTTTGACTTATTAAATATTGTTTATTTGTCATTTGTGTAGACTCTGGTCCACACAAGGACAGGATCTCTCAGTCTTAAAAAAATGCAAATAAAGTGATAAAATGAAGTGCTTTCAGAAAGCTTTCTAAACTCCTTTGGGCCTGATTAGAACACAAAGGTTTAGCTCAAACTCAGTCTGCTAATGGGCGACTGCTTCTACATCATAACAGCAAAATGATTTAAAATCAAAATTAAAACATGACTGCAGCAGCACCCAAAATAAAAACAAAGTCATTACTTGTACTGCAGCTTAAGAGCACCTGTTTGCACTTACACCTAACATGATTAACCAATGATCCGACTTCCTGCAGTCTTTGATTCAACATTATTGGCTACCGAAACAAAGCAGGACAAAAAAAAAAAAAAAAAAAAAGAAATCATTGGCTAGTAGCCTACTAAATTTCTTTTGGTTTTATCCAGTAATCAGTAACTTAGAAGTGGGACAATTAGAAAATTTCATGCCACAATTATTTTGCCCACAATAATTGCAATACATGATATCATCGCAATGATTCTAAAAAACCTATTATTAACTTATATTATAAAACAATGTGGAAAATAATCTAATTATATATATAGATATATTAAGAAAGAAAACATTTGGAAATTGACAAAAGAGAACATCAATAAAACATACTGTAATCACTTTACATTACAACTTTTAGTGAATTATGTTCACAGGGGACATGTCTTTATCAAAAACATAAAACGAATAAAGAAGGAAATAGCAAATTTTAGGTATCCCTGCATAAATAAAGGTTTAAAAAAATGCTGCATGAGTAAGTCCTTCTGTATTATAAAGTACAATTTGCATTATTCACTAGCATGAATAGTGAGGATTACATTAGGTTATTCATAGCAGACACTTAAATACAAAGATGATAAATGACGATTATGCAATTAATTGAGATTCATCACGATTAAATTATTATGAGGGGTTTTTTCGCTAGTAACGATAAAAATGATAAATGTCTCATCCCTATCAGTAACTAAGATGTGTATGGGAAATGTAATGACGTAAAAGTATCTGTTTTCTTTGGAAAATGTAGTAAAGTGAAAATGAAAGTCTACAGAAATCGAAGTGATGAAGTACAGATATCCAAAAAAAAGTACATTAATGGAAAAGGTCTGCTCACCTTCCAGGTGCGTCTGACATGTTAACTCTTATGGAATCCTTTAAAACGATCAATTAAAATAGATTTCCAATCAGACTCGAGGTAGCAGGAGCAGAGCTGTCAGGATACATGTGAAGAGAAATTTGGAAATGTTTTGTTTCCAAACAGTAAACAGAACTTTGATGACGCAAAATGGTGTGTTTGCGCTTGTTCTCCATTTCCTGTGCTTGAGTAGGGGATGACCCCGCTGATGTACGCTTGTGTCCGTGGAGACGAGGCCATGGTACAGATGCTGCTGGATGCTGGAGCTGATATTAACAGCGAGGTCAGTGCTGATGATGCTTTTACTGCCACTTTGGTTTCCACCCTTGGCAGATAAAAGCCAAAAGACAGAAAGTTTACATCACACAGAGCCTAATGGAAAACATGTTGCCCTCATCAGATAAATAGAAATGAGTTTGTCTTATGAAATATGAAACTGAATCCACAGTGTTTTTGAAAACTATCTGTATGGTAATGGATGGAGAACACCAATCATGTTGTCCCTCATCTGCCCTTCTTCATTCTCTCCCATGTGTCTAAATGTGTTAGAGCTGAAGATCATGAGGCACTGACTGCCTGCAACAATAAACGATATGTAGCATAAGCAAATAAACTGTAAGTGCAGTGAAACTCACTTGCATTTAAGCATTTAGAGCATAAAATGACATGGAGGTTTGTTGCCGAGTCATTTTGTGATAAAGATAATCTGACGTAAAGCAAACTGAATTCCTCACAGAGTCTGCATAGAATCAAGATGGCATCCTTTGCGTCAGTGCAGACTTCAGAGAGGTGGTTCAGTTAAGGCCTCATGATCTCATGGTCCTCCTGGTCTTTGTTAGTCATCTCAGCAGCAACTTGTCCCATCAGCCATTGTGTCAGAGCTGATTTGCAGTTCACAGCATTCACGACCCCTGGCCAAAGCACGAAGCATTGTCCACTAAAATATAAAGACTCACTTTCAGATTTTATGCCTTTGGTATTCACCCCGGTTAAAATTTGAACACCTATTGTGAAGACAAACATTGTACAGATGTTTGCCAATGTGTGCAAGCATGTTTTTTTTTTTTTACCAGCCACTTTAATCTGCTATTTAACTGTAGGAACAAAGGAACAGAACAAGACAATGGGAAACAAGGGAGTAAACCTTAGAGAAAGGGGAAAATAACTTGAACTAAGTATTATTGTGAAGAATGGGTACTTCCTGGACAGGATACAGAAAAATGAACATTTAGAGGAAAATGGTACTTACAGCACTGACTCGCCATTACTAGCGCACAGCCATGTAGTTTTAGGGTATAAGGGGCAAAGAAAAGGAGTACAGCTCCTGGAATAATAATTGACTTGTTATCTGTTTATGAAGCATTGCAGTGTACTTATAGGGAACTTAAAAGGCTAAAGTTAGCTCACTGCAGAGGCAGTGCAAGCTTATAGTCCTTGGATTGATTTAAGTGTGGGTGTCATTCCTTATAATAAATAATAAAGTGTAATTAAAGCAAATTATTTTCTTCTTTTTTATGCATCCTTGCCAATGACAGCTGTGGCCAGAGACAGTGTATTGACAGGTTGTCAGTCCTGTTTTGTGCCCTCCTAAGGATTCCTGGTTATTTTTTGGTTTTTGATCTGATCCTCCAGGATTTTTTTCTTTTTTATTTTTGGTATTGGTTAAAGTGCTTTAAAACAGGGAGGCAAAAAACCCTGGGAGAATGTATCCAGGATTGGCGAAGGATGGGAACAAAAAAATGTGCCTTGACCATTAAATGGTCAGTGGAGGGCACAGAATGCGATATCTCAGGAGCACCTTCAGGGACTGAAGGAAGACGTGCATCAAGTGTCCACATTTCTGAATTTGTGGCTTCTTTGCAGCAACATTCATGCATTGCAGCTCAGCATAAGCTCACGGGTTTTGCTGATATTGAGCAGGTGATTTTTGCATCACCATGTTAGAAAACCTTCAGTCCTCTGTACTCATCTGTAAAAACAGTGACAATGTTTTACTAAAATTATGCATGTCAGTGATAACTTTCATGTCAACAAAAATACACCTAATGCCTTTTATTATACTTCTTTAGTCTGTACCACAGATATTATATGAGTCTGGACAGACATGTCAGCTGTTACTTAATTATTTCTTAGAGGTAATTCTTGTTCATGTCAGTTATTAGACACAGTTGCATAAACTGGTGTTCCTCTGACATATAGTCAGACTTGCTCAGAGGATAACTGTGACCAGCTTTTATTTTTTAATGTCAGTAAAGATACAAGTCACTCTAAAGAACACAAAATGCATGCTGTAGTTTTACTCATCAGCAATAGTTTTAAGGAAAAGGGTCTTCGTGCTTTGTTCATGTCACTGTGTCTCATGTATGTTACATTTTCATTTGGCTCATAGTTTTTCATTGCAGTGTGACCAGAGAGAGAAGTCTTAGAGAGGACAGGTCAGCTTTGTCAGAGGACCCCACAGTGCAGGGTGGAAAGATCAGAGTGAAACCATTAGTACTAACTAGACAGATCAATCTATCGTGTCCGTTAGAAGCTAAACAAAGTGACAGGATGTCCTCAGCAGCTCCAGGAGTCCTAGTTAATTACTCCAGTGTCCCCTATAGAGCTTCCTGTGCCCTCATTCCTCCCTGCAGCTGCTTGTCTTGTGCTCCATAGGCCATGTGGTAGTTTTAATGGCTTCGTATCTCTCTCCCTCACCCTTCTCCCTCCTACCTACCCAACCTTCCTACCTGTGTCCCTTCCCCAGGTGCCAAACTCAGTGCACAAGCACCCCTCAGTCTTTCCCGAAACACGGCAGGCGACGCCCCTCACTTTCGCTGTGTTACACGGACATGTGCCTGTGGTGCAGGTAGTGACGTCCTCTCTCACCTGTGATTCTCTCATCATGACGTCTCGTTGTGCTTCAGCTTATGGTTGGTCATCATTGTCATTTTTGTCATCAAAGCTTCTTGGTGGTGATGATGATAATGGTTCTCCACAACGAGTCCTTTCTTGTCTCTCTTATTCTTTTTGATCTAGTTCAGTTTTGGGATGCTATTTGTGTGGTGTGCAATGTGATCTTTCCATCTTTAAATAGGGCATTTACCGAGTCAATCACTGGGTTTAAACGAAATGGCCTCCTGTCAATTTGCATTTTCAAACAAATGGATCAGACTGCAATTAGCAAGAGAGAAGTGGAAACACAGCAGTCTAATTGTTATTGAGCTAATTTAATCACTCAGTTTGTCCTCTAAATGAGTTTTCCATTGGATTTTAAAACATTCAATTCTGATGGAGAAGTCATGTGACACCACAATTTGACCTCTGAGGACTTCAAATAACAGAAAGACTGAAGTTAAAAAGATACAATTTAGAGTCAAAGTGTGTTGTCATAAATAATTTACCACTTTATTTTCCAAGAACTAATTTTAAATGCAAGTCATGTTTCATGTTACTGGATGACATAAAATTATGGCCTTCAGCAATTTATTTAATCGATATTTCACCACATTATCTGTGTGTGTGTATCAGTAACTCACCCTTAGATGTCTTGAATGAAAGAATTTCTTTTTCCTACCAACATTAATCCGGTAAACCGATTTTTCCCAAAAATGTGAGCCACTCACTTTAGCTGCTTTTTATAGGCGGTCTATGCGGGTACAGTTTCAAAACATCCCAAATTTTGTTAATCCAAAAATCTCAAAAATTTTGTGTGGTATAGTCCAAGTCTTTTCTTATTGTGTCATAGGCTTAATACTTCCAAAACACTGTTATTCCAGCTAAAAAGCCATTGAATCCAACATATCCAGTACCTTATGCATGCACTCGGCCAGGAGAGCTTTGTACTGGATGTGTTTGATTTAGTAGCTTTTTAGCTGAAATAACAGTGTTGGAGGTATTGAGCCTACGACATGAGAGAGAAAACTTGATTATACCACACTGAGTTTTGGAGATTTTTGGATGGACATTTTTAGATGGCTTTGATGTTTTGAAACTGAATCTCCATAGACTGCCAGCAAAAGCAGCTAAAGTGAGCGGCTTGCGTTTTTGGAAAAAATTGTTTTAATGTTGAATAATGCTGGAAAACAAATTTGTAGGAGTACATTCTCTTTCTTGCTTTTGAAAATTTTTGCTAACATTAAAATAATGGTTTAACATGGGATGGAAATATTGATATTTTATGTCTACACCACTGATATGACTCAGTTTGTATGTAGCACAAGAGCACCTTTAACGCACACTAACATAATAAATATTGTGTGTTTAATCGATACCAAAAACTACGTGTACACATGAGAAGTTTTGGTTTTACAGGAGTTTGGCTATTAACTGTCCATCAGTATTAATGTGCACATATGAGAGTTGTTTCAATCTTTTCATTTAACACTCAACAAGAAAGCAACAAAAGTATCTCCCAAATGTTAAACTATTCTTATGAATAATGAAAACAGAAAGTGTAAACTTGCAATATTAGAACTAGATGTGAACTTTTCCCTGTAAGAATCTGTTACGCTTGTAAACCAGCCAGAGAAGCTCAGTTCTACCAGACTGACATCCAATTAGCCAAAAGACTCTTTCTCTCTCTCCTTACCCTCCTTCCTTTTTCTCTCCACCTCTCTCTTTCCCATCATGTCACTACCCGACCACCTCTGCAGCTGCTGCTGGATGCCAAAGCCAATGTGGAGGGGTCCCTGCAGGACGGCATGGAGAACTACACAGAGACCCCGCTGCAACTGGCTGCCGCCGCAGGTACAGAGCCACAGCATGACTCCCATCCTCTGCCTCCTGTCCAGCTGTGCTGTCACACGCTGACAACACCAGCTGGCTTTCTATAACCAGCTGATAACAACACCTGACTGTCAGCATGAGGCAGGCATGCAGAATAATGATCAAACATCCACCTTGCTTTTTATGTCATTTTCTGTGTGTGTGTCAATCATTTTTCGTGCACAGGTAACTTTGAACTGGTGAGTTTGCTGCTGGAGCGGGGAGCAGACCCCATGGTGGGAACTATGTACCGTAATGGCATCTCCACCGCACCACAGGGAGATATGAACTCTTACAGTCTGGCAGCAGCTCATGGACACAGGTAACCACACACACACACACACACAAACACACACATTGATGTTCAGTCATTAACACACTCCTGAGTGAATAAACAGAAGATACACAAGCGCACTCTGCTGTGTATGAAGCATATAATCCTGTTATATCAATAAAGCATGTCCACGAGGGTGACAGCTTCATTATTACTATAGGACCAACTTTCTGTTGTCTCCTTGTGTTTTTGCTGTTGTTTCTCTTTATATATATATTTTTTGCTTTGGATTGAAACACAGCATTGTGGCTGCCAGTGTGAAAGTCCTAGACAACACTGAGATCTGCCACTGACAATAAATTGTCCTGTTGTCCTGTTCCTTTATTCATTGATTTGACTAAAGCATTTGATACAGTGGATCACCAGATCTTAGTCAATATCTTGTAGAGGGCTGGTGTTTTGCATAATGTGGCCAGTTTGTTTTTAAGCTACCTTTCTGATCGCATGCATTATGTCAGACTGAGCAACACTGTCTCTGAATCTGTTATCTAAGCTAAAGGCGTCCCACAGGGTTCGATCTTGGGGCTGATGCTCTTTTTATTGCACGTAAATAACATCTATTATCAGCTGGAAGCATTCTAGTGCAGTACAGGTTTAGTGTGAACAAAGTGAGAAACAGAATTATATTCAGGATGTGTGTGTTACAGATGTTTTTTTCTGCATAATAGGCATAAGAATATTTACTGACATTTTGTGGGTTTAGACTCAAGTTAAAAAGCTAAAAGAGCTTTGTAAATGTCAATGTGCTGGTAGCAGATGAATGAAACTAACACGCTGTTCTTATCATTTGTATATTGATGATGACACAGTTTTGTATTACTCTGTTCCCTCTTTTGAGGCTGCTGTCTCAAATTTACAGTCTGACTTTATCTTTCTGCAGCATTCTCTTATTGAGGCCAAATCACTTCTAAATGATAACAAAACCAAGGCAATGCTGTTTACACCTAAAGCAGTCTAATTTTAAACAGCATATTGAAACATTAACCAAGAAGCTCAAATTCACACTGGGTTGCTTATATAGATTAAAATCTTGCTCTTCGCCATTAGATCGTAAATGGCTGGTTATTTACTGTTTTTTTCTGTCCCACAGCTAGATTACTGTGACATTGTTTATACAAAGCAGGTTTGCACACAATTCACTCTCTCATGCTGCCCTGAGAGGTATTTCTAACTCAGCCTGCAAGACAAATCATTCCACCCTATATAACTTAGTTGGTTGGTCTGCAAACGGTTGGTCTTACCATTTGCAGGATGTAGCACAGATATGTTTTTATGATAAGGCTTTTCTAGGTAAACTACCTTTGTACATTTGTGCAAAGTTCATTTTTGCTAATGACTCTCACAACCTCAAATCCAACGTTTGGCTTTGTCTCATGGTGCCGTTTGTACGGACTGAGACTACAAGGCCCCTGCCCCTTGGTCTCGGAATGACTTGCAGTCTGGCCTTAAAATGACTACCATGGGAAGAACATGCAAATTCCACCCAGAAATACTGGATTTGAAGCCAGAACCTTCTTGCTGCAAGGTGAAAGTGCTAACCGCTGCACCACTGTGCAGTCCCTGCACAGACCAATTGAATGAAATTTCTTTTTTGCTTTTGTGCTTTTCTTCTTACAGAAATGTGTTTCGTAAGCTGTTGTCCCACACAGAGAAAGGAAAAGGGGATGTCTTATCCCTGGAAGAGATTCTTGCAGAGGGTTCGGAGTTGGAGGGTAGAAGTCCATCTCAGATTGACCTGATCCGAACAGGGAAGGCCAAACTTAAAGCACTGAAAGAAGCCATGTACCACAGTTCAGAACACGGACATGTAGACATCACCATAGATATACGGAGCCTCGGTTAGTTTCTGTAAACTCTCTCTGAAATGTGCATGCATTTTTATACAGCATCACAATCTGTATGCATCATTTATACCCTCTTCGTGCATGCGTGCATTTGATATGTTTCATGTATGCTGACATCTGTTAACTGTTTCTCAGGAGTCCCGTGGACTTTGCACACCTGGCTGGAATCTCTGCGGACATGTTTTCATCAGCACCGCCGACCTCTGATCCAGGGTCTCCTCAAGGAGTTTAGCTGCATCGAGGAAGAGGAGTACACTGAGGAGCTCATCACGCATGGCCTCCCCCTCATGTTCCAGATCCTTAGAGCCAGCAAGGTACTGCTCTGTCTCTGTCACCTGTTAAAACACTTGGAATTTTTTCATGTGGGGAGGAGGAGAACTTTACATGGAATTATTGAAGTAGAAACTATAGCACTTCCTCTGAAGCAACATTTCCATTCATATCTTTAAACTTGTTCTTCAGTACTTTCAAATGCATCTGCGCTGTTTATTAAGTTCTTTTCTTTTTTGCATGATTGTCATTATGTAATCATGCCATTAGCTTCACAGAGACTGACAAAGCCCCGGAGACCTACTCAGTATCAGTTACTTAAAATGATAATGATTTATGACAAGTCCCCTCGCTCCTCTCTATTGCTTTTCATGAGATCAGGGCCCTGTCTCATTACTTAAGCTCATAATCTCCTTGGTAGGCCATATTAGATTTCAAACGGCACCGTTGTCCCGTCTGGCACCTCCGTTTGTTTTGTCTACTTTGTCTTCGTACAGCCCTGCTGGCAAGATGAGCTTGGTACCATTGCTGATATGAAAAAAACACACATAAACTCACACCAACACACACAAAAGGACCACTCACATAACATTCGAGCAGACCTGCATCAACAACATGCATGTGCAAATCAATACTGACAGTATTTGATCTCCCATGCACACACTCATACACTCAGGCCAGTTAAGTTTTAGGTGGTTGGCTGCATTGACAGTCCTTTCTGTTTTGGCTGATATATGACGTGCCAGTGACCCTCATCTTTGTGAGGAGCCCCAGCACTGTTTACTTCACTATGAGGATGTCAGACTCAAGGCAGAGGCCATTCATCTTTGGGCCGCCAAATGGTCTGCTGCCTCGACCCCAGGAAACCTTCATTCAGCAATTTACTTTAGTTCAGTGTGCTTCCATTTAGTTCTGCCTACCAGTCTACCCACCCACCCACCCACCCACCTACATACTTACGTACCTACGTACCTACCTACCTACCTACCTATCTACTTAACACCTCAGCCACCCACCTACCTAGCTACCTATCTACCTACCGAGCCACCCAACTACCTACCTACCCACCCACCAACCCACCTCCCTACATACCCATTGATCTATCTATCTGTCTATCTATCTAATCCAACCCTCCGTCCATCCTTCTATCTATATATCTGTCTAGTCTGTCCATCCATCCATCCAACCATGTAAGAGTGTTACAGAAATGAGTATTTTCATCTCTGATGGTGTAAGAAATGACAAGAAATATTACTCTGTTCCCCAGTTAAAGATGTAAGACAGCGATTAAGATGTGGTTTATTGGAAGAGTTGCTTGAGTAAAGTGAGTGCTGAGTTTGATAGAAGGCTGCAAAAGTTCAACTTGCCTCACTGTGCTGATAATTGTGTTGGGGATGTTTGTGTGAGAGGATCATTTCAGTAAGTGCTTGTGCGTAACATGAACTCCTGGATGTTGGCTGTGCACCGTCTGCCCAAGCAGCTTTCCTCAGCCTCGGATGTTTTGCCTCTGTCTGTGTTCTGTCAGAATGAGGTGATCAGCCAGCAGCTGTCCGCAATCTTCACACAGTGTTATGGCCCTTACCCCATCCCCAAACTGTCAGAGATCAAGAGGAAGCAGTCGTCACGTCTTGGTGAGGGCCTGTCTTGGTCATTTTATTTATTTTTATTAGAAAATCTATACTGTTTGACAGTGTAAAAATGCACCATTAAGGCAGCACAGAAGCAATAATGTATTTTCTCTTCTCAACTGTAAACGCATATAATGCTAGAAAATGAGAAGTGCGTGTACCGCCATCTAGTGTTCAGAGATTGTAATAGAAATGTTTAAATAAAAAAAGAAAAAGTAGCAAAAATGGATTGAGAATGGCTAGTAAGGCTAAGTTGTACATCCCACTTGTTTTTTTCATGAAATTCAGAAAAACATCAAGTTTTTCTGGTCATGTGTCTTTCAGATCCTCACTTCCTGAACAATAAAGAGATGTCTGATGTGACATTCTTGGTGGAGGGGAAGCCTTTTTACGCCCACAAAGTTCTGCTCTTCACAGCATCCAACAGGTACACTAGCTGAAACATCAGCTTTCCGCTAACTTTTAATACAAAACAATAAAGTAATTCATACAATTAACATGCTGCCTTGATATTCTGTAGAGATGTGATGCCTTACTGTACATTTTGTTCATGCTGAAGTCACTTTTGCAATCCACATTGTGGGCAGGGCGTCAATTTTTGTTCTCAAGTCATGTTGTTAATCCTGTCATAACGTAACTGAAGAGAAGTGACACATTAGTGAAATGTTACCAGATGTCCTCAGAGAAATATAATAAAAACAATGAGATTTCATCTTTAAATAAACTCTGTATGGTAAGTCAAGGCGTATTATGTTTTCCTTCATGTTGGCCACAGTGTAAAAGCATATATGAAATAACAAAATGCCGTTTCGTTCTTGCAATTTATCTGCTTATATCCCTCTTGTTCTCTGTCACATTTTTTCTTTCTTTCAAGGTTTAAAACTCTTCTAGCAAACAGACCATGCGGGGAAAACACTTGCATAGAAATCAGCAATGTCAAATATCATATTTTTCAGGTGAGACATTACTGTTTTATGCATGAACAACAGTCATACTCCTCCTTTCATAAATTCAAGTTGTATTTGTCCTCTGAGCTGTGCAATATGTGCTTCCTCTTGTCAGCTGGTGATGCAGTATCTCTACTGCGGAGGGACAGATGCTCTGCACATCCGTAATACTGATGTTATGGAGGTTTGGTCTTTACTACAACTTTAAAACCTTTATAGTGTGAACTAGAGGTCTTTATGGGTCCACCTGTGACGTGCACATGCTCAGATCCACGTCTTATAAGGGTCAGTCGGACTCAGGTCAGGTCCCGATCTATTGCCTTGGATCCCAGGTCTATCCTGGGTCTGTTTAACATTATATGTAATACTCAAGTGGATCCAAGATCTGTGTGTATGTGTGTGTATGTGTGTGTGCGTGTGTGTGTGTATGTGTGTGTGTGACTATAACCAGCAGACACAGCAGTCAACACAAGCTGCAACAAACACCGTAATGAATCACTCACCAGCGATGTTTGTTGCAGCTTGTCAGTCTAAATCCAGTCCAGCAAAACTACTACTACTAGAATCGACTGCAGCACAAGAAAGGTGCAACGTCCAAAAACACGTTTGAAAGCACCAAACTCGTCTCGAGCATTACTATAGCATCGCAACTAGTTGTGCTCCTCACTAACCTGCGCAGACTGTATGGATCCGGCAACAGGACACTGACTTATGTAGGGTTGAGTTTTAAGAGTGAGAAGAAGTTTAAGAGAAGTTTCCTCTGCTGACTCTGGCAGTAAATATTAATTGATGTAATTGTAATTTTGTGGAATTATCCTGCTCCTGTTGTGTGTTAAGTGCAACAGCGAGCACCTGAAAGCAAACTGCAAAATGCATCTGTGGCCACAAGGTGGAATCAGATGACTGAGTGAGTGTATCGCTTCCGGCTTGAGGGGTGAAGAGTCGGAGTTCAGAGAGCGAGCGGAGGTCAGACCTGCAACATATGCACATATGCAGCCGTAAATCCTAATTATCTTTCAAGAGGCCCCAGGGCAGACCCAGATCCAGGTGGAGAGATTTTATCTCTCTATCTCTTATATCTCTTCTATCTCTGGATCCCCCAGTCAGAGATGGCTGATGTGGCCATGGAAAGGGAAGTCTGGGGCCCCCTGCCGAAACTGCTGCCTCTGCAACCTGACCACAGATAAATTGTTGATGATGGATGGATGGATGAAAGGCAAACAATCTAAGTGATATTTATAACGTAAGATTCCAAATAAGTTGTGTTTGTCATCCGTCACTGTGGCAGAAAGTAGACTTTTAAGATGAAACACTACGTGGATAAGCTGTGCTGTTTCTATCAGCAAGAGAGGAATAACATTAAGAGAAAACTTGGAAGGATGTGACTTGTTCGGTCCTGTTCGGTTGGGTAGTACGTACCCGAGTCTTTTTGAGGTAAGGCACAAATTTTTGGACCTATGAAGACCTCTAGTATGAGCCAGTAAGGTTATCTGTAAACATTGAACTTTCTAAGATGACAGTAATTTCTACTATCAAATACAAATAAATTTTACACTAAGATTTGAGTTGATTTTCTTTTCTTTTTTTTCAGCTTCTGTCTGCAGCCAAGTTCTTCCAGCTGGATGCGCTGCAGAGGCACTGTGAGATCATCTGCTCCAAGAACATTAACACTGATACGTGTGTAGAGATCTACAACCACACCAAGGTGCAAATATAACTAAGAATGTTCTAGAACAAATCCACTGCCACATGTACTACTGGGCAGTACAACAACAAGCTACACTACAAAGCAGTTTAAGCTGTTTTCAATAAAAGTGTCCAATGAAACTACTGTTATTACTGTTAATTTCTTGAAAATTAGTTGTTAGAACAGGCCATTTTTTTAATTGATGAACTTTCTGTTTTTTTCTCCTGTTTTTCAGTTTCTTGATGCTCCAGACTTGGCATCCTATATAGAAGGCTACTTTCTAAAGAACATGGTAATCCTGATTGAACTGGAGCCTTTCAAACAGCTTTTGTATGATGCACCACCAGATAGCCCCGGCTGTGAAATCTTGCAGGACCTGGAGAAGACTCTAGCAGTTCGCATCCAGTCCATCCACTTGTCCTCCTCCAAGGGATCCATCGTCTGATCTCATGACTTTTTTGAACACAGCAACAGAGTGGACTCATCAGAGACATGAAACTGTGTTGAGATGTAGCTGAGTGATGGATCATTTTGAGTGTTAGAGAAAAATAAGACTTGGATTGTCCAGTTTCAATCTTCGTCTCTGTGAAACTCATAAGTCACTAATGTGCTTGTTGATATCTGAGCACAGATGGTTGCAAGTCCGTCTATCTGCCTTGTTGATATCTGTCAACTATGAATTACAGCAACATACGTTCAGTGTCATAAGATAGCTGTATTATGCCACAGTTTGCCAATAGCATACATTACTGTAACAATATCTTCATTCAGCAAGATTTTTCAGCTAATGTAGCACAATATGTGCACTAGATGTTGCACTGAATGGATCAGGTGGCCCTCTGAAGGAACAACCGCAACAGTGAGAGCATCCGGGGCTGGTTTCACAACACTATAGATCAGTCTAAATTTTCTCTTACTCTAGTCTACAGCAAGCTAGACCGTTTCACAAAAATAAAGACTGACTAATAGTAAGCCAAAAAACATTAGACAGCTACCCCCCAGGCTAACTAAGACTTAAGATCCGTGTTACCATGGCACAGCTTTAGTCCCGTGCTCACGTTTTCACTTTTGTTTACATGTAGCTTTATGTAACATTAACTTGTATCGTTAAGCTAGCTAGCTGCTGCCTCAATTTTAGCATACCAAAAATCAGCCTAACAAAGTAAAGCTTCTTTTTTTTTTTTTTGACTGATGTTAACAGAACACTCACACTGGACAATATCTGCCCAATGTTACCTGCGTTTTCCTCTTGGGTGTCGCTGGCCTCTGTCTATCCGTCTCATTGAGGTGGGCTGCTGTTGGCTCTAGAGCAAGGACGGTGTGTTGGGTGCAGTTGCGGCGCTGCTGACCCCAAATACTCTGCCCTCCCATCCGCTGCTACCCCCATTACAGAGGCGATTGCCCACTGTAAATTTAAAGCACCATTTCTGTTGTGTCTTTAAGCTTTTGTTATAGTCCTCCTACAATTTTTTGATTTTTTCTTTTTAACATTGCTTTCTTTGCGTCTCTTACCATATTTTTAAATCTTTTTTTTTAAAGTCTTGATGCTTCTCTCGACTGTTGGCTTAGCGCTGTTCACTGTCCCTGCAATTCTTTCCATATCAGATTGTTTTTGTATTATTACACTCTTCACTAAACCTCCCAAGTAAAATATCCTTGTAACTGTTGATTTCCTCGAAAAGACAAATTTTCAGCTGAAGTGAATTGAGCTTAGTGGGGGTTCAATGTGGTCATTCGGTTGACCATTTATTTTTGTTGGTTTGTTTGTTTTGACAATAGGTCTTAATTTACCCAGAATTCTATTCGTCCTAGTCCTGCTTATCATAGTCAAGACTAAACTGTCTTATGAAACGGATAAATTCAGACGTCTCTCCGAAGTCTGATTCTCTATTATATCTATGCCATAGTCAAAGCCTATCTTTGTGAAACCGGCCCCTGAATAGATTCTCAGTGTGATGAGATAATAACCCACCTCAGCATAATGTGACAAGCCATCAGTGTATCTCTTCCTGGCTGTGAGGAGGAACTGCTGCCTTGTCTTGTGACCATTTGCTTAAACATGTTGACCTGTGCAGAGTAATTAAAGATGGTGTGTACATTTCTCGAGTTCTGCTTGGAACGTCGGTTGATATTTGAAGTGAACACCCCCAAAACAAACAAACCCCCTCCCTTCATGCTTTCTCTGACGCTCCACCCAGCGCCCCGTGCCCCGCCTTCCAAACACATGCACACACGTGGCCAAGGCAACGGTTACTACCAGCTGTAAGTTACAGGTGACCAGCCTAAGTGAAAGATGAACACCCGTGGGCAAGTTAGGTTAGCACAACTAATGTTAGCTAACTTGTTACATTACTTACATGTCCAGTAGGAATAAAGCCACCTCTACAGTATATCAGTCTTGAGGCCTTTCAAATCTCGTTAGTCTCTCCACCTTTTGAAGTGTTGCTGATGTCAATCCACGTCTTATACATCGCTCTGTCTCACTCATTCTCCCCATATGTTTTCTTTTGGGTTTGTCTGACATTTATGCTGCTGCTTGCTTGCCTCGGTTCGGTTCTTCTCACTCACCCGCACACAGCTACATTTCCCCTCCCCTCCTCCTCCCCCACCTGAGCCTGTGCTCGAGGAGTCTAGGAGCGCACCCCTGCAGCTGATTGGCCAGTGTAGTGTTTGGTGTGGTGTTTTGAGTTTTGGTTGCACGGGGGGGACCCTGACTGATTTTCCCCTAAAAACAGAGCAGGGGCGGCGTAAAAACACAGGACTTTTTCTCAGCCCACACACAGACCCAAGACCTTGTGCGCAGTGAGGAGATATGTACTGAATTTGACAAAATGTGTTTTGGACAGCAGAACTCAAGAATTGTACACTCCACCTTTAATTTGTATATGTGTCACTCACAGAGCATTGTTCTTTAAAGCCAAACAAGACAAACGACTGATAAGTACCCGTAATGTGAGTGATGATTAGAGAGACTTTAATGACTTGACTTTGGACAACTGGGTTGGAAAGAGGCCTTTCCTTCCTCCACTACTGTGTAAATATTGTTCATAATGACAGAGATATTGATAATGTAAGTTAATGTAAATATCCACAGATGTTTTCTCATGTGTCTTACTGTGGGATATTGCTGTAAAAACAAGGAGCTCATCTTTTAAATAACGTTAAATGTTGCATGTCAGAGGGATGAATGTGCTCTTTTCTGTTTGAAGTGTTGGAGGATTAATTTGAGCAACTGTTTTCACACTAATACGACTAAAAGTTGGATGAAAGTATTTTTATCGCTAACTTGGGTTGCTAAATGTGGAGCAGTCAAATGGTGTTGTCATTTTGTGTGTGCTAGGCTCCAGGTCAGTTGAGTTCTGAACTGGGAAAAATTATGTTGTCAGCTGAAACCACGACTTGTATATGTGTGACTTATATCTTTGCTCTATAAAGATTAATATAAAGAATATTCTGAATGCGCTCTTGGATTCTTTTCAGTCTCTGACTTCAAAACACCTGTGAGGGGACATCAGTTATTCTGTTTAAGGTCAAATTGTGAAAGCTGTCTTTTTATTGTTTTGGTCTCCACAGCCGAAAGGTTAGATCTCACTAGGGAGGTGGTATAAATTGGCACCCAACTGTCCAGATAGATAGATAGATAGATAGATAGATAGATAGATAGATAGATAGATAGATAGATAGATAGATAGATAGATAGAT